>NW_024121987.1:9914252-10330247 GCF_016745375.1 Pimephales promelas
TTCAAACTAGATCTAGGCAATGATAAAGACTATGCAAAAAGCAAATAGTTTAAGCTGTCATAAACAAAGACCTCTCATATCCGTTAGTGATAGGGTGAGATGAAGGTTCAGACCCTCACAGAGACGGAGGAGTTACGGGCCAGATGAGCCACTGGGCCACAATTATGTCATGTTATTCTAAATTTTTATTCTAAATTCACTTAAAACCATAATCTTAAAAGTTTCAATTAGATCTTTTAAAATTAAAAGACTGTTTAAAGTTTTTATTAAAGTCCTATCATCTGTTTATCTTACAAGACTTCTGTATGATATAAATGGGTTTCCATAAATTTAACCAAAGCTATTATTTATACTAAAATGTAAGAAAAATTAATTTCTACTAAATATTTCAAACATTATTTTTGTCCATGCCACATGAAACAAGTTGTCAAAGTTTGTTTTTGTTGTTTTAAAAGAAATCACACGACTCTACGTTGCACTTATTTAGATTAAGCTGTATCATTTAGAAAATCACCACACATTTTCAGAGGCGCAGTGTTGTCCATGATGCTCCATAAGTAAAGTTGGTCTTGACCGAATATTTAATTTACACATCTTAATTCAAAGCATGATCTTACTTTTTCTACGGTAGCTATGACCATTTGTACGTATAAGATATATCATTTTTACTTTTCTTGTATCTCCCAAACTATCCTTATTCATTGTGGAAAAAGACACAAGTGAAACCCTTCACTGAGAATATACTATCGGTTATCTACACAAAATATATGTAGAATTTTCAAATGTCAGCTTTTTGGTGTTGACGACATGAACAGACTTTGTGGAGAGCCGATGATTCTATAGCAGAAACATGCCCTTTGACCTCCTCCATTTTGGAGGCTTTTTGTTAAAGACCCTACAGCTTCGTCCTTAAAAGGCACTCCGTGTAGGAATTTCACCCATCTAGCGGTGAAATTTTATTTGCCATTCAAACGCATAGTACGCCACGCTTTTTTAAATGCGTGTTGTGATTACGGTGACCGTTATGTGCCAAGAAGCTACGACATGTCATGTCGTCCAATAGCACTTTTTCGAGTTTAACTATACACATTCTACCGTTACGCCGTCTATATAATGAATTACACAACCACGGAATGAAAAAGCTTGTAATTTAGACCATTGACTTAACTGTCGATAAGAAAGCAGGACTTCTACGTTCTGTTCAAAGTCTTTCTCCTTCATTACCTCTATCCACCTGGGAAAAGCTGTCCCGACATTCACCCTTGTTTTTAAATTTGCCGGTCACCCTTCCTTTTAGATTCAATTTTTAAGCATTATCATGGCGATGAGGATTGCATTATGAAGTATCGTGCGGCAGTGCAGCCTTTCAAGCGCCTCTCACTGACCTCCTTGCGTCCGTTTCAGTCAGCCGGCTCTCAATGAAAACGCGTTGCGGTGGACTAGTGCTTTTTGTCCCTCTCCGTTATTATAGTTTTTCAAGATGGGGAACGACACGGCAGCCTCTGTGACTCACCCGTCAGATCATTGTCAGAGCTAATTTACACCAATGAGATCATATTTATAGACATTGATTTTAGCTAATGAAATACGTTTTAAAAAATATTTAATTCCCCTTAAAAAGATAAAGTTTAATGACACTAGCTTGCAACGTTCCCCAAAAAATCAAATACTCTTTACGATTTGTATTACACTTTTAAAGGATAATCTTACTTTAAAGTTTTAACAAAAATGTAAAAGCACATATTTGCTGTTTTCTGACACAAGACCTTTTGTGAATAGTATTAAGATGGAGTAAATTATTGTAGTGTCTTGTTCTGTTTGTATGGTGTTATCGCCTATATGTTTGAGAAACTGCCTAAACTTTGTTCTCTCGAACTTAATTTACCGACGGGTACAAATAAAACAACCAACCAACCAAGACCATTAACCGGTTCTTTTTTCTTTTATAAATTGACTTTCTACAAATATCAGCATGATAAAAATGGACGATGATACAAGATAGTGTTGTGTTTAAAACCATGATAACATTTTCTTTGTTTTGACAAACCTACAGAAATGCCTTTTGATTACTAAGTGTCAGGCATAGTGCAAACAGACAATGTTTGAGAGCCCTAATATTGGCGTAATCTCTGCGAGGTCTCAACCACAATCGCAAAACTTTGTGGTGGGTGATACGGTCATAGCTTTACTAAAATAAAATTTTATCAAAATGTAATATATTATGGTTTGTTATCGACTAATACCTTTTATTTTTAACTAACGCTTCAATATCCAGCATAATTTTGTTCAAAATTGTTTTCTGACCCAAAATAATCAGATAAGGGAATGTTCACAAGCTACAGTTAGATATTCTCCTCCATAGTGTGTGTGTGTGTAAATAGTAGCGCTTAAATGTTTGGCTGTATTTTTTCACATCGTAGCGATGCAAAGTACCATACTCTAGCCTATGGTCTCACTTTAAAAACATAATCTTTATACAGTAATTGAACGGGCCCAAATCACCAAGAAACCAGGGTTGAAAAGCACCGTTTATAATAAATATACAAAATTCACAAATGATGACTATTCAGATAGCTAGCAGATGTCTTTGTATGTTGGACAGTGTGTCTGTTTTAGGCGAAAACATTTCTTTGAGAACCGTCAACATTCATTCAACATTAATTTAAGTGTTTGACTAAACTTTCCCTCTATCTACGATGCACAGACTATTGTAAACTACTGTTAATATAAGCAAGTATTACTTACTTAAGTTACTTATAAGTAAGTTTTAACGTGAAAAGTAAGCCCATGCTGTGTTACACTTAAACTATTACATCTGACTATTGCACTGAGAGAGGCCCATTTATTAAGTTTGGTAATTCTAGAGATCAGCCCGCTTCCATTTAAAACAAATACGCTTGTGATCATTTTTTATGTTTGTAATTGATTATGCCGTTTACATCTTGCTCCTTTGTACAGTTTGCAAAAACATGAGATATTTCGTTTAGAACATCTTTCAGCTAAGTCTACGAAACATTGACATGAAAGCTAAGTATTGCGGCTTTTCTGTTACCTACAAAAATATTAAACTCGTCTAGCTATTGTCCGTTGCACTGCACAGTCATAGATGAGCAGTTATTTTGTGTATGCGGCTAAACAACGGTTAAGCCGGTTAAACAACGTGAAAGGCGGGAGGATTCATTTTTTATTCCGTCTACACCGATACTTGGATACTTGGCCAAAAGAGTTTTTGGCCTCATCACCAAAATGTTCAAATGGTGTGACATGCATGACGGATACAACAAAGTCAAAGTGCAGCTGTTCCACCCCGAGAGATGCGCGCGCAGTAGCTCCTTTACCAGACCATCTGCCCCCATTCACTACGGTCATCCTAAATCTCTGCTGTCAGACCCTCGCAAACGTCTTTACAAGCCGTGGAAGAAATGAAAGACCGACTCCTCCCCTCTTCTACAGATAAATTCCGGCAACCAGACCCCTCTCAAGCGCCATTTATAAACCATGGCTGAAGTCAACGGTACAGAACCCGATCATGTGAGCAGCTTTGTTGATGATACCCACGGTCCATCGGACCATCACAAAGACTGGGCTCCGGTCAAAACTACCAGACGTCGCGTAGCCTTGGCACCATGCTTTGAAAACGATTGTGCTCCGGCTAACAGACCTAACAGACCTCGAAAACAACAGGGTCGAGCTAAAACTATCAACCGTCGCTTAGACTTGGGTCCGTTCATCGAGTGCGACTGCGGATGCACTAAACCTTCATCACCACCACCACCCAGCGAAAAACCTTGAAACTCGCAACCTGACTTACCTCTCCAATCCCCGCAAAGACTTGGAATCGTACGACACACCTAAAATCATCCGCATCGTGTGGACAACCCCGCAAGGAAATCATCTGCGACGTCGTCGACCTTTGGCAAGGTCTTCCGATCGTCAATGGCGAGTGACCAAGCCAGTTCCAACATGGGTGCAGCCTGTAGCCTAAAGTCCTGTATGGAATTCATGTTTAAAGACCATTACAGAATCCAGATGACCGATCTAATGAATAAGATGATTATGGACGCATCCCACCCCGATACTCCGTGTTATGACACTGTGCGTCAGGCAAATCTCAAGAAAAATATGGCTCTTATTAGAGGACTGTCTAATTCATGGGGTGATTTGACGGACAAATGTGTTAACGGTGACAATCCACCCGTGATTTGATAAAAGAGGTTCTAGATATGATCTGTGAACCACAACGCCTGCTAGGGGTCACCGATATGTTGTGTACTTGTACTTATGTGGCCGATGTCTGTACAGAACTGGTAAAGAAATCTAAAGAATATGACTCTGATGATGATGATGATGTAATCAAAATTGCAGAAGCTATTGAAAACGTTGACAAAATTGTTGTAATGTATGTTAATTACATCCTAGATCGTGACATGATGACCTGCCGTGACTTTCTTTTCTGGTTAGATTACCACTGACATCATTATTACTACCCATTTTTTTCTGTTTTTTTTTTTTTTTTTTTTACTTATATTCAATTTACTTAGATTTAGTTTGTTGTATAAATATAATTTTATTCAATTTACTTAGATTTTAGTTTGTTGAATAAATATCATTTTATTCAATGTGCTTAGTGTCTGTTTTATTATATCCATTTGACTTAGTATCTGATTTATACTATGCATGTTTACTATGAATCCTATAGAAACCAAGTTATGAGCTTATGAGCTCCGACATGACCACAAAATATTTTTTATTTCAACATAGTGAAGTAAAACAATAACGACATTTACAGGTGATCGAGCGACAATAAAAAGTTGCGGCACGCAATCAGGTTTTTCTCTAGGGCATAGTTCACCATACTTTGAACTATGTCATTTACATCTGTTTTGACATTTTTTGACAACAGTGACACACAGAGATCTGTTACAAACGTACACATACAGAGTAGTTCGACAAATTCAAATTCCTCACAAGATTCATGCATCACATCCAGAACTTTTCTGAGGATTACGCCGACCGGTTCTTTGCCGTTTACAAACATGGGCGTAACATCTGTCCAAGTTTGAACCAACCCTCTTATGTCATCCATTTCTTTTTTGAGATTTTTCACACGTTTGGTATCCCTCGTGCAATCGTTGTTGTCATCACAGGCAGCTTCGATCATCCTGTGCATCAAGCTAACCATCGGGCCTCTAAAATGATCTTTAAACATAGAGTCTTGTATAGCTCTTAAACGACAGTCTTTTCCCGTGCCGCACTCACACGCCGGATGACGCAGAACTCCGACAGAACTCGACGGGGAGTCGCTCTCAGTCAGCTTTTGCGTCGCCATTTCTGAAGTTGTTGGATTTTTCGGTCCCCTATTTGATGATGAAAGTCATTACACAATCGCCCTTGTATGTTTACAGAACTTTTTGCGTGAAAGGAAAAAAGCGTGGTTCACGTCAGAAAAAACAGGAAGGTTGAAGCGGACTTTGACAGTCTGTATTACAACAGACAATGCTCCTTCGACTTTTGATCGATGAGATGTAGCAGCGGCACACCAGTCCGCGACTATTAGAGCTAGGGCCCCTTCAGTTAGGAAAACTGGGTTGTGTATGACTGAGGCTGAGCTCTCTGTAGAGTTTATCAGCCCTGCGATTGTGGTCCGCCCTCACTCCCGCTGGAGGGGGTTGTATAGGGGTGTCGTCGTCATGATGTCGTAAACGACTATATAGGATTAAAGCCTCATGGAATCAGAAGTCATGGAGACGTTATGCATATGCCGCCAGAGAGAATTCTATGAATTACACCAAAATATATAAATATTTTATATATTTAGAAAGAAGCTAGGACGTATTTTATCTTGCTTTCAGTTAACTTTTACCCCCTATTGAGAAGTTCCGTTAAAATTAAAATTAGTTGAAATTAAAAACGTGACATCAATATCGCGTAAAACTTTTGTAATTTTGTAAATGTACTTTATTTTGTTGTATGCCTGGATTTTGAGGGTAACCGACAAAAAGATGTCTTCATTGTTTGTTTTGCTGAATTTTTAAAAACATAGATCTACATAGATGATCTACACATATTTCAGAGATCCTTGTGCGGTATTTTAGGGTTAACATTTATGCGCTATTTAAAAACTAGGATGGGTTTAAAAAACATTCACATTCAGAAGATAGAGTTCACTAACATTATAGCTCACGGTAGGAGACGGATATCCATGGGGTGATAGTGTAACAACCAGATGAAATGAAACGGTGGTAAACAATTGTAGAACACTAGCGGTTCAATGTTCAATATAAACAAGAATCCGACTCTAATGCGACTTTGTATAGTTAGATAGTTAATTTAAATATCTAGCAAGTGATATTTATGATACGTTAAGACATTTTGGTGATGAGGCCAAAAACTCTTTTGGCCAAGTATCCAAGTATCGGTGTAGACGGAATAAAAATGAATCCTCCCGCCTTTCACGTTGTTTAACCGGCTTAACCGTTGTTTAGCCGCATACACAAAATAACTGCGCATCTATGACTGTGCAGTGCAACGGACAATAGCTAGACGAGTTTAATATTTTTGTAGGTAACAGAAAAGCCGCAATACTCAGCTTTCATGTCAATGTTTCGTAGACTTAGCTGAAAGATGTTCTAAACGAAATATCTCATGTTTTTGCAAACTGTACAAAGGAGCAAGATGTAAACGGCATAATCAATTACAAACATAAAAAATGATCACAAGCGTATTTGTTTTAAATGGAAGCGGGCTGATCTCTAGAATTACCAAACTTAATGAATGGGCCTCTCTCAGTGCAATAGTCAGATGTAATAGTTTAAGTGTAAAACAGCATGGGCTTACTTTTCACGTTAAAACTTACTTATAAGTAACTTAAGTAAGTAATACTTGCTTATATTAACAGTAGTTTACAATAGTTTGTGCATCGTAGATAGAGGGAAAGTTTAGTCAAACACTTAAATTAATGTTGAATGAATGTTGACGGTTCTCAAAGAAATGTTTTCGCCTAAAACAGACACACTGTCCAACATACAAAGACATCTGCTAGCTATCTGAATAGTCATCATTTGTGAATTTTGTATATTTATTATAAACGGTGCTTTTCAACCCTGGTTTCTTGGTGATTTGGGCCCGTTCAATTACTGTATAAAGATTATGTTTTTTAAAGTGAGACCATAGGCTGAGTATGGTACTTTGCATCGCTACGATGTGAAAAAATACAGCCAAACATTTAAGCGCCACTATTTACACACACACACACACACACTATGGAGGAGAATATCTAACTGTAGCTTGTGAACATTCCCTTATCTGATTATTTTGGGTCAGAAAACAATTTTGAACAAAATTATGCTGGATATTGAAGCGTTAGTTAAAAATAAAAGGTATTAGTCGATAACAAACCATAATATATTACATTTTGATAAAATTTTATTTTAGTAAAGCTATGACCGTATCACCCACCACAAAGTTTTGCGATTGTGGTTGAGACCTCGCAGAGATTACGCCAATATTAGGGCTCTCAAACATTGTCTGTTTGCACTATGCCTGACACTTAGTAATCAAAAGGCATTTCTGTAGGTTTGTCAAAACAAAGAAAATGTTATCATGGTTTTAAACACAACACTATCTTGTATCATCGTCCATTTTTATCATGCTGATATTTGTAGAAAGTCAATTTATAAAAGAAAAAAGAACCGGTTAATGGTCTTGGTTGGTTGGTTGTTTTATTTGTACCCGTCGGTAAATTAAGTTCGAGAGAACAAAGTTTAGACAGTTTCTCAAACATATAGGCGATAACACCATACAAACAGAACAAGACACTACAATAATTTACTCCATCTTAATACTATTCACAAAAGATCTTGTGTCAGAAAACAGCAAATATGTGCTTTTACATTTTTGTTAAAACTTTAAAGTAAGATTATCCTTTAAAAGTGTAATACAAATCGTAAAGAGTATTTGATTTTTTGGGGAACGTTGCAAGCTAGTGTCATTAAACTTTATCTTTTTAAGGGGAATTAAATATTTTTTAAACGCATTTCATTAGCTAAAATCAATGTCTATAAATATGATCTCAGTGGTGTAAACTTAGCTCTGACAATGATCTGACGGGTGAGTCACAGAGGCTGCCGTGTCGTTCCCCCATCTTGAAAAACTATAATAACGGAGAGGGACAAAAAGCACTAGTCCACCGCAACGCGTTTTCATTGAGAGCCGGCTGACTGAAACGGACGCAAGGAGGTCAGTGAGAGGCGCTTGAAAGGCTGCACTGCCGCACGATACTTCATAATGCAATCCTCATCGCCATGATAATGCTTAAAAATTGAATCTAAAAGGAAGGGTGACCGGCAAATTTAAAAACAAGGGTGAATGTCGGGACCGCTTTTCCCAGGTATCTAGAGGTAATGAAGGAGAAAGACTTTGAACAGAACGTAGAAGTCCTGCTTTCTTATCGACAGTTAAGTCAATGGTCTAAATTACAAGCTTTTTCATTCCGTGGTTGTGTAATTCATTATATAGACGGCGTAACGGTAGAATGTGTATAGTTAAACTCGAAAAAGTGCTATTGGACGACATGACATGTCGTAGCTTCTTGGCACATAACGGTCACCGTAATCACAACACGCATTTAAAAAAGCGTGGCGTACTATGCGTTTGAATGGCAAATAAAATTTCACCGCTAGATGGGTGAAATTCCTACACGGCGTGCCTTTTAAGGACGAAGCTGTAGGGTCTTTAACAAAAAGCCTCCAAAATGGAGGAGGTCAAAGGGCATGTTTCTGCTATAGAATCATCGGCTCTCCACAAAGTCTGTTCATGTCGTCAACACCAAAAAGCTGACATTTGAAAATTCTACATATATTTTGTGTAGATAACCGATAGTATATTCTCAGTGAAGGGTTTCACTTGTGTCTTTTTCCACAATGAATAAGGATAGTTTGGGAGATACAAGAAAAGTAAAAATGATATATCTTATACGTACAAATGGTCATAGCTACCGTAGAAAAAGTAAGATCATGCTTTGAATTAAGATGTGTAAATTAAATATTCGGTCAAGACCAACTTTACTTATGGAGCATCATGGACAACACTGCGCCTCTGAAAATGTGTGGTGATTTTCTAAATGATACAGCTTAATCTAAATAAGTGCAACGTAGAGTCGTGTGATTTCTTTTAAAACAACAAAAACAAACTTTGACAACTTGTTTCATGTGGCATGGACAAAAATAATGTTTGAAATATTTAGTAGAAATAATTAATTTTTCTTACATTTTAGTATAAATAATAGCTTTGGTTAAATTTATGCAAACCCATTTATATCATACAGAAGTTTTGTAAGATAAACAGATGATAGGACTTTAATAAAAACTTTAAACAGTCTTTTAATTTTAAAAGATCTAATTGAAACTTTTAAGATTATGCTTTTAAGTGAATTTAGAATAAAAATTTAGAATAACATGACATAATTGTGGCCCAGTGGCTCATCTGGCCCGTAACTCCTCCGTCTCTGTGAGGGTCTGAACCTTCATCTCACCCTATCACTAACGGATATGAGAGGTCTTTGTTTATGACAGCTTAAACTATTTGCTTTTTGTATAGTCTTTATCATTGCCTAGATCTAGTTTGAATAGAAGGAGTTTTTTGTAATTATACATGTAATTGATATATTCTTTAGATAAAACTATGTTTAATTTGTACAAATACATTTTAGTAACATATGTGTTATTATTCATTATAGAGTTATATATCATTTAATTTATAATCATTTGATTTAAAAATAGAGATTTTATGCTTTATTGAAAATGTAAAAATCCAGTTTTCTCTGACGGTAGTGTTTTAGGTGTATGGTATAGAATACGCAGTTACAGTACAAAAATTGTTATGGCTATATTAATAAAAATACTTTTAGGTCGGCATTAAACAAAATCATTAGAGTAATCTTTAAAAGAAATAGAAGATATGAATGTATTAAAACTATAAAGATTTAATTTAAACAATCTTTTCATTTTAAAAGCTTGAAACTTTTACGATTATGATTCGAAATAATTCTAGTACGAACAAAACTTTGACTCGGCGATGCACAGAGACTCATCTGCTCTGTCACTATCCTGAAGCTAATGGGTGGCCGACCTTTGGCATCACAGTTTCTAAAATGTCTTCATTGGTGCTCTCGCACTAAAGATAGACCTATGTGGTGATTTTCGCAGAGATACTACTTAAGGAATTATTGAACATTTCACACAATGTGTGAGATGACTTGTGAGAGATCGAATTTTTTACATGCACCCTGATAAATAAAAATATAGTCAAGTTTTTCCATAGACCGCTGATGTAGCATATTTGTTTTATGAATTAATTTAATTTATTTTAAAACATCTGGTATTTTTAAAAGATATCATTTAAACTTTTAATGATTATACTATGAAGTAAGATTAACACTAATCAAACATATGGAATGTCTCCGCTGAACCGACACACACGCAATGCATGCCTGTAAAGCGAGGGCGAGAGAGGATCACTTGTGGGAGATCTTAGTCTTAAGATCTTAGTCTTATTTTTGAAATGAACGATAAAAGCATTTAATTGATATACTTTTAAATGAACAATGTTGTTCAACTTCAACTCAGTTAGTGTGAAATGTTATATTTGTAAATTAATAATTGCACATTTATTACCATTTCATTTATATAGAGCTTAATGTTTAGTGTGAAATATATCGTCCTCACTTGAAGGGGTATAATGTAACACACACACACACAGAAAATAAGTGTGAGAGGGTCCCTCTGACTTAGAGGATTCAGAGAGGTCTAAAGTCATTTATTGCCATTTATGACACAGAGACACAAACACACACACACACCACTCTGGCCATGCATGGGGAGAGAGAATCACAGGGAGATCTTCACAACTTTAAACTCATCTTTTGTAAACCACATAAGTATTGTATGGACATCTTAGGAACTACTTTGTCGACCAGCTGGAAAAAGTAAGATGGTTTTATTTTTGATAGACTGTTGGTCAACTTATAATCTATAAAACATGTTGTTTTATTTTACAATGAATGATAAAGCATTTTATTGATATTCTTTTTAAATGAACCATGGTTTTAACTTTAGTTAAAGTTTTAACTTTTCAGTACAGGATGCAAGAATGTAATGCTGTTACAGACACACAGACACAAACACACAGGCACACAGATGCTGTTGTTGATGAGAGGTTTTTCACATCTTAATGACTGATAAAGTAAGATGCTTTTTCAGATTTAAATCTAAATGTTTTTTCCTTATAATCTATAATATACGGTTTCATTTTTTAGCTCGTGTAAGATTTTTCTCTGGGTGAAGGAATGTTCAGCCATCTCACACTGCGACTGTCACAGGGCCGAAGGCCGGTGAGAGAATCATCAGCACTCAAGTAAGCCGCTTTTATTTTACAGACCATATTGTGATACGGGCAATATTAGAAAATTATCCATCATCATGCTACTCAGATCGATCTCGGGGTTTTAGGTGAGGATAAAGCGTCCATAGTCATGTAACTCATGTTTCCCTCTGTGAATTCTGTAGAACAGAGACCACCCATTTTATAGACGGCTTTTCTGGTATGGGAGGGGGGGGCTACATCAACGATAAAACCAGACAACCGGGGTCAACCTGTCCATTTTGATCGATCGCTTCCTGGGGTCACTAAGGGACAAAACCACACATGTTCCCACACATGTTTTTTGGATTAAAAAAGGTCATCCGGTCAAAACCACAGATGTTCACACACACACATGTTTTTTGGATTAGAAAGGTCATAGGTTAATCGATATTCCAGAGATGGAACGCAAAAGGTCAACGGTCAACACCACCTGTCCATTTGATTGATCGGTAGGTCAAAGGTTAATCGATATCCCAGACACGGTATGTCAAAGGTCAACGCTTTATGACTACTTCAAAGATCGCATCCGGAAGGGCAAAGGTCAGCCCCGCCCACCTGTCAATCAAAAAAGCCATAAATCATTTTGACACGATGTACCCTTTATAACTACTTCAGTCCTCCAGGTGCTCCAGAGCGACATCTTGTGCGAAATGGCGAACAGCAGTAGGAACCCGCCCATCCTTTCGGATCTGAGAAGCGCTACGGATCTTTCCCTTCGCGCCACTAAAGCCGCCGCACAAGCCCTGGGGAAATGCATGGCCGCCCTCTGTGTCGCTGAGAGACACTTATGGCTCACGCTTACCGACATGGGAGATTCAGAACGCGCCGTGTTCCTCAACGCGCCTATCTCTCCGACCGGGCTCTTCGGATCTGCCGTCACGGGCATCGTTGACCGCTTCTCCGAGGTGCAGAAAGCGACTCAGGCCATGAACTTGTTCCTGCCCCGCCGCGCGAGCTCTTCGGCTGGCCGCTCTCATGAGCCACCTGCCAGAACTCCACAGCAGCGCCCGCCTCAGCAAGCTCAGCAGCCCCAGCGTAGACAGGGCGGCCGCCCTCGCTCTCGCTCTGACAGCCGCCGCAGACAGCCTCCTCCCTGGGGGCCTCGACCCAAGATCGCGCTGAAGCCCGATCAACAGAAGTCTGCCTAGCACAGCTGAGAAAAAGGCGGCTCTCTCCCGCTGCGGCCGCCGTCAAAGCTTCGCCCACTGTTAGTCCCCGTCTCACCGCCGACTACAGTAGAGTTCAACGCCACAATCAAGCCGGTTTCCCTGCCCGCTTGCGAGCGACTAAAAGCCGTTTTCACGGCTACCCAGAGAGTTCACAAAAAGAGCATAAAAGCCTCAAGTGTAAAAAATGTGCCCACAAGCATGTGCTCACTTACACACACAAGCACCATATGCCCAGGGTCTCTCATAGAGCCCATTCTCACGGAGCGAGCCCTATCCGCTCCAGTAGCAGAGAACATAAGCACGCCCACGAGCCCGTGCGCGTGTCCCCCCTCTGCCCGCTCTGTCACACGGCCCATAAACTCCTCTCCGAGTATAAGTCCCGTTGCCATCCGCATTATAAGCGCGCCCACACCCAGTGTCCAGCCCGCTATGTGCAGCAATCAGGGCGAAATCGCCATTCAACCACTAGCCGCATGCTACGAAGCGTGGGAAGCCATCCCCGGCATCTCCCCGTGGGTTTTAAGCATAATAAAGAATGGCTATCGATTACAGTTTCGTCGCCGCCCGCCACGCTCGCGCGTGCGGCTCGAATCCACTGTCAGCCCGGCTGCTATGAACACGCTTCGCTTAGAAATAGCCAAGCTGCTGCAGAAGGGCGCTATAGAGAGAGTCCCGCCATCTATGACCGAGTCGGGGTTTTACGGCCGTTATTTTCTGGTTCCCAAGAAAGACGGCGGCCTCAGGCCGATCTTAGATCTCAGGGCTTTGAACAAAGCGCTCATGAAGAGACCGTTCAAAATGCTCACAGTCAAGAAACTCCTCGCGCACGTCTGCCAGGGGGACTGGTTCATCTCTCTAGACCTGAAAGACGCCTATTTTCAGATCCAGATAAACCCTCATCACAGGCCATTCCTACGTTTCGCCTTCGAGGGTCAAGTTTACCAGTATGCCGTTCTCCCGTTCGGCCTATCCTTAGCACCCCGAACGTTCACGAAGTGCATGGATACAGCACTCGCCCCCCTGCGAAGTCAGGGGCTGCGCATACTGAATTATCTGGACGACTGGCTGATTCTAGCAGATTCCCAGACGGAGCTTCTGTCGCACCGCACAGTTCTCCTCAACCATCTGGAAGCGCTGGGACTCTCTGTCAACTGGACAAAGAGCTCTCTCCAGCCCAGTCAAACTATTTCGTTCCTTGGAATAGATTTGAACTCTGTCACTATGACGGCTCGCTTATCCACACAGCGTGCGCGCCGTGTTCAGCGCCTAGCCGCCTCTTTTCAGATGGGTACCCATACATCCCTGAAATCTTTTCAGAGGATGCTGGGTTATATGGCTTCAGCCTCCGCTGTGCTACAGCTGGGTCTTCTGCACATGCGCCCCCTTCAACTCTGGTTAAAGAGCCGCGTATCCCACCGCGAGTGGACGACAGGCCGCCAGATGATCAAGATTACTCAGACATGTATCACTGCACTGCAGCCATGGTCAGTAATCGAGTGGTTTCAGAGGGGCGTTACCATGGGGACTTTTTCTCGCCGGAAAGTCATCTCGACAGACGCATCCAACTCGGGTTGGGGTGCGGTTTGCGAGGGCTCACCGGCCGCCGGCCAGTGGTCGAGCCACGAGAGTTCCCTACACATAAACTGTCTGGAAATGATCGCGGTCGAGAACGCGCTGCTGTTTTTCCTCCCGCGCATACACGGTCACCACGTCCTGATTCGCTCCGACAATATGGCCGTGGTATCATACATCAACCGTCAGGGCGGCGTCAGATCCAAGAATCTCTTTCATCTGACACGCCGCATCCTATTGTGGTCCCAGAGTCACCTGCTCTCGCTCAGAGCGACGCACGTACCGGGCCATCTGAACGACGGTCCAGACATGCTGTCCAGGAACCTGGTCTCCCCCGGAGAATGGTCCCTGCACACTCAAACAGTCCAAACGCTGTGGCGCCTATTCGGCAGAGCGGAGATAGATCTTTTCGCGTCAGAAGAGAACGCTCACTGCCCAATATTCTTCTCAAAGAGCGAGGACGCGCTAGCCCAGGATTGGCCCCGCCGCCCGCTCTATGCTTTCCCCCCGATTTCTCTGCTACCGCAGGTCATTCAGAGAATCAGGGACTCACGCCACTCGGTGCTCCTCATAGCCCCGCGCTGGGAGAATCAGATTTGGTTCCCGGAGCTTACGCGGCTGTCACAGACAGCCCCGTGGCCCATTCCAATCAGAGCAGATCTCCTCACTCAAGCCCGCGGCTCGATCTGGCATCCCCATCCTCAGCGCTGGGCGCTTCATGCATGGGTGACCAACGACTACGCGTCGAATTGCCAGAAGGGGTTCTGAACACGATCAAACACGCCAGAGCGGATTCTACCAGAAAGCTCTATGCTGCAAAATGGTCTGTGTTCTCCAAATGATGCACCGACAAAAATTTGGACCCACGGACGTGCGAGGTTTCGTCTTTGCTCGTGTTCCTTCAGGAGATGCTGGATAAGGGCAGGTCCCCATCCACTCTTAAGGTTTACGTGGCAGCTGTCGCGGCGTTCGTTGAACCCCGGCGCGCCCAGTCTCTGGGCAAAGACGAGCTAATCATCCACTTCCTCAGGGGAGCCAGAAGGATGAACCCCCCTCGCCCCCCTACGGTGCCGGTCTGGGATCTTTCTATAGTTCTAGAAGCTCTGAAATCCCCACCGTTTGAACCACTTGAGTCCGTGGAGCTAAAATACCTCTCGTTAAAAAACGTTCTTCTGACGGCACTCGCCTCAGTAAAACGAGTGGGGGACATTCACGCGCTGTCTTCGAGCCCCGCGTGCCTGGAGTTTGGACCGAATGACTCCATAGTCATTCTAAAACCTAGACACGGTTATGTTCCAAAAGCGATTGGTACCCCTTTCAGGGCGCAAGTGATCTCTCTATCGGCGCTGCCTGCATCCGATAGCGAACGTGACGCTGACCGCCTCTGCCCGGTTCGGGCTCTCAGAGTGTACACTACACGCGTTGCCGCGTTCAGACGCTCAGAGCAGCTGTTTGTGTCGTTCGGTGGCCGCACCAAGGGTTTAGCCGCCTCGAAACAGACTCTATCCAGGTGGATAGTAGACGCGATTGCCTCTGCTTATGCCGCTAAAGACCTGCCTTGCCCTCTGGGCATCAGGGCTCATTCCACCAGAGGCATGGCCTCATCGTGGGCATGGTCCTGCGGAATTTCCATTCACGACATTTGTGTGGCTGCGGGATGGGCCTCCCCCTCCACTTTTGTCAGATTTTATAACTTGGAAGTTCCAGCCTTATAGGCTAAAATTCTGGCGGTCTAATACGTACAGCTGTCCTATAGAAAGCCGCACTATCGGGAGTTCCATCACAACCGGCTCACCCCTTGTGTTCCCCTATGTGCTTATGCATTACACGTCACGGCCCGCTTCGCCGGCCACCTTAGGGCGTTTTGCACTAGATGATAACGGCCGCTATGCTGGCCGCCTTATTATCTTCATCCACTTAAAGATTCCCCCGGTGTTCCCCCCCTGGGATGCTTAGTGGTTACTTAGCGCGCACGGCGTTGACCAGGTGTTCCCGTAGCGTAAGCTAGCTTACGCAATACGAGAGAACCTCTCGTAAGAGAACGAATCGGTTACCTAACGTAACCTCGGTTCTCTCTAGATGAGGGAACGAGTATTGCGTTCCCGGCCGTGCTTGCGCCACTAGCGTTTCGCTTCATGCTACAGAATCGCCGAACTAGCCTGGGAGAGCTACCTTTATACACTGTAGCCACGCCCCTTTTGGCGGGCTGTGACGCAGTGAGCGAGCGCCGTCCGCTCATTGGGCGCGGACTCAGCGCCGCTCTCCCATAGGTTCGTGCATTCTCTCTGAGCGAATCAATGAGCCGCTAGCTAGCCCGCTCATGGTCTGCCTCAGAAGAGACTGCGTTGACAATGATTACAAAATTATGGAATAATTTTTTGGCTTCAACTTCTCAGCAAAGATGAATCTTTCCCGTAGCGTAAGCTACCTTACGCAATACTCGTTCCCTCATCTAGAGAGAACCGAGGTTACGTTAGGTAACCGATTCGTTTCCATTCATCGTAGTATTTTACATTGAGCACATTAGTGTTCAACTGGTTCTTATAAATGTCTATTCATATGATGGTTTGTGTGTGTCATTTGAAAACAAAATAACATTTTGAGAATATATAACATTGTTTTGAATGTAAATTTTCATTTTGCACTAGAATTGAGGGGTTTTGCCGATTGTGTGTGTGTGTGTTTTTAGATTTGTGTGTAGAGTTCTGAGAGTATGAGGCATACTTGCAGGAAATGTGTGTAAACAATCGAGAAAAACTGTAAGAAGATGGGACGTAATGAAAAGCATGTGGTCATTGTGGTTCCTCTTTTGGTCGCACTCATGAAGGACCAAGTGAAAGAAGCAACACTCGTTATTTTACTTCTAAAATAAGGAAGTTCTGTTGTTGACAACTATGCTATGCAAAGTATTTGACTTACTGCGTTGCTCTGATTGGTTGTAGGTCTGTCCGATTGAGTGCAGAGGTTTTTTTTTTCCTGGTTCGGTTAAGACACGCCTCATAATCAAAGCCCTACGGAGCAGTCTCAGACTCATCTTTTGACCAGAATATGAGTATGACGAAGTCAGGCTAGTTTTTTCCAATTGCTAACACACAATTTTGAAAACTAGTCTGGTTTTATCAAAATACTTAACACAAATCACAAAACCACACACCCAAACTGTAAAATACCTCATATATCCTGCAAAATGAAGCACTGCAACCGAAACTACACATAGCATTATCAAAATCAAACTTTTGCATGAAATGGCACACACTTCATTCATATTACCAGATTTTTGCCTAAACAACTACACACTGTTGGGCATAATGAAAAAGCACTCATATCTTTAGTATGGTTTGCCATAATACTAAAATATGTATCAGATTGTTCACATGCACATAAATATTTGCAGACACACACATGCTGTTGAAACTTCATTTTACAGTAATGTATTTTTTCACTACAGTAAACAAGTCAGTGCACCATATGCACAGCAGAAATATTTACATTGGACAGAAAAAAAAAATTTCTTACAAAAAACAGTACAGTTTTTCTCGATAAGTATGCCTCATATTCTCAGAACTCTACAAAAAAAATCTAAAAACACCCACACAATGGGCAAAACCCCTCAATTCTAGTGCAAAATGAAACTTTACACTCAAAACAATGTAATATATACTCAAAATGTTATTTTGTTTTATTTGTTGTGACACACACAAACCATCATATGAATAGACTCAATGTAAAACACTATGAGCAATGGAAAACACTTCTTCTTCATTCATCATAATGACTTGGGCCTTTTTTGTTCAGTGTTACACTTACTACAGACATCACATACATTAGTGTGTTGTAAAATATTTGAGAATATTGTTTTTATACCCAGAACACACAAATATACGGTAACAAATATATTTTATTTTTCCCACAAAAACAATGGGAGAAATATTGCACATTTCATACAGCCCAACCAACACAAAGTTGCACATACAGTTGTCTACATACAAAACAACAGAAAAAAATGTGTATGTTGTTACAGTAAAAAAAAAAAAAAAAGATATATTTATATCTATGCTGCATCCTCTCTTCGGTTTTGGTATTTTATGCTAAAGCTCTGATTGCTAATTGTAAAACTGTGTGACGGGTGTTTGCCCATGTGACAAGTCAGTGTGAATATTTTAATGGCAGTGTGTTCCTCGTGAAAACAAGAGATTTTCTGCATGAAAATTGCGCCAAATGCAGAGAATTTGTGTGTAGTGTTTTGAAAAAAGTGTGTTTTAGAACTGCAATTTGAGTGTAAAGCAGGAATTGGTTCAGGGGGTTGGTGAATGAGTTACATGTTGTGGTTATTGTGTCTCAAGTACCAGAATTTGTGTGTAAACAATTGAGAAAAACTGTAAACTGAAAAGAAACTTCAAAATATATTACAGTAAAAAAAAAAGTGGCAAGAAAAATAATTTTTTATAGTTTTATAGTTGTTATAGTGCTTACATCCTGATTGAAGTGTTAACAATTAACCATTGAGGTGTTTGGCCAGGTGGCACATGTAATTGGCCAATTAGCTCATGTAGTGTAATTTTGAATGGTGGTGTTTTGAAATGGCAAACATGTGACTTTATGTCAGATTGTTGTGTCTTATGCAGAGAACTGTGTTCAGTGCATTTAAAAAGTGGCATTTTGAAATGCAAAATGTGTGTAAAGAAGAAAATGTGTTTAGACTTTTGGAAACTTGAGAAGAAGTTTTGCTCTCTGTGTGTCCATTTAAATAATTGTGCTGTGCATGTCATTTTAGTGTGTTAGCAATTGGAAAAAACTGTAAAGTGACAAAAAGTGAGTAAAGTGAGTTTAAGCCTTTCATTGCTGTGCAATTTTTCCTGCATTAAAGGATAAAGAAATCTCTAAGGCCTTTTCTTTTGGCATAACAAATTTGTATTGTTTTTTAAACGACAAAATATGCACACACATCTCATGAACCCACATCTTTTAAATGTATAGTTTGCTTTAAATAATATTAAGATTGTATTGGTAATTGAAGCTGAATTAATTTAAAATACATGTGCTATATTTCAATATATTTGTTTTAAAATTTTAAAACATTAACCTCATTCTCATCTGAATTACAAATAATTTATTTCTGAATTAGGGCTGGGAGATAAAACGATAACGATATGTATCGCGATAGACACGTGATCGATATCAATAAAAAATGTGTTCGATAAAACATTCTATATTTTTTTTTCTTCGTCGGAAGAAAAAACACAGGTTGTGAAGCAAGTTTGGTTGCATTAACCCTTTCACAAGTAAGTTTGAAATATTGTAACTGACCCCCCAGCATGAGTTTTTCAAGGCGACCGTTATTTAGAGCTTGCCACTTTAATGTTTCCATGGTGACGCGTCATTGCTTGTCACGCGACACAGCACAAGTACAACAGAGCGCGGAATGAATGATGATCTGCTTTCATGTAATTTTTTCTTTTTTATTAAAAATATTCAAAAATGTATTAGCTATATCATGAAGCACTGATATTCCGATTGTCAAATATGTGCAAGTGGATGGGTTTTGTTGTTTAGACATCTTTATAACGATTGCGTTATTTGAGCTGTATGCACAATGGGCGGCGCCATTTTAGTTTCTTTTTCAGTTCAGAGAATCGGATCTGTTGGATTTATAACGTCAATTCCTCCACTTCTCACGAAAAACATGATAGTAATTGGCTGGTGAACTGGGAGAAGAATAGGGTCTAATGTTGAGCTACGTACACAATGTGTATCTGATATGAATAAAACATGTCGTCTTAATATAATTGAAAGGATTATTATTGCCACTTCCATAGACATCTGTGTGTATTTTACAAACTCAAAATCATTGTTTTGCTAGTACATATGTGTATTTAAATGTCTGAAACCTAAAATAAACATTATGTGGTTGAAAACAATCAATAGTTGTGATATATGACAGCACTGAGTGCGTCTGTCTCTGGCTGAGCGCCAGCCAACGCGCAAGAGCAAGTTTGAATTTAGCAGTTGCTGACGTGATGCACTGAACGTTCTAATCACACCGGTGTGATCGTACGCTTCAGGGACCAGCCAAGACTGATCACACCGGTGTGATCGTACGCGTGAAAGGGTTAACAAAAGCACTCGCTCTCTGGTAACCTAGCAACGTAGGGAGTGACACGCTAACAGCCAATCATGTAACAGTGTCAAGTTGAGTTGCGCCATATTGTTGTCTCGTGCTGCTGGAGTAACCGCCGATTGATAAGCAGAAAATGAGTGCCGCAGTGAGCGAGGAAATTGTAAATAAAAGAGGAAAAGTCAGCTCGCCAGTATGGCAGTTTTTTGGATATTATAAATCTGACCGTAGTCAGACCAATGTCGTCTGCAAGTTATGCAAGAACGTCATCCCCGCCAAGACTGGTAATACTACGAACTTGTTTTACCACCTGCTGTGCTCACCCTTTGGAGCACAGCCAGACCCGGATTGGCTAATCGGGAGCACCGGGAGAATTCCCGGTGGGCCGGTCTGTTTTATTGGCTAGGAGGGCCGGCGTTGTCACGGCACTGGGTGAATGTGTTAAATAGGCTCCAGTCACAGCGCAGCCCCACTATTTTTATTATTATTTTCTCGCAGCCCCACAAAAAAAAAGTCAGTTGCTAGAGATGTGCGAACAAAAAAAATAAGAGATACGAAACATGGACAATAGTAGCGCTTACGAGTCAGGGCCGTACCCACCACCATATCGCTAGACCGACCTCATCATCAGCACCATAGATCAGCACTCAAACGCCGCTCGTCGGCAATGGCAAAATATTTGAGATGACCGATCAAAGCAGGATTTATTTCCACAGAAGCACGAGCCACGCACCACGAATCCCAAACGCGACGCTTCCCAAGATAATAAGATGCAAGTGGCTAAACTAAACAGCTGTTTTACGATAGAAGTTTTAACGACCGACATTAATCAGATTGCAAAGACTATCAATCAAAGCTCAACTTCGGGAAGGGGAGATTTACAGGTAAAGATAAATAGACTGAGAGAAGAAGAACGAGAGAAGGAGAAGCAGGAAGAGCAATTGCCTATTGCATACTGTGCCCAGAATGAGAATAACTTTATTACAATAAATTCCTATTTAACACAGATGTGAGGTCACCGAGGTTCGGACCTCTTTTTTACATTCAAAAATAAAATTTCATGCTCTTTGAATGATTAATTAGGCATGTTTAAACCACCTCACATGAGTGTTTCCAATTCATGTTGCTGTGAGAAGCTAGCGCAGTGAACAGCGCGTTGTGAATGGGCGCGTGAGTGCGGCAACCGTGTTGCCAGATCCACCTAATGGAATCCAGTAATCTCCTGGAAATGTTTTTATGATTTAACGTGACACTTTAAAAAAGTTATTAAAGTGGAAAGTTGCATGTTAGGGTTAGTGATATATTCATCTTATTTCCAAAACACTAGCTATTAACTAATTTCGGATTATTATTATTATTATTATTATTTTGTTTGTTTTGCTTGTTTTTCGCAGCAATATCTGGCAACACTTTACTGTCAGCGTTAATAAAAAATAAAAAAAAGCTTATAGACAAACTGTAATTGCATAAAGCTACCACATTCGGTAAGACAAACGCAATGATCATCGTGATTTTCTGTAAGAAATATAGGCTATATCACTATCAAAAACAATAGCATTATACAGATTTGTATGTTACAGAATGAAATTTGCCAAATAACCTTTCTGGCCAGCTGCAAAGGCTCATGATTTTTAGTTAACATTTCACAAAGTCGAAATAAATACAATTATTAAAGCAGTGTTTCTCAGCTAGCAATCTATTCAACCAGAATATTTGTGTTTATTCTGTGTGACTTGCAGAAATATAAGACTTTGCTAGACCTACTTTTATTCTATATTTCTTTGCACAAAACTTCAAAACGTTCAAAAAAATAGAATAGAAAATAATATTTTTGAAAAATACAATGAATTACAAGGCTGTACAGAACACTATTGCTTATATACTGAGGTTTTAATTACATTATTTTAATATAGTCAGTCGGGAACTAAAGTGGGCCGGTCTAAGGCATGAAACTCCAGGGCTGAAAATGAGTCCCAATCCGGCCCTGAGCACAGCAGTATTCAACCAACAACATCTGCAGCTGCAACAACGCACAAGCAGCAGACCACCATGGAGAGGTACTCTGCATCAGTGCCTTATGACAAACAATCAAAACGGTACAAAGATATTAACGGAGGCAGTGGCATATCATATAGCCAAAGACATGCTTCCACTTAGCACTGTTGAGAAGCCAGGTTATAAAAAGCTCATACACATGCTTGACCCACGCTATGTTCTTCCTGGCCAAAAGTACTTTTCTAAGACTGCCATTCCTAAGTTGTATGTAATGTGCAAAGAATCTGTGCAGCAAGAATTATTGTCCGCCAAATACTTTGCAACAACCTCTGATCTGTGGTCAAGCCGTACTTCTGAGCCATACATTACAGGGAACTACACTAACCTTTTCCACTGGTGGCACTTGCACTACTAACTTTTTCAGTTACTAGCGCAAAACATGATTTGGTCGCACAAATTATTTATAGTAAGCCGCACTCTGGATAGTAATGAATAATAATGAAACTGCATTAGGGGTGGAACAGTACAGAAGTCACGGTTGGGTTGGGTTCATACCTTGGTTCAGACATTCAGACGGTTCGGTACGATTTCGGTACAATGGAGTGAAAAGCAAAACAAAAATGCAGAAGGCATTTTTATAAATGTCTTAAGCCTCGTATTTTTTAAGTTGTTTAAGTTTTATTAATAAAGGCATAGAACCAGTTTATTTGTAGTGCACTGACAATAGTTTTATATAATTAGTTTATTAATTAAATTAATAAAAAGACAAAATGACCTTGATATATGTTTGGTAATTGTACTTGAATGAATGTAAAATTAATTTGCAATATTTCAGATCAATATATTTTTTTTCCTTAATTTTATTTAACCCTAACTTTATTCTCATCTGAATTATAAATACATGATTTCCGTATAAAATAATTACCATTAAAACACATTTGATTTTCTTTTTTAATCAATGTAGAATCATACGCAGGACTGTTGGAAAGCTGTGATGACAATAAAATGATAGCTTATAAATATATCTCTGGTTGTCTCTGTTCCACAACATTTTGTATGTCATGTTTGGGGTGTGGGATGAAGAGAGGGATATTTTCAGTAATTATTTAATAAAACATTTAATTTATCTTCAGTGTGTAGTATTAGCCAATCAGGTGTCTTGACGCGAATCACGCGATTATGATTATGAAAAAACTAACGTTAGTCTAAAAAACTGCTAGTGATCATATAACGTTAGTCGATGTCAATATCAGCGCTAGCAATATAATTAGTTAGCTCATGGCAGAGTTTATCAGCCGAACACCAGACCGCAAATCTACCTTTGGTGTAAGGAAGAGACACGGTGTCTTACATCTCTGCGTCTTTTTCCTGCCGCCATGCAGGCTCAGATGGTAGCCTATGATTATGATTAGCATGCCTATTATAAAGACACAAACCTTTTACTATCATGTCATTTGAATAATATGCGCGCGATAGAGAGAGAGAGCAAGACAGCGCTTGTGTTGTGTGAAGACGTGATAGTGCGCGCGCGGCCAGGGCGCGCTCTCTCTCTCTCAGCTCGTTTGCGCCCTGTCAAACGCATCAGTCATTCAACTCTACAACACTCACCGCGATCAAAAAAAGGCTTTGGCAGGACAAAAAGCGGACGATCCGACAGGTTTTAGAAGATTAAATACAACCCGAAAGAAACTAAAAAAAAAACAGACCCGTCAAAATAGTCAGTGATACATTTGCGACCCATTAAAAATTAGGGTCGCAATGGGATTTCAAAAGGTCACATATGCGACCATTTTGGTCGCAGTGTAGTTCCCTGCATTAGCTTTCACTTTATCGACAATGAATGGAGTTTGAAAACCAGATGCCTTGAGACTGCATATTTCCCCGAAGATCACACAGGAGAAGTGATAGCAGAAGGTTTTAAGGGGGCACTGTTGTCCTGGAGTCTGATTGAAGACAGAATGGTTTGCATCACCACAGACAGCGGGGCAAATGTAGTGAAGGCGACTTCACTGAACAACTGGACACGGCTGCAGTGTTTTAGCCATCGTTTGCACTCTGCTATTGGTGAGTAACTATGTCATTTTACAGTTTTTTTCAATTGCTTACACACTAAAATTAAAACTTTCCCACTATTAGCAAAACACTCAAGGACCAAAACACCAGCCTAGATTTGCACAATTGTAAGCACGTTGTCACCTTCACCCTTTTTGCAAAACATTATACACAGTTATTTGTAAAACTCTATACACATCTTCACAACTTAGACACAGATAAGGATTGTGAGGTTGCTTCCTTGTCATTACAAAGCCCCAGTTTGCCATTGACCACACTAATGAATGAATTGGATATGCACATCCACCAGGTGTGGAAGCACACATGTGCTAATTTGAAAACGCAGCACTCAAGTGTGCTATAAAAGGCAGCAGGTGAGTTCACCTGTCAACAAAAATGGAAGGATCTAGAAGAAGAAGAGTGAGAATACGTAAGAGGGGGAGCTCAAAGAGGAGATGAAGGAGGTAGAGGAGGAGGCCCAGGTAGAAGAAGAGGAGAAGGAGATAGAGGAGGAGGAGGAGAAGGAGGTAGAGAAGGACCTGAAGGGTTTATAGAACCTGAACAAAGAAGATGAGGACCAAACTCGACTCAAGAAATCCGTGCAACACTTATTGACCATGTTATCAACCATGGACTGACACTGATGGAACTTGGACAAAGAGATCAACCAAATCTCAGAAAAAAAAAAATCACAAATCACACTCTTAGAAGAAAAGGTTCTATATAGAACCTTAAAAGGGTCTATCAGTGCTACGTTTTTGGAACCCCTAAAAGGTTCTATACACTCTTAAAAAGGGTTCCTCTGGGTTCTATATAGAACCCTGGGGTTCCATACTTGGCCAATAGAACCTTTTACCAAAAAAAAAAAAAGGTTCTATATAGAGCCATTTTGGAGTTCCATATATGAAGCGGGGGATGGAACCATTTCTGGTTCTAAATAGAACCATTTCTTCTAAGAGTATTCTTGTTGCTTTTACATTAGTTTTTCTTCAGAGTCAGTATACTGACTCTGTATGTACTTCATGCAGTAATTTTTATTTGTCTACAGATTTTATTTTTGTCATTGATTTCATTGTTGGTTGATTACTGTAACAGATTATGGTAAGAGATACTGTAAATAAATACTTGAAATATAAGTCTGCAGAAATCACTATTTTTTTCATCTAAATTATCCCTTACATAACAATGTCTGGTCAAAAATCTAGCACATGATATTTCCTAAAAATAACTTTTATACAAATGTGTTTTTTATTTATCACAGCAGTGTGAAACTGGCTGCAATAGTGTCTGATCATTGAGGACTGTGTTGGTTAAATGAAAAATGATAGCATTTTTACATATATGTGTATATCTTTTGACTGAAGTGTGTATGTTTTGACAGAGGTGTGTCATTTTGCAAACAATCTAGGAATTATGCCAATTGAGTGTGGTGTTTGGATAATTGTGATTATATTTTGAAAAAAAGAACCCGGTTTTCAAAATTGTGTGTAAATAATTGAAAAAACTGTAATGCTCATCATCACTGTTGTTTCTTAGGGTGATTTTATTAGCCAGTAATTGAGATTATATATTATAATTATTATATTATTTATATTATATTATGATTTATTATATTATTATGAGTTATTATATTTTTATGATTTATGGAAACAGCTTTACACACTGACATGACTGTGTTTGTGTGTGTTTGTGTGTGTTTCTGTTTTTTTCTGTGTGTGTGTGTGTGTGTGTGTGTGTGTGTGTGTGTGTGCGTGTGTGTGTGAGAGAGAGAGAGAGAGAGAGAGAGAGAGAGAGAGAGAGAGAGAGAGTGAGTGAGAGAGAGAGACAGCGAGAAAGAGAGTGTGTGTCTGTTCGTGTGTATGTATGTGTATGTGCGTGTGTCAATCATAAACTGTTTCTTCAACTTATTAAAATATCTTACTTTACTGCTACTATCTGTTTCTGCTTCTTTATTATATTTATAGTGTGTGATTTATAAAATACACTATATCCTTCATCACATATATTGTGTCTGGTCACTTTATATCTTATATCAGAATATTATATTACTGTTAACCTACAATGGATATTAAAATACGCCGAACCATGTGTCCTGTATCATAGCTACATGAATGACCTTTGCAGCAAAAAAACCCGTGTAAAAATCAGTTAAGTATTCAGTGAGATATGATTAATTTAATGCGCTGACAGGTCATTTCACCTGCCATTCAGAATACACTGAGCGGAGCGGATGACCGGTTTAAGATGGCGGCTCCAATTCTCGTCCGTGCCAATAGGCAGTAGCGGTCGATAGGGCGTCTACCTATATGATGTCTATGCTTGTATCATAGACTGTAAAAAAATATGGACGTAATATCCATGACGTCACCCATAGGTTTCTGAAGAGCGTTTTTAAAGCCTAAAGTGGGCGGGGCCGGCCGTCGCCATCTTGGCAGTGCGTCACCTCTCGTCACTACCGGATAAATTAAAATGGGCAAAGAGGCGGGACGTGGGTGGAGCTGATGAACTGATGCTACTGCCCTCGTGCTGAATTGACAGGTGATTGAAAAAGTTGTTAAAGTTCATGTTTTTGCCCTTCGAAATATTATAATAGTTAAGACGTAACTAAAAGTGAGACTATTTACTTTACTTTTTTATCAACTTTATTAATCTCACAAGCGGCAATTAGTTAAGAGCATGTATACAAGTACATAACACAGATCAAACACATTTCTCACAACATACAAGCAGTCAACTATGTGCATCGTGATGCATTATTATTCTGCTAGTTAAAAATGTATTAGTTACTTACAATATTGCTCTAAGCTTGTGCATGTGACTGTGATTCAAGGCAAGCACATATGTCAGTCGGCAGTGGCGCAAAAAGTGGGTATGCGCTATATGCGGCGCATAGGGGCGCAGCACAATGGGGGGCGCCAAAGCGATGGTAAAAAAAAAAAAAAAAAAAAAAAAAAATTATATATAGGCTACAACGGCAGCTATTTCTATATGTAGCTGCCGTTGTGCGTTTCTAAATCATTTCTGCATTCCTTCAATGTTATATAAAATTTTAGAGGACTAACAGCCAGGCTAGAGTAGGCGCCCTCATGGAGAAGGGGGACGGGTAATATCGCGAGCGGGCGGGGGCGCCGTGAGCTCTGAGCGAGCAGGTACGAGTAGTTAGTTGTCGTCGAAAAAGATGGATAAAACAAAATGCTGTGGTGCTCAAAATAGAAAAAGAAAGAGAGAAAAGGAGATGGCATGTCAATTGATGCGACAGCAGCTAAATAACTGCATGCATTGCTGAAATCCAACAGGTAGGATTTAAAATGTGACATCCAGGCATGGCTATCTATATCTCGGTGGCCATCGGAACTGAGATTCCCGCTGGGCCGACGACGTGCTTTTCAGACAATACATTTCATCCTTTTTTAATTTATTTGTCTTAACGGCCCACAAAACTCATACATCGGCGGCCCATTTGTTTGTTGTTTGTTTTGTTTTTTGCTTAATTGGCGGCGCTGTGCTGGTGTAATGCATTGGTCAAAAAAAGTCAGCTTTAGTTTTTTTTTTTTTCTGACACACTGGCCCATGAAATATGTCATTATGCGCAAGTATCTTTCAAGTATAGAAATTAGTGCAAAACTAATTATGAAAGTTTCCTTTATTTTTCTGTGCATTTGTTTTACAATAGCCTTTATGGCAATTACTATCATGGGATTAATATTATAACTATTATTTTGTAGTAGTGTAATTTATACAGACACTAACTAAAAGAGGATCAAAATTTTCTCTGTTTAATTTGCACCCTGAATATGGGATGGAGCTTTTAATTTTGAACTCTCAAAGTGCACCAGTCTGCTGAATTTAACATTACAGAACACAAAAATTTCTTACGGGGGAGCATGCCCCCGAACCCCCCTAGAGAAACAGAGGTCCACCTACCACAGTTTTACCTAAAATCCTGTGAGAAACACTGCTATTGCTGTTACAATGGAGCTTATAGTTTTCTTGGGGGGGGGGGGGGGGGGGGGTTTCATTAAGGTGGAGCAGCTATTAGTTTAAATAGTTTAATTGTGTTAATAAACGACAATTTTGCACTTATTTTTTTCTGTTAGCTCTCATTTCTTCCTACTCACTTATTACACAGCACACTTGCATTACATTTATTTTATTTTTATTTAATTTTTTTTTTTGGGGGGGGGGGCGCTAAAATTGTTGCTGCATACCCCTCCGAAACTGGGTAGTTGCGCCCCTGTCAGTCGGCATCTCACGTCAAGTTCGTAAAGAGCTTTAATTCAGTCCATTCTGAGGGTGACGCTAGCAGACAAACGATTAGCATTGAAAGCAGCGGCAAGAATCCACCTGTCACTCAAGTGTCCACGCCCTTAATTATGCAGAACTTTAAGGCTTAAATATAATTTAAACAGATGAGTTGTAAAAAAATTCACCCCCCTCACAGTCCTCATGAAGGGAAAAATTAGCGATATAGACCAAAACAACTATTTGCCACCAGGCTGTAAACATGTTTTTTTCTGCTGTGAAGTTAGACATTTTAACTTGGGTTAGATACAGATTTGACTCGCTTTTGCACCAGCCTCATGTGGCCCCTCGATGAATTGTAGTTTAATTCACTTCCGTGTTGGCTTCAAGAGAGAGACGGGGAGGTTGCCCCTTGACTTGTATACAAGCTCTTAACTAATTTTCCCTTACGTAAGATTAATAAAGTTGATAAAAAAGTAAAGTAAGTAGTCTCACTTTTAGTTATGTCTTAAAAAGAAGACACTTTAGAGTGTATTACCCAACTGTTAAAGTTGAAAAAACTTACACAGACAAAAAGTTATAGAATTTAAAGTGTCTTGAAGATAATTTATACTGCATGTAATATTTTACAATTTCATGTAAAAATAAATGAAAACAAACCTGTAGGAATCCAGTTAGGTAATTGATTGAAAGACATAAGTCTCATCAGTTTATATTTCAAATTTGAGGAAGATATTATGAAAAATGAGATTCCTACAATATTTTTTCCAAGACTATGTCCAGGTACCAAGAAACCTCCTTGGATACATCAAAAAGCAACCTAATGACCAAATGTTATGCAGGGCACTGCAAGCTATTTCAGTCAATTCATAAAATAATGCAATTATAAAATAATACACACAACCATTAGACTTTATGCAAGTGATTTATTTGCACAACAGAACAAAAAAATATATATGTAAAATACATAAGTAAAATATTATGAAATATAAAAAATAAATAACTGAGGTTCTTTGCAATAGAAAATACAAGTGATATAAATACTGTACTTTGTTGGCTTGGCCTTCATATATTGCTTTAGTCCATTCCTAGCTTTTGATGCCACCATCCTCTTGTCAATTGCAATGTTCTGAAAAGTATGGAAAAAGTGAAGAATAGTGAAGAAACTGAGAGCTTGCATCTCTGGCTGGTGCTTGGATGCCATTCATCATCTGAAGATTCAAATTGATGGCTGTTGCATGGGAAAGAATGGAAAGATAATTAGCACTGCATGTCAAGTAAATAATTCTGTTTAGTTTCTATATAGCTGGCCATTCATTCAACAATCAAACTGATGGGCAGTCGTTTACACAGCATTCGTACTAAAGCTCATCCATTCAATCAACAATCAATGGCCAGTGATATAGACAGCATTCATATGGATGACCAGACAAAGAACCAACAATCACACTGATGGCCGGCCATCAGACAGGAATGTGGCATTTTGAAAGCATACAACTCCTTCCTATATAGCACATATTTTCTGCAATTCTTCCCACCAATTTCTGCAAAAAACAAAAACAAAAAAACAAACAAAAAAAAAAAACAATATATATATATATATATATATATATATACATACAACATATACATTTACAGTACAACATACATCATATTTACAGTACAAATATTTGCATTTGTACTATAAATATTATGTATATTAGACTGTAAAAATATACAGTATGTGTGCTAGGAAAAAATGTATATTGCACAGGTGTCCAGCCCCTCCATCCTTCAGATAGCACACCACATGTGCCAGAAAAAAACGGCAAACAACTGCATAACCGTACAACGCATATAAATACATATATACAAATAAATAATTGCATATAAAGTAGCATAATCTTTTCAGACACAACTTTACACAATGCATTTTCCGTATGAAACAACTGGAAACCAAACACACTCTCTCTCTCTCTCTCACCCACCCACACACACACAGACACACATACGTATAATGTGTGCATGTTACATAAGTTATGTATAAAGCAACTCACCGAAAATTGGATAATCTTTTCCGCCCTCAAGCATAATTATCACCGTCGTCACGATCTTCTCATCACTCATCTTCTCATCAATGTCGACATAATCCATCTTCGAGTGATCTCGAATAACTACTTCAGCAGAAAAATACTTCTTTTGACAAATCATTTTATGACAGTCTGCATGTCTGCACGAACAGATGTTTGTTGACTAGCTACCTCTTAGCTTGTTATCTTAGCTCTTAGCTATAGCAGGCCTGTCAAAACATGACAGCGGTGGGTGTGGCTCTGCAGAGCTTGAGTTTAGCTCCTCTACCGGACGGAGAGCAAATAAAAACATATGTTCGTGTGAGAAATTCAAACTTCCCGAGGGGGACTTTCAAGATGGCTCCTTGAACACACGTGTTTCGATGAGTTCGCAATCCTAATCACTAAATTAACCTATATAACGCTATTGCAAATATAATCGTAAAAGTTAACTCAAACTAATATTACTGTGATTCACCACAGACCAAAATGGGTGGCTCAGAAAAAAGGAAAAGCTCCGGAAAGAAGGCTGGAAAGTCCGAACCAACTGCTAACTTGGCTAATAGCAGCAGCAATTTGCAGGTGGCCGAGAACTCTGTTAAAGTCTCCTCGATTGCAGACAACATGCACGACTATCTTAAACAAGGTAATGATCCAGAGGAATCTATGCTGGTGGAGGAGGAATTGCAGTGTTTTCCTGAAACTCCCTGTAAATCGCCATTATCCAAACAACGCAGAATTACGGATAAGGATACATCGGTCATCCTCTCGCAGATCTCGGACCTCTCTCGGCTGGTGCAGGACAGATCGGACGCTCTCGAGAAGTTGGTTGAAAGAAACTCACAGGTAATAAATGAAATGAAAACAGAAGTCGGTGTCAACTCAAAACAAATCTCAGAGTTAAAAGAAACGATCGAGTTTATCTGCGCAGACGTCAATGCCATGAAACCTCGATTGAAACAAGCTGAAAAGTGTGCCGAAGTGCTTGAAAGACGTCTAACGTTGTTGGAGGGCTATTCCCGCAGATGGAATTTAAGAATTCAGGGGATTAAAGAGAAGAATGGAGAAGATGTCCGTTTCGAGGTCATCAAAATATGCCAATGCCTCTTACCGCAGCATAAAGATAAACTGCCTGACGTCGTGGATGTTGCACATCGCCTCGGTCGTGTTAAACCTGGAAGCAGCACTCCTAGAGCAGTTATATTTCAGTTCACATCACGGTTCTTCAGGGATGCTGTCTGGCGTGCTGCCAAAGATGCAGACTTTCTAAAGAACAACCACCTGAGGATCTCTGAGGACTTGTCTCCTGCCGACAGAGAAATGAGACTAAAATTATGGCCTGCTGTCGAAAAAGCCCGTAAGGAAAACAAGAAAGCTTTCTTCGTTGGTGGCCGTGCTTTTGTAGATGGCGTTGAAATTCATCCACCCACTTAAACTACAAAGGACGCCCTACTGTGAATGAAACTCGAAGGAAATAGCTTACGCCAAACATGTTCGTACAAAGGTACCTTCCTTATTTCCTTGATTATTGAGCCTCCAGTTTAAATGTTTTGTTTGGTAAATTTATAAAAGAGGCACAAAAAAAAAAAAAGAAATAAAAAGAGAGAAAGATACTCTTCACCATACAAGACTTGAATGAGACTGAGACTTTAGTACAATTGTTTTGATTTTCACATTTAAGAAAGAAGCAATAGCACTTATAAAGTGGAAGAGAAGAGACTGAATAAAAATAATTCCTAGCTTTGAATAGGGATTGCTGTTCTCATCCCGGTATTCATCTGTTGTAATCGGTTAAGATTTGCTATATTTTTATAGGAATCTTCTGGGTTTAACTTGTGTTTTGTTTAGAGTTTTGGTTTATGTCTTTATCTATTGTTTCTCTTAATTGTAGAGGGTTACGTAACATTGTTAAGAGGAAAGCAATTTTTTTGTATTTGAAGCGCTTTAATACAGATTTTTGTTTTTTGCAAGAATGCCATTCGGATAGTCAAGATGTTAATTTCTGGAGGTCGCAGTGGGGACTAGATTTATGGTTAGCTCATGGCACTACTCATTCTGCTGGGGTTTGTATCTTGAAAAATCGTTTTAAAGGGAAAATATTAAGTTCTGAATGTGATATGTCGGGACACTACATTTTACTTGCCCTTGAAACTTTAAAATCAACCTGTATTGTTATTAATGTATATGGTTTCAATTTACAAAGAGAAAATACTGCCTTTTTTGATAGATTAGGTGATCAGGTGACTCGTATGTTAGCCTTATATCCTAACTCTTATCTAGTCCTTGGAGGTGATTTCAATGTCGTCCTGGACAACAGTTTAGATAGATGGCCACCTCAAGCTAGAAATCTAAATCCTGACTATGTAATTGCATTCATGGAAAAATTTTCTTTAATTGATGCATGGAGAAAATCACACCCAACACAACAATGCTTTACTTGGAGTAATAACTCCTTATCTAGTCAGTCCAGGATTGATTATTGGATTACGTCTAAGGATTTGGTTAATGTTGTTACTGATATAATACCTTCTCCATTCTCAGATCACAAGGCTATTTCAATCAGTGTCCCCTTCAGTTCTTCTGTAAATTTAACCAAAAAATCTGGGTATTGGAAGTTAAATAATTCAGTACTTCAACATAAAGAAGTAATCACCGGAATAGAAAAAATAATTTTAACTTATTGGAATAAAGCAAAAATTGAAAAAAAATATTGTAGTAATTGGGAACTTTTCAAATTTGAAGTTGGAATTTTTTTTAGGAGGTACTGTAGTGAAATTGCTAAAAAGAGAAAAGCTGACGAGGATAACATTTTACTTAAAATCTCTACTTTAGTATCCAAAAGAGTAGAAGAATTATCAGAATTTGATAAAGCTGAACTTGCTGCACAAAAACTTAAACTTGAAGAGATTTACAAACAAAAGGCGGAAGGAGCATTTGTTAGGTCTCGAAGGAAGTGGCTCGAAGAGGGCGAAAAGAGCTCTGCTTATTTTTTTAGACTTGAGAGGCAACAAGCTAGATTAGATTAGATTTAAAAATTAAAGATTAAGGATAATATTGTAGAGGATCCTAAAATTATTGCAAATTTTTGTTCTGAATTTTATAGTAAGTTGTATGCCTCTAATTTCTGTCAGCAATCTACTACTGAGTTTTTGGAGTCTTTACATAATATGAAACAGATTAATAATGAAGAGTACAATATATGTGAAGCACCACTTAAGATACAAGAAATTACCGATGCAATTAACTCTTTGAAAAATAATAAGTCACCGGGAACAGACGGATTAACGGCTGAATTTTATAAGGCTTTTAATAAACTTTTATCCCCGTTTTTGCTTGAAGTTTATAAAGAGAGTGTAGAAAGTGCCCTGCTTCCTCCGACTCTGTGTCAAGGACTTATAACTTTAATCTCAAAACCTAATAAAGATCCGTTGTTAATTGATAATTGGCGGCCAATTACATTGTTAAATAACGATTATAAAATTATTGCTTTGGTTTTATCTAAAAGATTAAAATGTGTTTTAAATAACTTAATTGATGAATGCCAATCTGGCTTTTTACAAAAAAGGCACATCTTTAATAATATACGTCTGGTTTTAGACATTCTAGATTATTCTGAGTTGCTCTGTAATGATAGTCTTATTCTCTTCTTAGACTATTATAAAGCCTTCGATTCCCTGGAGCATGAATTTTTGTTTCAGACTCTTCGCAAGGTGGGATTTGGTGACTTCTTTTGTAGATCTATCAAAATGCTTTATACTAACTGCAATAGCTCTATTAAACTCAGTAGTGGTACCTCTCCTAGATTTTCTCTGAATCGGGAGTCAGGCAGGGATGCCCAATATCCCCTTATCTGTTTCTGATAGCTACTGAACTTCTAAATTTACATATCAAAGAAAGCCCTTTAAAAGGAATAACTATTGATGACACTGAAGTTGTAATGAGTCAGTTAGCTGATGACACTGTTTTGTTTTTAAAGGATGCCTCTCAGGTTGCGGTAGCATTAGAGACTCTTGAGCCCTTCTCTAAAGCGTCAGGCCTTCGCCTTAACATAAACAAATGTGAGTTACTCCCAGTTGGTAATTGTCTGGAGTCCGTAATTTGTAATATTCCTGTAAGTGAAAGTGTTACTTATTTGGGAGTTAAAATAATCAAAGATGATAAAACAAGATGCCCTTCCAATTTTCTTCCAATTATTGAAAAGACACGTAAGGTATTGAATCATTGGTTGCTAAGAGATTTATCACTCAAGGGCAGAGTTCTGCTTACTAAAGCAGAGGGCATTTCTCGATTATCATATGCCGCGCAATCGATCTTTGTTGACAAACACACATGTAAACAAATTGACGGTATATTGACAAAATTTCTATGGAAAAACAAAATTCATTATATAAAAAAATCAGTAATACTGAATTCATATGACAAAGGCGGGTTGAATTTTATTGATTTTGGCTCTCTAAACGGTAACTTTAAAATAAATTGGATAAGACAATACCTTCAAAACTCTTCATCTATTTGGAATTTAATTCCTCGGTTTATCTTTTCTCATGTGGGTGGCCTAGAATTTCTTTTGATGTGTAATTACAAAATTGAAAAACTGCCAATCAAACTTTCTAAGTTTCACCATCAAGTACTGGCTAATTGGAGTCTTATTTATAAACACAACTTCTCACCTCATAGTTTTTTTATTTGGAATAATGCCAACATCTTGAATAAAAATAAGTCTTTATTTTTCCATAATTGGTTTAGTAATGGATTGCTATTGGTGAATCAATTATTCAACAATGAAGGGAATTTATTTACCTTTGAAGACTTTATCTCAAAGTACAACATTCCTATTACATTAAAAGAATTCAAGGTGCTTACTAAGGCAATACCTGCAGGTGTACAGATGCTGTTCCAAAGCAGTGCATGTACATCCACACTCTCCGTCTGTCCTACTAGACCTGAAAACACTTATGTTGGCAATATCTGTTTCTGTGGGTTAAAGCCTAACAATTATAAAATTAGATCATTATTTTTAAGAGAGATCATTTCTACGCCTTATGTTATTTTCTACTGGAACAGTTTTTTTAGTAATGTAAATTGGACTCAAGTTTGGTCATTACCTCAAAAATTCCTCCTTACAAATAAAGTTAAAGAAATTTCTTATAAATTAATTCACAGAGTTTATCCTACAAAAATATTTCTACAAAAATTTAAAATTAATATTGACTTAAAATGTTCTTTCTGTGAATGCTCCACTGAAACGACCTCTCATTTGTTTTGGTCTTGCCATTATACCCAGCTTTTTTGGAACAATGTAGAGATTTTCATTGCTAATAATATTTTAAAAACATTTAAATTGTCTTACAAATATGTGATTGTGGGCTATTATATCGAGGATCACTCCTTAAAGGATGTCGGTTTTATTATAAATTTTATTTTATTTTTATGTAAATTTCACATTCATAAATGCAAGTTTACAAATAACAGACCTCTTTTTATGGTACTTGAAAAAGAGATCAAAATGTATGTAGATGTGATGTCAATATCTAAAAATAGTAAAGCAATTAAAGTGATTAATATATGCTCATCCTTGAACATTTTCACATAATATAATATAATTTCAGATATATAATAGTTTCACAAATATAATTAATGATGCTGATATATAAAAGTATACACTATGTATTTATATTGCATTAGAATACGCTTTGGAATTGATAAATGTATAATGTATATCTGCTGGTAAACTGATATTTATGTACCCTCTCATTCTTTTTATTTTTTATTTTTATTATTTTATTTTTATTTTATTTATTTTCTGTTCTTGTTGAGGCATGTGAAATATGTTGTATGAGAAATTACAATGTACATGCTACTTGATGTTTACAATAAAGCATAAAAAAAAAAAAAAAAAAAAAAAAAAAGTAATGAACGAGTAAAAAAAAAAAAAAAAAAAAAAAAAAAAAAAAAATTCAAACTTCCCGGGCATCGTTGGAATCGTGCACTGGTTGGCTACATGTTTTACCAGTCATATCATGTCGTTTCTTTTATTGGCTTTCGTTATAAAGACAGAATAGGCTTGTTTGAGATGCGCCTCGCCTCGCCTGCAATGTAGTCGAGAGTAGGCGGCTGCAGTGAGGGGAGGAGTGAAAAAAGCGCAATAAAGCCGGACAGATCTCGGTTCTCGCAGTGAATCAGACACCTGTGAGATCAAAGGCGGATATCGCGGGATTAACGGGATTTACGCTCGTGCACGTGTTGCTAATAAACTGGATGTGATTTAAGTTCTGTTGCTTTTATATAAAAATAAATATAATGAACAAGACACCCAAAGTACTTGTTATTTAATTACATTCCAAATATGTGTTTATCAATCTTTTTCTTTAATACAGACGTGTTTTTATATAGCCTATTGTTTTAACAAAAATGAAATATAACCCATATGGCACTGTCAGAGAGTTTATTCACCCATATGTATACACATAAAACATGATATCAGTTTAAAATCAGACATTTTAAAAGAGAACAATTGTTGTTCTTTTATTTTTATTTATTTTACTTTTTTATTAGAATGCAAGTTACAAACATAGCCTACCTACAAGCACCACAATTCGTGAAACAAATGGCCTATTATAGGCTACAGCGACAAATAAATAAACATCAGAATAAAATTAATAATAAAATAAATAAATAAATCAAAATAAGCTTAGCTTAAATAGACAGACTTACAAATTTCATCATCTATAAAATGAGAGCTATTTTTCACTTAAACATTTTAGAGTAGGCCTAGTATATTTGAGTTACTGACTATAGCTTTCTTATTTTAACCCGTTTAAGAGATTCACAATATATATATCAGTTTCAATTTGAAAAAATAAAAAAATAAAAAATAAAACATGGCCTTGATTTGGAGAATTTAGCTTAATGAATATGGAATTTACCTTCATCACTGTTGTTTAAACCAATGAGCATTAAGCTGTGTCGTCAGCAAGTCGTTTCCCATCATGCTTTTGATCAGCGCAGTCGGTGGAGAGCAACTGCGCGCGACTGCAGAATCCGACCCTTCCGCCTTGCGCTCGCGAGAGTTTTTTGACATACGTCGGCATGACATCAGAGCCAGGCGGACCGTTCTCGGACACATTTCTAACCGGCATGCATCTCGCGCTGATCACCGGTGATCGATTCTGCGCAGAATTTGCTCATCTCAAACAAGCCTAATGATATGATGTGCATATCATGACGTCAAAAAAACGGACTGCAGTGTTTGCATATTTTGAACTAGATATCGCTTATCTTTGTATTTGTGTGTGTGTGCGCGGTCGTAATTTGTTCATTACACTCTAAGCAACACACCCATATAAGGGTCTGCTACCGGGAGTCTGTTTTCTATGGACTATTTTATTGCATAACAAAACCGCATGATATTCACCCTGAAGAAACGCGATGTAAACAAAGGAATTACCATGGATATTACAACATTATTTTTTCTTTGGACAAAAAATGCTCTATGGGATGTTATTCAGTGGACCCTCAGCTTTCCATTCAATCTGGAATTTTTAACAGTGGATGCGTGTCTGGCTCGTTATTACAAAATAATGGTGAGTACTCCGTTTTTGTTTACGTGCGTTTTTATGTGTACTGCTTACCTAAATGCAAGAAATACATTTGTTATAAGCTTTCCATCGAAAAACAGTGCACTGACATCGATGCCCGAGGCTTAGACCTTTAAAATTATATATAGTTTGCCAAGATTAATGATCTTCTTTCATGTTAAATCCATTCATAAAAATTAAACTAGTGGGGGGGGGGAGGGCTTCAGAGCGCCGTCGGTTGCCCGAAGGTTAACTGGTTAACTGTTATAATATTTCGAAGGGCAAAAACATGAACTTTAACCATTGGCTTTACTTTTTCAATCAGCTGTCAATTCAGCGAGACGGCAGTAGCATAGCATTAGTACCTCAGCTCCACCCACGTCCCGCCTCTATGCCCATTTTAATTTATCCGGTAGTGACGAGAGGTGACGCACTGCCAAGATGGCGACGGCCGGCCCCACCCACTTTAGGCACGCTCTTCAGAAACCTACGGGTGACGTCACAGATAGTCTATGGGTACAACAGTGTTATGCATGCTATCAAGAGAGAAACTCATAACTTTGAGCGTAAATGGAAACAAACTAATTTAGAGGTCTTTAGAATCGCGTGGAAAGACAGTATGTCTCTCATGTTATAAAAAGGCTCTAAAAACAGCTAGGGCTGAGCATCTCCACAAACTAACAAACTAGACTAAGAAATAAACAGACACCACCAGAGCAAAATATTGCGTTACAGTATAGAAGTAATGATTTTATGAATTACTTCGACGAGAAAATAGAAAGCATCCGAAACACAATTGTAAATGTACAATCCTCTATGGTGTCTTATGATTCAGCCTCAATTATTGCCCCTCAAGAACAACTACATCGCTTTACAACTATAGGACAGGAAAAGCTAAATAAACTTATCATTGCATCTAAACCAACAACATGTTTATTAGATCCAATACCCACTAAACTACTGAAAGAAGTGTTACCTGTAGTGGAAGAGCCTCTTCTCAAAATTTTTAACTCGTCTTTATCTTTAGGTCATGTTCCAAAAATATTCAAGCTGGCAGTAATACAACCTCTCATTAAGAAACCAGATCCAAATAACTTAGCAAATTACAGACCCATTTCAAATCTTCCATTTATGTCTAAAATACTAGAAAAAGTTGTGTCCGCTCAATTGTGCTCTTTCTTGCAAGAAAATGATATCTATGAAAAATTTCAGTCAGGATTCAGACCATATCATAGCACAGAAACGGCGCTAGTTAAAATTACAAATGATTTACTTTTAGCTTCTGACCAAGGCTGTATCTCAAAACTAGTTCTACTTGATCTTAGTGCTGCGTTCGACACTATAGATCATATAATACTCTTGGATCGACTACAAAACTACACTGGTGTTCAGGGACAGGCATTAACCCCCTGAGGACCAAAAACGCGCCCCCACATTTCGATCTTTTTTTTTTTTTCACATAGCTGCAACATAGACTTAAAATACTCCGTCATTAATGGTCATATAAATAAAATCAATACATGATTATAAACTAGAGGGTCTTATTTTTTTGTGTACACTCTTATTAAAATCAAAACCTTTGTAAAATAAATAAAATAAACAGGGTGCGCTTTGAGCTCACTCTGTCTCCGCAAAAAAAAATTTCTGAAACGTGTCCGAAAAATGAACTGTAACTCATTAAATACTTGTCACAGAGACACAAAAGATTTCTCTTTATGAAGCTGAAATTCTCTTCTTTTAAATGAAGTAATTTATATAAAAAGCAACTATTCTAAGTTGATGTAATCTGTATGAAAAGAGAGAGATGTCAGTCTTTTTCCTTTCACCTAATTATAGCGTATGACGTGTTACAGTTTTTCTCCATTGGTTTGGCTCATTTCTTGAAACAGAAATTAAATACATTCTCAAAACAACATGGACAAACCTCCAAACAGGGCCGTGCACAGACATTTTGAGGGACAGTGGCCTTAGCCAAAAAACTAAGGGAGTGGTTGCTTGTTAACACAAATTATTCAGTTATTGTTACAATTCTAGAACGTGGATGTTGTACAAGTTGTTAGCACTAGTAGAAGACCAAGAGCAAAACATTACCGACATAAATGCACAAAAACAAACAAAAAAATAATGAATAATTTTGCAGATTCAACCACTGTCTATTATGGAAGCTTGTTTCCGCTACTGAATAAAAATAAAAAAATAAATAATTGCGACTTTTTATCTCAAAATTGTGAGATATGAAGTCAGAATTGTGAGAAATAAAGTCAGAATTGCGAGATATAAAGCCAGAATTGCGTGATATAAAGTCAGAACTGCGTGATATAAAGCCAGAATTGCGTGATATAAAGTCAGAATTGCGAGATATAAAGCCAGAATTGTGTGATATAAAGCCAGAATTGCGAGATATAAAGCCAGAATTGCGTGATATATAAAGTCAGAATTGTGTGTTATAAAGTCGCAATTCTAAGAGAAAAAAAAAACAGAATTGCGACTTTTTTTCTCACAATTGCTAGTTTACATCTCGCAATTCTGACTTTATAACACATAATTGCGAGTTTATATGTCGAATTGCATACATCTTTTCTCAGAATTGATATATACTCGCAATTGCGAGTCTCAATTAAGCCAATTCTAAGGGGAAAAAATTCTAACTTTTCCCCCTCAGAATAGTTTATATCTCGCAATTCTGACTTTATAACACGCAATTGTGACTTTATAACACCCATTTCTGACTTTATATCATGCAAATCTGACTTCATATCTCGCAATTCTGATGTAAACTCGCAATTGTGAGAATAAAAGTCAGAATTGTGAGATAAAAAGTTGCAATTTCCTTTTTTATTTTTCATTCTGTGGCGGAAACAAGCTTCCATAGTCTTGCATAGCCTACCTGTTAATGCAACAGCTTTCGTGAACTGTCGTATTCACTATCTCAGTTTCAAGAGAGGGCCGCAGACATACGCTGCGGAGAGCGGACTGCGGAGCGAGCGGGAAAACCTGGAGCGGATTAGTGGAATCAACGGAATGCTTTGAGCAAAGCGGAGCAGGTGGGCAGGAGGGGCACCTCAGTCGATGAGGGCAGAGGGGCAGTGGCTCTAGCCACCGGGCCACGCCCCTGTGCACGGCCCTGCCTTAGACTGTTTCTGCTTATAAGTTAAATATACTGTATGGCAGAGTTATACTCAAGGGGGTCTCTCCCCACGGGGTCCGGCCGGACTCAGCCCGAAGAAGCGAAGTGGGACCGTCTTCCCGTGGGCTCACCACCTGCAGGAGGAGCCGTAAGGGGCCGGTGCAGAGAGGATCGGGCGGCAGTCGAAGGCAGGGGCCTCGGCGACCCGACACGGAATCTAGCCTTAGGGACCTGGAACGTCACCTCACTGGTGGGGAAGGAGCCCGAGATTGTGCGTGAGGTTGAGAGGTTCCGACTAGAGATAGTCGGGATCACCTCTACGCATGGCTTGGGCTCTGGAACCACACTCCTTGAGAGAGGATGGACTCTTCACCACTCTGGAGTTGCCCATGGTGAGAGGCGGCGGGCTGGTGTGGGTTTGCTTATAGCCCCCCAGCTCAGCCGCCATGTGTTGGAGTTTACCCCGGTGAACGAGAGGGTCATTTCCCTGCGCCTACGGGTCGGGGATAGGTCTCTCACTGTCGTGTGTGCCTACGGGCCAAACGGCAGTGCAGAGTACCCGGCCTTCTTGGGGTCTCTGGGAGGAGTGCTGGAAAGTGCCCCGACTGGGGACTCCATTGTTCTACTGGGGGACTTCAACGCTCACGTGGGCAACGACAGTGACACCTGGAAGGGCGTGATTGGGAGGAACGGCCCCCCCGACCTGAACCCGAGTGGTGTTCAGTTATTGGACTTCTGTGCTAGTTACAGTTTGTCCATAACGAACACCATGTTCAAGCATAAGGGTGTCCACCAGTGCACGTGGCACCAGGACACCCTAGGTTGTAGGTCGATGATCGACTTTGTGGTCGTTTCATCTGACCTGCGGCCGTATGTCTTGGACACTCGGGTGAAGAGAGGGGCGGAGCTGTCAACTGATCACCACCTGGTGGTGAGTTGGATCCGATGGCGGGGGAGGAGGCTGGACAGACTCGGCAGACCCAAGCGTACTGTAAGGGTTCGCTGGGAACGTTTGGCCGAATCTCCTGTCAGAAAGATCTTCAACTCTCACCTCCGGCAGAGCTACGACCAGATCCTGAGGGAGGCTGGAGATATTGAGTCTGAGTGGACCATGTTCTCCACCTCCATTGTTGAAGTGGCTGCTCGGAGCTGTGGCCGTAAGGCCTCGGTGCCTGTCGAGGCGGCAATCCTCGAACCCGGTGGTGGACACCGGAAGTAAAGGATGCCGTCAAGCTGAAGAAGGAGTCCTATCGGGCCTGGTTGGCTCGTGGGACTCCGAAGGCAGCTGACAGGTACCGGCAGGCCAAGCGGACTGCGGCCCGGGTTTTCGTGGAGGCAAAAACTCGGGCCTGGGAGGAGTTCGGTGAGGCCATGGAGAAGGACTATCGGCTGCCCTCGAAGAGATTCTGGCAAACTGCCCGGCGCCTCAGGAGAGGGAAACAGTCCCCTACCAATGCTGTTTACAGTAGGGGTGGGCAGCTGTTGACCTCGACTGGGGATGTCGTCGGACGGTGGAAGGAATACTTCGAGGACCTCCTCAATCCCGCCGTCACGTCTTCCATTGAGGAAGCAGAGGCTGAGGGCTCAGGGGTGGACTCGTACATAACCCTAGCTGAGGTCACCGAGGTAGTCAAGAAACTCCTCGGTGGCAAGGCACCGGGGGTGGATGAGATCCGCCCCGAATACCTCAAGTCTCTGGATGTTGTGGGGCTGTCTTGGTTGACACGCCTCTGCAACATCGCGTGGCGGTCGGGGACAGTGCCTCTGGGATGGCAGACCGGGGTGGTGGTTCCTCTTTTTAAGAAGGGGGACCGGAGGGTGTGTTCCAACTATAGGGGGATCACACTTCTCAGCCTCCCTGGGAAAGTCTATGCCAGGGTACTGTAGAGGAGGATACGGCCGATAGTGGAACCTCGGATTTAGGAGGAACAGTGCGGTTTTCGTCCGGGCCGTGGAACACTGGACCAACTCTATACTCTCTACAGGGTGCTGGAGGGTTCATGGGAGTTTGCCCAACTAGTCCACATGTGTTTTGTGGATATGGAGAATGCATTCGACTGTGTCCCCCGAGGCGGCCTGTGGAGGGTGCTCCGGGAATATGGGAATAAAATCCCTTTGCTAAGGGCTGTCCGGTCCCTATATGACCGAAGCAGGAGCTTGGTTCGCGTTGCCGGTAGTAAGTCAGACTTCTTCCCGGTGCATGTTGGACTCCGGCAGAGCTGCCCTTTGTCGGCGGTTCTGTTCATAATTTTTGTGGACAGAATTTCTAGGCGCAGCCAGGGGCCGGAGGGTGTCAGGTTTAGAGACCACACGATTTCGTCTCTGCTCTTTGCGGATGATGTTGTCGTGTTGGCCCCTTCATACCAGGACCTTCAGCATGCACTGGGACGGTTTGCAGCCGAGTGTGAAGCGGCTGGGATGAAAATCAGCACCTCCAAATCCGAGGCCATGGTCCTCAGCTGGAAAAGGGTGGCTTGCCCACTTCAGGTTGGTGGAGAGATCCTTCCTCAAGTGGAGGAGTTTAAGTATCTTGGGGTTTTGTTCACGAGTGAGGGAAGGATGGAACGGGAGATTGACAGACAGATTGGTGCAGCTTCAGCAGTAATGCGGTCGATGTACTGGTCTGTTGTGGTGAAGAAGGAGCTGAGCTGTAAGGCAAAGCTCTCGATTTACCGGTCAATCTACGTTCCTACTCTCACCTATGGTCATGAGCTTTGGGTCATGACCGAAAGGACAAGATCCCGGATACAAGCGGCCAAAATGAGCTTTCTCCGCAGAGTTGCTGGGCGATCCCTTAGAGATAGGGTGAGAAGCTCGGTCACTCGGGAGGAGCTCAGAGTAGAGCTGCTGCTCCTCCACATCGAGAGGGGTCAGCTGAGGTGGCTCGGGCATCTGTTCCGGATGCCTCTTGGACGCCTTCCTGGGGAGGTGTTAAGACCTAGGACCTAGGACCTGAAGACCTAGGACACGCTGGAGAGACTATGTCTCCCTATGTCTCTCCTATGTCTGGCCTGGGAACGCCTCGGCATCCCCCCAGAAGAGCTGGAGGAAGTGTCTAGGGAGAGGGAAGTCTGGGCATCTCTGCTTAGACTGCTGCCCCCGCGACCCGGCCCCGGATTAGTGTAAGAAGATGGTATGGTATACTGTATAGTATGTTTTGTCAAAAATAAACTAATCAACTGTTATCCAATGCAAGCTAATGCAATGCACGTATCAAAATAATGAATCCTTAACTTTGAAATATGTATTATAAAATTTAAATGTCCTACTTTAAAAATAATACTTTATATGTATATATATATATATATATATATATGTATTATGTTGTCCTTTCAATTTTTTCTTGTCTGACTCACCTGAATGAAATGCTCATTATTATGCGGGTCTTTGTCTCTCTCCGGTGAGAATCACCTAATTATACATGATGAGGACTGGCCTGTTCATGCCCATAAGCATATTGCCTTGGCAAACAAAAAATGTTTTTTCACAATATGACCCAATTCACAGTTTTATGTGAACGATTAGGAGGATGATTTTCAGATCATTGTGAAGAAAAAAAACTCTAGGCAACAACATCCACTAGTCAAAAGTCTTGTGGACACATATTTCGTATGTGTCTTGTGGTCTTATTTCAGACACTTTAATTTTTAGTTTTTTTCAATAACCATGCATATACAATATTTTCTCAAAAATACAAACATGTACATACATGTTGCTCACATATTATGGTAGCCCAAACAAAGTACAAATGTCAGAGCATGTCAGAACATCTCAAGGACCCCAAATACACCTTGGTCCCCAGGGGGTTAAGCTGGTTTAGATCGTGCTTATCGGACAGTTACCATTTTGTCTGTTTAAATGGGGAAAAATTAAAGATAACGTCAGTAGACTATGGAGTACCGCAAGGATCAGTGTTAGGCCCTCTTATAATATTATAATATATTAATATTATTAATATTACAATAAAACATGTAATTAATTTCCACTGTTATGCTGATGACACTCAATTATATATTTCATCACGACCAGATGAAAACACTAACTCATCTAAATTGACAGTGTGTCTCAAAAATATAAAATTCTAGATGATGCGTAATTTCCTGCTTTTAAAGGTGCCATCTGTAATAATTGAGGTAAAAATATCCAAAAAATGAGCTACACGCAACAAAAGAATGAGAAGAAATAAGTGCAATGATGTAATTAAAAAACTGACAAGCTATAGTGCTGCCGAGATATAAACCTAAATTAGCATGCTAAATTACTAGCCCCGGCCCGGCAGGTGTCGTAATACCAGTTCCGGCCATGGGAGGCAGTATGCAGGCGGGCAACGTTACCACCAGCCAAACTGCAGTACACGAGTGAGTCGCGCTCGCGCAGGCTTGTGTGTACTTGAACCTGATGTCAGTAGTGTGGAAATACAGCCCAATACTACATTTCAGTTCAGGGAAGAGTTCAAAAAATGATTGGTCGATATCACGCATGAGGAATACATTTTGGTAAGTTGTAGCATACTGTATCTTTCAACAGTGTTCGGGTTCTTTTTCCATTAGCTAGTAGAGACGATCGGTTCATGTGCGCTAGGGATCTCTGGTGTAACATGTACAAGCGCCAAAACGGTATTTATTGTTTGAATTGCATAATAAAATTGAAAGAATCTAAGAGCTTAACTAACCTGCTTGCTAAGTGTTAATTGCATGTCAAGTCAAGTCAAGTCACATTTATTTATATAGCGCTTTTCACAATACAGATTGTATCAAAGCAGCTTCACAGTGATAACATGTAAGTAGCACAACACAGATCAACAACATTGCTAAACACTAAATAAATAACCCCAACTGAGCAAGCTCAAAGCAAGCCAAAAGCAAGGCGACAGTGGCAAGGAACCAAAACTCCATCAGATTGGATGGAGAAAAAACCTTGGGAGAACCCAGGCTCAGTCGGGGGCCAGTTCTCCTCTGGCTTACATTCATATTGTTTAAATATAAATATTATATATAAATATTGTTTATGAATCAAACGGCGCCATAACATATCGCAGGCGTTGAGTCGTCTCATCACAGGCGTTGAGTCGTCTCATCACAGGCGTTGGGGCATCCGAAATCCCCGTGAGAGGCTGGACACAAAACTGGACCTGACGAACGCCATTTTTCTCGGGACAAGCGTCCCGAGATAACAGCAGAAAGGCAGATGGGAAATAATTAGCATAGCTGATGTTCATAATAATTTCCGTTATAACTCACAAACTCTCCGTAACCCGAACTCTCCGCAACCCAACCATACGCGCCGACCCGTTTGTCTAAAAGGCTGTCGAGCCCCACTGGTGCGTTAAGCAGTTTCAGTGGCAAACGGTTCCGTATGGCATAACAGAGGACTAGAAGGTAAGCATTATGTGAATGCTTGACTAAAGAGATGCGTCTTTAATCTAGTTTTGAACTGTGTCAGCGAGTCAGAGGCTCGGACCGTATCGGGAAGGCCATTCCAGAGTTTTGGAGCTAAATGCGAGAACGCCCTCCCTCCTTTACTGGACTTCGATATCCTAGGAATGACCAGAAGCCTTGAATTTAGTGATCTTAAGGAACGCGGTGGATTGTAGGGCGAAAGAAGGTCCGTTAAGTACATAGGTGCTAAACCATTTAGGGCTTTATAGGTCAGTAGTAGTATTTTGTAGTTGATGCGGAACTTAATAGGTAACCAGTGTAGAGATGATAAAATCGGTGTTATATGATCATATTTTCTTGACCTAGTAAGAACTCTAGCAGCTGCATTTTGTACTAACTGTAGCTTGTTTATTGAGGATGCAGGACAACCAGCTAATAAAGCATTACAGTAATCTAGTCTCGAGGTCATGAATGCGTGAACTAATTTTTCTGCATCAGAAATAGATAGCATGTTACGTAGCTTAGCAATGTTTCTAAGGTGGAAAAAGGCTGTTCTTGTAACATATGAAATATGATTTTCGAACGACAAGTTGCGGTCTAGTATAACACCCAGGTCTTTTACTGTTGTGGATAAAGTAACAGGACATCCGTCTATATTAAAGTTGTATTGTGAGAGGTTTTGTGAGTAGTTTTTTGGACCAATAAGTAATACCTCCGTTTTATCTGAATTTAATAGCAGGAAATTACGCGTCATCCAGCATTTTATATCTTTGAGACACTCTGTCATTTTAGATGAGTTAGTGTTTTCATCTGGTCGTGATGAAATATATAATTGAGTGTCGTCAGCGTAACAGTGGAAATTAATTCCATGTTTTCTTATAATATTACCAAGTGGCAGCATATATATTGAGAATAGCAGAGGGCCTAAAACTGATCCTTGCGGTACTCCATAGTCTACTGACGTTATCTTTGATTTTTTCCCATTTAAACAGACAAAATGAGAACGGTCCGATAAGTACGATCTAAACCAGCTTAATGCCTGTCCCTGGACACCGGTGAAGTTTTGTAGTCGATCCAAGAGTATTATATGATCTATAGTGTCGAACGCAGCGCTAAGATCAAGTAGGACTAGTATTGAGATACAGCCTTGGTCAGAAGCTAAAAGTAAATCATTTGTAATTTTAACTAGCGCAGTTTCTGTACTATGATGCGGTCTGAATCCTGACTGGAATTTTTCATAGATATCATTTTCTTGCAAAAAAGAGCACAATTGAGCGGACACTACTTTTTCAAGTATTTTGGACATAAATGGAAGATTTGAAATGGGTCTGTAATTTGCCAAGTTATTTGGATCTAATTGCGGTTTCTTAATGAGCGGTTTTATTACAGCCAGCTTGTATATTTTTGGGACATGACCTAAAGATAAAGACGAGTTAATAATATTGAGGAGAGGCTCTTCCACTACAGGTAATAGTTCTTTCAGTAGTTTAGTGGGTATTGGATCTAATAAACAAGTTGTTGGTTTAGATGCAATGATAAGTTTATTTAGCTCCTCCTGTCCTATCGTTGTAAAGCGGTTTAGTTGTTCTAGAGGGTCCATAATTGAAGCTGAATCATAAGACACCATAGCGGATTGTACATTTATAATTTTGTTTCGGATGCTTTCTATTTTCGCATTGAAGTAATTCATAAAATCATTACTACTAAACTGTAAAGGTATATTTTGCTCTGGTGATGTCTGTTTATTTGTTAGTCTAGCCACGGTGTTAAATAAAAACCTTGGATTATTTTGGTTATTTTCGATTAGTTTGCGGAGATGCTCAGCCCTGGCTGTTTTTAGTGTCTTTTTATAACGTGACATACTGTCTTTCCACGCGATTCTAAAGACCTCTAAATTATGTGTCTTACGGTGAATTCGTGAGAGTTGGCAGCTTTGAATGGCGCTAGGTTGATCAACATCAGCGAATGCTGTCTGTCAAATTAATTCAAACTAACAATAAAAGTGTAATATGAACAAAAGGAATACCGTAAACTTAAAATAATAGCCCGCAGGCTTTTATTTTCCCATATCGTCGAAATGCAACAGCTTGTTTTTGAGACAAGCGTCTATGAGTCGGTCTTCATCATTTAGTGTTGAGATGTTGTTCATTGAGTCTCTGATCTCTAGAAATCTCCAAATGCTCCACGTGAAACTGCGGTCTTCCGACCTTTTACTATCGTGACAAATGATTTGAATAATATGCGGAGAAAGAGAGCAAAACAGCGCTCGCTTGTGTTGTTTGAAGACGTGAGTGCATGCGGCCGCGGCACAACACATTTTCTGGAGTTATACTGCCCCCATCTGTTATGGAATATGGAATATTTTTTGATTTTTAGTTCCAGATGGCACCTTTAAATTCAGATAAAACGGAGGTATTACTAATTGGTCCAAAAAACTACCCACAAAACCTCTTACAATACAGAAGGATGTCATGTTACTTTACCCACTACAGTAAAAGACCTGGGAGTTATAGTAGACCGCAACTTGTCTTTCGAACATCATATTTCATATGTTACAAGAACAGCCTTTTTCCACCTTAGAAACATTGTTAAGCTACGTAACATGCTATCTGTTTCTGACGCAGAAAAGTTAGTTAATGCATTCATGACCTCGAGACTAGATTACTGTAATGCTTTATAAGCTGGTTGTCCTGCATCCTCAATAAACACAGTTCAAAATGCAGCTGTTAGAGTTCTTACTAGGTCATGAAAATATTATCGAATAACACCAATTTTATCATCTCTACACAGGTTACCTATTAAGTTCGGTATTAATTACAAAGTACTACTACTGACCTATAAAGCCCTAAATGGTTTAGCTCCTGTGTATTTAATGGACCTTCTATCGCCCTACAATCCATCGCGTTCTTTAAGATCACTAAATTCGAGGCTTCTGGTCATTCTTAGGTGTAATGGAAATCATTATGAACAGCAGCTATGCTAATTATTTCCCATTTGCTTTTCTGCTGTTATCTCGGGACGCGAGTCCTGAGAAAAATGGCGTTCGTCAGCTCCAGTTCGTATCCAGCCTCTCACAGAGACTTCAGATGCCCCAACACCTGCGATGAGATGACTCAACGCCGGCGATATGTTATGCCCTAACTTATTACATGATTAACTAAATGTAATTTTCCATATACATTTCTGAAATGCACTTACTGTAAAGCTGCTTTGAAACAATTTGTATTGTGAAAAGCGCTATACAAATAAATTTGAATTGACTTGAATTGTCTGATCGGACATGGAAGCGGTGCAAAAAGGAGACGTACTTGCCAGCAACTCGAGGCAATTAACATGCCATAGGCGCTGGGGTCCTGTCCAGGAGCCCGCGGCAACATGCCCATTGCACATGGCGCCCTAGCCCGTGGTGGAGGCATCTGTGGAGACAACAACATGCCTGGAAACTCAAGGGCACTTCTGCCTGTAGAAAACTGAGGTTCGTCCACGGGGTGAAGGTTTGACGGCAGGTCGGAGTCACTCGGACTGGGAGCGTGCTTTGTTGCCATGCCCACCTTGGGACTCGATTGAGAAGCCAGTGCTGAAGCAGTCTCATATGAAGCAATCGAGTGGCGTTGCTGCGGCTGTGGCTGATGTCATATACCCCTGGAGCCTCTGAAAAATTTTCAGTGGAACCGCCCTCTTGCCCTCAAACTGTCTCAGGCAAGTCGGCAGTGACTGCGCGTGCTCGCTCGTAAGCTGAGTCGATCGGCTACCGAGTTGTTCTAAATACCGAGAAAAGAGATCCTCTGCACGGGGCAAAGTTTGCTCTTTTCCCAGTTGACCCGAAGGCCCAGACGAGCTAGGTGCCGGAGCACTAGGTCCCTGTGTTCGCAAACCTGGTCTCGAGAGTAAGCTAGGATCAGCCGGTCATCGAGATAATTCAGGATGCGAACCCCGTGTTGCTGGAGTGGCACAAAGGCTGCCTCGATAATCTTCATGAAGACGCGAGGAGACAGGGCTAGCCCGAATGGGAGAACCGCGTACTGGTATGCCGGTCCCTCGAATGCAAACCATAGGAACGGTCTGTGTCGAGGAAGAATGGAGACATGGAAGTAGGCGTCCTACAGGCCGATCACTGAAAACCAATCCTGGGGCCACACACATTCGAAAATGCGTTTGGCCATAAGCATCCTGAATGGCATCCTGTGAAGGGAGTGCTTCAGAACGCACAGGTCCAGGATTGGCCGTAACCCACCGGTTTTCTTGGGATAATGAAGTAGGGGCTGTAGAAGCCGGACCTCATTTCGGCTGGAGGGACAGTCTTGATTGCACCTTTCGCCAGTAGGGTGGCGACCTCCGCTCTCATGAGAGGGGCATTGCCACCGACCATAGTGAAGCAGACTCCCCTGAAGCAAGGAGGAGACCGTGCAAACTGAATCACATAGCCGAGCCTGATGGTTCGGGTGACCCAGCGGGGTAGGTTGGGAAGCTCTATCCAGGCTCCCAAGAACTGTACCAATGGGGTCATGCAAACCACAGACGTCCCCTCGGTGGTGCAGCGTGGGCCGGAATGACCGGCCCAGGCAAGGGGGCACGGTCATTAACCTCCTCTGTTCATGACAGAGAAGACCAGGGAAGGACCAGCATTCCATGGGGGCCTGCTCTGCCAGGGGTCTGGCAACAGAGGGGGACAAGAGTGGCGAGGCCCGTGGGCAGTGCACACTGTCATCCGAGAACTCATGTGCTCAGAGATGTGTCAGTTCTTTCTTTAAAGGGTCACTCCACCTCTGGAAAGATGAATGTGTATTTAAAATGGGTAATTTATGTAGAAAAAATGTGAAATTATTTTTGAATTTGGAGCTTTCTAGACTGAGAAAAGCCAGAAAATGTATTTTTGGCTTATGTGGATGAAAGACAACAACTCCATGAATGCACTTGCTTCGCTGCCCTAGGAGGCCACGCCTACCGTTAACAGAGTACAGTAGGTAAACAACAGTGTAGGCTATTGAGTCTCCGTGATGAGTCTGCCCGAAAATGTGTTTCGAGATCACCCAAAATGTCCAGGATTCGGCTTTTGCGATCTACAGTCGCCATTCATCATGTTTACTGTGGCGAGCAGGACGAGTGAGGGCCGTGTGGAGAATGGCGCGAGGCCGGTGGCGTGATTACAAATGAGCGACAGCTGTTTGACGTAAGTTACCGGTCTCGTATCTCTCATGGAGGAGCGGGAATTTTCTTAGCAATGTTAAAACACACATCAACGATCACTTTTTTTAGCGTTCATGTAAACACTACATTCAGATTCACCAATCGGAATGAATTCAGTTAGATTGAAACAAAAGCTGTGCATGTAAACAATGCATGGTGACTGCAGAAACCAATCGACGGCCGGACATGTCCGGGAAAAAGAGGACGCTAACCCCTAGAGTTACTACTCAGCTTTCTCCACAGAACAAGAGCCTGCTAGCTTAGCTTCCAAAAAAGATGGCTGACACTATGTGTAATCCCAATCCTCTATATGCATCCGTCTGCGTATTCAGTACCTTTGTCCTTATTTTCAAAAAGTTTCTGCTGGTGAAATTAAACACACTGGCACTGATCTGTGATAGGTCTGACAATGACAATTTTTGCGTCATTGTAGGAAGAAGTGAAAAAGGTAAATAGCGGATTTCTCTCGTCTCAGGGGAAAATGAGAGAGTGTTGCACGACCATTCAATAGTATGACTGGGTTTCTAACAATGGAAAGCTTAAAGGGATACTCCACTTTTTTTGGAAATAGGCTCATTTTACAACTCCCCCAGAGTTAAACTGTTGAGTTTTACCTTTTTTGAATCCATTCAGCCGATCTCCGGTTCTGGCTGTACCACTTTTAGCATGCGCTAGAGCCCAAGAGGAAGCCACGCTCCGGGTGGAGTGGGCTGTCACACCAAGGGGGCACGGTCGACCTTGCTGCTGGTAAGCCAAAGCAATGGTGTCCACTAACCAGTGAGACAACCTTTGCTTTGAAAGAGCCCTTCCCTTCTGGCTCCCACCATAACAGACAAAGAGCTGGTCTGAGGTCCTGAAACACTGCGTTCTGTCTACATAAGCACGAAGGGCGCGTACTAGACAGAGCAGTGCCAAGGCTGGGTCTGCCTCCTCCAAAGGCAGCGCTTGCAGGTTCACCACCTGGTCCCAGAAGGGAGTGGTAGGAACCTTGGGCACATATCCAGGCCGGGGTCTCAGGATCACGTGAGAGTAAGCCGGCCCAAATTCCAGGCACGCTTCGTCAACGGAGAATGCGTGCAGGTCCCCCACCCTCTTGATGGAGGCCAGTGCAACCAGGAGCGCTGTCTTAAGCGACAGGAACTTAATCTCAACTGATTGCAGAGGCTCAAGGGAGGCCTCTGCAGGGCACTTAAAACCACTGAGAGGTCCCAAGAGGGTACGAGAGGAGGACGAGGAGGATTTAGTCTCCTCGCTCCTCTCTGGAACCTGATGATCAGGTCGTGCTTCCCCAGAGACTTACCTTCAACTGCTTCGTGATATGCGGCAATGGCAGCCACATACACCTTCAGGATGGAGGGAGACAGCCTTCGCTTCAACCCTTCTTGCAGGAAGGAAACCACGACACTGATCAAGCATCTGCGGGGGTCTTCTCGGCGAGAAGAACACCAGTTGACGAAGAGGTTCCACTTCAACGCATAGACGTGTCTCGTGGACGACGCTCTAGCGGAAGTGATAGTAGCCGCCACCGCAGGTGGCAGGGTACTTAAACCTGCCTCGACCCGTCCAGGAGCCAAACATGTAGTCTCCATAGATCGGGTCGAGGGTGCCACAGGGTGCCCCGTCCCTGAGAAAGGAGGTCCTTCCTCAGAGGAATTGGCCAAGGAGGTGCTATCGCGAGGAGTATCAGTTCGGAGAACCAGGTCTTGGTGGGCCAGTATAGGGCGACCAAAATGACCTGCTCCTCGTCCTCCTTGATCTTGCACAGGGTACGTGCGAAAAGGCTCACTGGGGGAAACGCATATTTGCGCAGGCCCCGCGGCCAGCTGTGCGCCAGTGCGTCTGTGCCGAGCGTGCCCTCGGTCAGAGAGTAATACAGGGCGCAGTGGGATGAGTCGTGGGAGGCAAACAGATCTATCTGTGCGTCCCCGAACTGGTCCCAAATCAGCTGGACCGACTGGGGATGGAGTCGCCATTCGCCAGAGACTGGACGGAGCCGTGACAGCTTGTCGGCTGCACAGTTCCGCACTCCTGGAATGTGGATAGCACGAAGGGACCTCAGGTGCTTCTGACTCCATAAGATGAGGTGGCGTGCGAGTTCGAACATACGGCGAGAGCGTAGACCCCCCTGGTGGTTGATGTACGCTACAGTCACGGTATTGTCTGAATGGACTAGTACGTGTTGACTCTTGAGAAACGCACGGAAGCGGTGCAGGGCAAGGCGTACTGCCAGCAACTAGAGGCAATTGACATGCATGAGGTGCTGGGGTCCTGTCCAGGAGCCCGTGGCTGCATGCCCATTGCACATGGCGCCCCAACCCGTGGCAGAGGCATCTGTGGAGACAACAACATGCTTGGAAACTCGTTCTAGGGGAACACCGGCCCGTAGAAAGCTGAGGTTCCTCCACGGGGTGAAGGTCTGACGGCAGGTCGGAGTCACTGGAACTCTGAGCGTACCGTGATGCCATGCCCACCTCGGGACTCGATCGCGAAGCCACAGCTGAAGCGGTCTCATATGAAGCAATCCGAGTGGCGTTGCCGCGGCTGCGGATGCCATATGCCCCAGGAGCCTCTGAAAAAGTTTCAGTGGGACCACACTCTTGCCCTCAAACTGTCGAAGACAAGTCAGCAGTGATTGTGTGTGCTCGCTCGTAAGCTGCACGCACATAGCGACCGAGTCTATCTCCATACCGAGAAAACAGATCCTCTGCACAGGGCAAAGTTTGCTCTTCTCCCAGTTGACCCGAAGGCCCAGACGGGCTAGGTGGCGGAGCACAAGATCCCTGTGTGCGCAGACCTGATCTCGAGAGTGTGCTAAGATTAGCCAGTCGTCGAGGTAATTCAGGACGCGAACCCCTTGTTCGCGAAGGGGAATAAGAGCCGCCTCGACATTCTTCGTTAAGACGCGAGGAGACAGGGCTAGTCCGAATGGGAGAACCACGTACTGATATGCCTGCTCCTCGAAAGCAAACCGAAGAAACGGTCTGTGTCGAGGAAAAATGGAGACATGAAAGTAGGCGTCCTTCAGGTCTATCGCTGCAAACCAATCCTGGGGCCAAACACATTCGAAAATGCGTTTGGCCGTGAGCATCTTGAACGGCAGCCGGTGAAGGGTGCGGTTCAAGACGCGCAGGTCCAGAATCGGTCGTAACCCATCGGGTTTCTTGGGGACAATGAAGTAGGCACTGTAAAACCCTGACTTCATCTCGGCTGGACGGACGGCCTCGATTGCACCCTTCGCCAGCAGGGTAGCAACCTCCGCTCTCATGATCTGGGCATTGCCACCGACCACCGTAAAGCGGACTCCCCTGAAGCGGGGAGGAGACCGTGCAAACTGAATCGCAAAGCCGAGCCTGATAGCTCGGGCGACCCAACGGGACAGATTGGGGAGCTCTAACCAAGCCCCCAAAAACTGATCCAGCGGAATCACCCGAGCCACAGGTGGCCCCCCGGAGGGGCAGCGGGGCGGAGAGATCGGCACAGGCGAGGGTGGCATAGCGACCCCGCGCGTGTGCGTCAAGCTCCGTGCCCCGACAGAGGAGACCAGGGAAGGACCAGCGTTCCATGGGGGTCTGCTCTGCCAGGGGTCTGGCGATAGAGGGGGATGAGAGCGGAGTGGTCCGGAGACGGCACGCACTGTCATCCACGCCCTCAGAGGCAGAGGAGGATGAGAGTGGCGAGGCACTGAGGCGTCGCACACTGCCATCTGGCTCTGTGTGCTCAGGGATGGAATGCAGCTCTTTGGAGAAAAGATTCTCCCCCAGCCCTCCACCGGGGGAAGGAGTGGGCCTGCAACCACTCCCTGAAGAACTGCAAGCCATATCTGAGCTGCCCGTAACGGGAGCGCCGCATAGCCTGGCGTACAGCGGGGCTGCAGGGCTGGTACGGGCAGGGGCGCCTCCCTGCGACCACCTCCACAGCACGGCAGACAAAAGCCACAGTCCACTTCTGGGCGGACGAGAACTGTTGGGCAGAGTTCACGACCGCGCCGCCGAAGAGGCCAGCCTGAGATATGGGGAAGTTAAGGAAACTGGTTCACTCAGCCTCACGCACATCAACCAGTTAAAACATAAATGTCTGACCACGCATGTGGACATCACCGGACTCAGGGAGCATGTGGTCACCTTTGTCGCTCGTAGAGCAAGGTCGGTGACGGCAGGCAGCTCAAGGATGAGCCCTGAATCAGCCCTATCCTCGTGCATGTCACTGAACGCCCATAAGGAAGACAATAACATACAGTGAGGTGGCAGCCTGCCCCGCAGCTCTATAGGTCCCCGCCACTGGAGTAGACAAGAACCTACAGGCATTGAAGGGGTGCTTAAGGTTGCCACGTCAGGTGGAGGCGCTGTGGGGACCAGTGTTGGTCAAGTTACTTGGAAATAGTAATTAGTTACTGATTACTGATTACTTCTCCAAGAAAGTAATCCAATTACTTTACTGATTACTTATTTTCAAAAGTAATTAGTTACTTTACTATTTACTTTACTAAGTTACTTTTCAAAAACATAATGCACGACCTGAATACGCTAAAGCATAGACCTTTCAGCCTAATTCTATTCTTTCTGCATATTCATCATCTAAAATGTAATCGAATTAAACATTCTCTTTTTTTAAACTTGTTTTATTTGTTTCAATATTTTAACTTTATGCACATTGCATCAAGCAAAAATTAAATTAAATGCAACAGTCTCAGACTAGAAGAAAATTGTTGAACATTTAACATTTAATATTTAGATATTTTCTGCACATTCCACCATTTTAATGAAAAAGACAGCCCTTCTTCTGTTAATATACATTTCTACATATTCCAGCATATAAAATAAATATATTTTGTAAAATCCTTCATTTGAATAGATGTAAAAATAAAATAAAATCATGAAAGTCGCTCCTGACTATATTACAGAGTATTCACGAGTTCACACGTACATAAAATCAAATATAATTTTAATGCGTATTTGGCTTGCTGTTCGGGGGAGGGCTCCGAGCTCGGAATTTTGCCCGAACCCAGAGTACTCCCCCCTATACTGGGGTAGACCCAGCCCAGAGTGAGGTGATGGGGTGGTGGAGGGATGCTGAGAGACTTGTCGTGAGACATGAGGTGAGAGAAGCTTTATTTATACCGGCTTCCTTTGAGTTGATTGGTTGATTACCTGAACATGCTCCTCCCGAACTTTGTTTACATAAAACTTCATTTCACGAGTTCACACGTACATGAAATCAAATATAATTTTAATGCGTATTTGGCTTGCTGTTCGGGGGAGGGCTCCGAGCTCGGAATTTTGCCCGAACCCAGAGTACTCCCCAAAAAGCAAGGTATGGGACAGCGAGCGTAAAAATATTCCCCCCAAAAAGTGAAGGGCATGAGAAGGTAATTACCAAAGAACGAGCTTGACCGTTCGACCATTGAGGGCTCTCGCGACGTCCGACGGGAACTTGGATGCTCACAGCATCGGACGGATAAGCCCCGCCAGCAGTTGAACTGACAGCTCGATGACGCCAGATTTATACGAGCGGGATATTGGAACGAGTTAAGCCGTTCAACCGGGAGGGCTCTCGCGGCATCCGACGGGAACTTAAGTGCACACAGCGTCGGAAGGGTAAGCCTCGCCAGTTGAACGGGGGCGCCCGCTGTACTCGGTCGGGAGGGCTCGACCGGCGCTTCGAAGGGTGCTGGGGCACGGGAATAGACCTCTCGCGGCCCAACGAACGGGGAGCCCTTGCGGCGACACGAGCGCGGTCGTCCAACGATGATGAAAATAGGCAGGCTCTCACTGCGATTCGGACGGGAGGGCTCGACCAGCGGCTCGGAAGGGGGACGAGCCCGACCCACGAGCGGGGAGCCGTCACTTCGTACGAACGGGGGAGCCTGCAATTTTAAAATGTTACGCCGTAATGTGGATATGCTTCTGACGCAGGCGTGGAATACGGTGATGGTGTCGATGAACGGAGCGCAACAGGTGATGGAAATTAACTAATTAATTAGTAAGGGCTTGGTGAGCGTTTCGGATGTGGAAGCGGCTGGATCTAATGTAAGTATTGAAAGCTTCAGATGACCAACGACCGAGGGTTTGGATTTGTTGTTGGGAAAGACCTTTTTGTGCGGCTGTGGTTGCTGCGCCGATGCGAAAAGAATGGCTTGAAAATTGGTTTGCAGAGATGCCGGATTTGATGAGGACTGCTTTGAGATGTTTTTGGAACCAGAATCTCGTGGCTGGATGATTGGAGTCGTCTGTGAAGAGTGGATCGAGAGGGGATTTTAGCGTGGAACGTTTATACTGAAGGTAATTTAGCATGGAATGGAACGGTTGAATGGGAGTCGGCAGATTGAAAATATATACAAAATGACCTTTTTTAGTTTGATCTGTTTTGCTTTGTTTGATGAAGAAAGATATAGTTTCGTTATCCACGATCTGCAAATCTGAAATGGTAGGGTGAATGTTTGGATTGAAATTGGATGTGATTGTCAATTCTGAGCAACGGAGAAAGCCGAAGAAAGCCAAAATAAACATAGCTTCTAATGTGCGCGCTGTGTTGGTGGAGTGGTATCCTAGACGGAGTGATGTAATGCATTTGGCGAATATATCAATTGTAATGGGTTGTCTGGTATCCGGGCGAGTGGGGTGAGTTCTTTGAATTCCTTTAATGAGAAGGGACGTTTGGGAGTTATTGATAGCGGGGGCGGGCTTACCATAAGTTAGTTTGTGAAAGAATTGAATGCCACTTAAATAGCTTTTTATGGATCCGGCTTGGAGACCTTTAACTTGGTTGAGGTGAGATATGAAAGAAGTAACGGTTAGAAGAGAAAAATCAGGAAACGGTAAGTTATGCGAGAGGTGAAATAATTTGAAAGATTTCCACGCGGTGTAGTATGATTGGAGAGTTCTGGGAGAAACTGCTTGCAGGATAGAATCGATGGATGTGACCAGAAGGGATTTCAATGGATGGTTTATGGGAAGATTAGTTGAGAATAAGGAGGTACTGGGGTTGGAACGGGGTCCGCTTCTGGTGCCAGCATACTGAATCTCTGAAAATAGAAACGGGAGAGAGAGTCAGCGATTTGGTTGAGAACACCTGGGACGTGTTTTGCATTAATAGCCGCGTTTCCACTGCCGGGCTAGGGCTGGGCCAGAGCTAACAGCGAGCCGGGCCGAGCTAGTGGCCTCGGGCCTCAAGCACCGGGCTTGCGTTTCCACTGCCGGGCCAGTAGCCCCACAGCGCTGCCCCAGACCCCACCCCTAACACGCCTTTCAGGATCAAACGTCATAAAACCCAACCCATTTCAGCGGGTATTATGAATTAATTTATTTTTTAAATTAGGAAGATAGCATGTATATTAACTCAACTCAACTGCCATAGTGGCTGCAATAGTGTCCCGAGACCAGTACAGGCGATTCTCCATTTCAAGCAGCGATTTTTTGCGCGATATAACAAGTAGGGCTGCGGGCACGTTTTCAAGTTATTCATTAATCGTTAACCGAGGCCCATCGGTTAATACTCGGTGCATAGTGTGCGCGCCGCAACCTCGAGATACAGATTTTTTAACACCTTTAATAACTGATTGGACCCCATTTGAAACGAAATTAATTTATAGAAATAAAACGCAACAAGTACGGAGCAGTTAAAGCCGCATTTCCATCACCCTTCAAACTGAAATTGCCAATTGAAAATAAGCAAAACGTCCATTTCACAAAAACTCCGTGTCTGCAAATAATAATAATAATAATAACCATCATCATCATTATTGTAACATTTTATTAGGCTGCATATGTAGAAGACGCCTTTATCCAAAAAAGGAACAGAGCACAAATAAACACAATATTTTTGACAAATATCTCCGTGAACTGAAGTGCGAGACCTGAAACAGCCACCGCATTCGAATTTGTTCGTTTTAAATTGGACATTTAAAGCTTTAGTCTACAGGGGTTATATCCTTTGTAGATTAAAGCTTTAAATGTCCAATTTAAAAAGAACAAATTCGAATCGAAAGCCAATATCTTCTATGTTTATGTAGCTTAATTTCTCTCTAAATGTGCATCCGGAGATGGAGATATGTTTTTAGCCGAAAATCATTTAGAAAACAATAGTTTATTAATAAACAATTAATGCCTCGTTATTTTATATTATTTTATTATCAGACACATTTATTATAGCCTATAAATCACCCATAAATCCCCTTTCTGTACGGCTCTTCTCATTCAGCACTGCGGGGAAAATATCATTTCCAGGTTCTAATTTGGCCTCAGAAAACCAGTAAAATATTTTTTTCATATTAATTTGTCAAATATTTTAAATGTTTAAGGGGCAAAAAAATCAAACAAATATCTGAAAATTCGTCGATATGTAGCTATATATAGCCTATATATTGTTGCGCAGCATTTGGCATAGGCCTACAGTTCAAATTAAACTGTTATGCAATTTTAAACGGTTAATCGGTTAAACATGGACACCCCTATGTGCATCTTGCTTCAGATCATAACGTTCCATAACACCGATAAACTCCGCCTTTTACCTTGAGCACGCCTCTAGCCCGAGCTGGCCCCCTCTGGCCCAAGGTATTCGACGGGCCAGAAATCCTGGCCGTTGGCCCTGAGGAAGCCCCGATCAAGCCCCGGAAGTGACAGTGGAAACGCGACTGGCCCTGGCACGCACTAGCACGGCCCGGCCCTGGCCCGGCAGTGGAAACGCGGCTAATGATGAACTGATCGCAGGCGGAGATCCAGATGAGGCGTCTGAGGAGTGGCATTATTGCAGGTGAGCGAGAACGACCTTTATTGATGCATTGAACGGTTGCTTCATTGTCGCAATGAATTTGAATGCTTTTAGATGACCATTCTTTCCCCCATAGGGAAGCTGCGACGACAATCGGGTAGAGCTCAAAAAGGGCCGAGGAGGCTGAGGACTCGGGAGTGTCTAGCAGCTGGGGGGGCCATGGAGATGCAAACCAGCGACCCTGGTAATACCCTCCGAAACCGACTGAGGGAGCTGCGTCTGTAAACAACTTGATGTCGAGGGGGAGAGAGATAAAATCGTCGTAAAAAAAAGTTAGACCGTTCCACTGATTAAGGAAAGTGATCCATAATTTTAGCTCCTTTTTGCACTCGCAAGAAAGGTTGACTTGGTCTTCCAGCGCGTGAACTGATGACGAGAGTGCGAGGAGATGCGTGATAAACGGGCGGCCTTGCGGGATGATACGCATTGCATAGTTTAACCCTCTGAGACCTAAGGGTATTTTTACAATAAATTTTCCGTCTGGTGTCATTTACTAAAAAAGCTTGTAAAATATCAACCCTTTGGTGCACAGACAATTGACACACCTCTTTTTTTTCAGGACAAATTGAACTTTCAGCATATTTGTGTTACATTGATGTCACCTGAATGTAAAATAAGTTATGGGACCATAAAGACAAATGAAAAAATAAATCGGAAATGGAATCACTCAATTATTTATTGAAATCACACACAAATAAATAAAAGCTAAGCAATTTTCCTCTGGAAAATAGTTTGTTCATGTCTTTGGAGTCCTGGAGCACAGGAATAAACATTATAACTTGTACAGAACAAAAAATATTGACATTTTTCCAAAAGAAGTCCAGGCGTTTGGGGCCTCATGAAATTCACTGGTGCCAAGCCTCAAAACAGTTCCTATCAGCAATCACACAGAGGGCCACATCACAGGTTTTGCATTTCTATTTTATTTATTCTTTTATTTATTATGTTCTTTTTATTCTTTTATAATACATTTATACTACTATAATACTTTTTTACAGTAAATAAATAAATGGCACTTCAGCTGGGTCTATCCTGGTAATCTAGTTCCTCATCTGTCAAAAAGCTCTGTTCTCCTGAAAATCCTTCATCCTGCAATGCACCAAAATAGACCAGGGCTTTATTTACGTCCATTTCGCTGTGTTTCTCTGTGAATCGCGCGTCTCCGTGAGTCTCTCTATCTCTCTACACTATATCAGCGCTTGGTTCATGCGTAATGACGCACACCAATGTTTACAACGGATCAGCCTGTGATTGGTCAAAAACCATCACGTGAAAACATCACGTGATATCCAGGATGTCCGCTAGCATCAAGCTAGCGGCAAAAATGACCGAATATTTATGAATTATGGGCTTCAAGATTATCAAAGTTTGACATAAAGCGTTTGGATTTATTGCTGAAAACCTCTGAAAGGAAGCACAAGTTCCAGGCTGGATAGAAAACCTTCTGTAAAGGCTAGAAAGACCCGAAAGACACCCCCGTGATGGCTAGCTCGTTAGCTTTCTGCTGGAAAAAACGGTAAGAAAATCGATAAATCTGTCATCGAGTTATGTAAACATTTATAGGAGGTGACGTGTGGCATCGTCGACGACGCCGTCGGGCTCAGGGGGTTAAGTGACCAAGCAGCGAGAGGAGTTCGCGTTTGGAACACTTTGAGCGGTCCGTAAAATTGGCGGCGATTAAAATGATTCGATCTATTTTTTCCTTTGGCAGTGAAGCCTGGAAATTAACGGAATCCAGATTGATGCCCAGAAATTCTATGGATGTGGTTGGCCCTGTTGTTTTTTCCTGAGCTAACGGAATCCCTAGCTCGGCGAAGACTTTTTGCACCCTGACGAGGTGAGCCGCGGGGATGGCGTCGTGAGGTGAAATAATTAACCCACTGAGCCCGACGGCGTCGTCGACGATGCCACACGTCACCTCCGATAAATGTTTACATAACTCGATGACAGATTTATCGATTTTCTTACCGTTTTTTCCAGCAGAAAGCTAACGAGCTAGCCATCACGGGGGTGTCTTTCGGGTCTTTCTAGCCTTTACAGAAGGTTTTCTATCCAGCCTGGAACTTGTGCTTCCTTTCAGAGGTTTTCAGCAATAAATCCAAACGCTTTATGTCAAACTTTGATAATCTTGAAGCCCATAATTCATAAATATTCGGTCATTTTTGCCGCTAGCTTGATGCTAGCGGACATCCTGGATATCACGTGATGTTTTCACGTGATGGTTTTTGACCAATTACAGGCTGATCCGTTGTAAACATTGGTGTGCGTCATTACGCATGAACCAAGCGCTGATATAGTGTAGAGAGATAGAGAGACTCACGGAGACGCGCGATTCACAGAGAAACACAGCGAAATGGACGTAAATAAAGCGCTGGTCTATTTTGGTGCATTGCAGGATGAAGGATTTTCAGGAGAACAGAGCTTTTTGACAGATGAGGAACTAGATTACCAGGATAGACCCAGCTGAAGTCCCATTTATTTATTTACTGTAAAAAAGTATTATAGTAGTATAAATGTATTATAAAAGAATAAAAAGAACATAATAAATAAAAGAATAAATAAAATAGAAATGCAAAACCTGTGATGTGGCCCTCTGTGTGATTACTGTTTTGAGGCTTGGCACCAGTGAATTTCATGAGGCCCCAAACGCCTGGACTTCTTTTGGAAAAATGTCAATATTTTTTGTTCTGTACAAGTTATAATGTTTATTCCTGTGCTCCAGGACTCCAAAGACATGAACAAACTATTTTCCAGAGGAAAATTGCTTAGCTTTTATTTATTTGTGTGTGATTTCAATAAATAATTGAGTGATTCCATTTCCGATTTATTTTTTCATTTGTCTTTATGGTCCCATAACTTATTTTACATTCAGGTGACATCAATGTAACACAAATATGCTGAAAGTTCAATTTGTCCTGAAAAAAAAGAGGTGTGTCAATTGTCTGTGCACCAAAGGGTTGATATTTTACAAGCTTTTTTAGTAAATGACACCAGACGGAAAATTTATTGTAAAAATACCCTTAGGTCTCAGAGGGTTAAGAAATCATCGAGCAGATGGAGGAGGTGAGGAATTGCATAATTATTGGAAAGGATCCAACATATGGCTTCTGATAGGGTGTCAAAGATTTTGGGGCTGCTTTTGCAACCGAAAGTTAAGCGTACCGAAAAATAAAATTTTCCCCGCCAGTTCACGCCGAATAAATGCCACGAATCTGGATGGATAGGCATTACTTTGAAAGCAGAAGTGATATCTACTTTCGCCATCCACGCGCCGCGACCTGCTATTTTGATCATGGTTATAGCTTGATCAACGTCGTGATATTTAATTGAGAACTCTTCGAGGGGAATGAGACTGTTGATGCTTGGATATGGAGAGTTGTGAGGAGCTGAGAGGTCGATAATCAAGTGCTTTTTTCCTGAAAATTTTCTTGTAGCCACGCCTATGGGGCTAATGCGAAATTTGACGAACGGGGGGGCTTCGAACGGACCGATCATGAAACCTGATTCTATTTCTTTTTTTATTAGCTCGTCTACCACTTCAGGCTCTGCTAAGGAGGACTGAAGATTATTGCAGATGATGTTTTTGGTAGGCTGGCATTCCACGCCAGGTTTAAAACCTTGGCTGAGACCGGACAACAGGTAATTTGTAAAGTTGGCGTCTGGGTGATGGAATAATTCCTCAGCCAGGCGGGAAATATTCACTGAGAGATAGTTTTTCTCGCCTTTATTTACAGCTTTTTGTACAGGACATACAACACGGGCGTGGGCACCGCCACAAAAATTGCAAATGTGGAGAAAACGACAGCGTTGTCTTTGGCATTTACCCTCGTTGAAATTATTGCAGACTTGCCTGTTGGACACGACGTTTGGGGCTCTGCTCGGAAAGATGCTACCGGAAGAGAGGTCCTCTCTTGCCGGTCGCGGGACGTAGCTTGTGGGTTTGATGGGGATCTGCGCTGGGCCGGGAGGAATCGAGGGATTGATTTGCGGGCATGCTGTGGTGGTGTTACGTTCCCGTATCGTGTGTGTGTTCTTGTGTTTTTTCTTTCCCGCTTTCTCTCTCTCTCGGTTACTTTCACTTTTGTAGGTACCCGTGATTGGCCAATTGACCTGTCAATCATCGTTGGCGCTGACGTCACTTCTTTTCGCCATCGCCAATAGGAACAGGCCACCTGGGGAATAAGAGTGCATGCCAGACGTCTCCACGGAAGCTCTCGGCTCGCTGAGACTCAAACCACGCTGCTCTCTGTTACTGTTACGCTGTCCCTTTGTATACCCTGTTGAGGTTATGGTTCTCGTTCGCTCGGTGTGATGTTAAGTAGTATGAGTGAATGCTCCCTGTGTTGACTCTCTGATTTTATGTGACCTGCTCTACAGAGCTCAGTAGGTTACTAGTATGGAGAAGAGATAGACAGATAGCATGTCACGTGACATACACTGCACCACGCAGGGGTTTTCGATTCTGTTTAGTACACTAGGGTAGGGGCGAGCGCCACACCTTGTATTTTTGCTTCTGTTAGTTAGTGGAGACTAGATAGGGCGTCCTGGACGCTGAAGATTATTATTTTCTTCTTTATTTTCTTAGTTAGGATTAGAGGTTATTTAACAGCTAGACTTCATTTGGTTTTGTTCTTTTCTTTTCTTTGGCGCCGTCCACGTCTATCTTTTCTTATTATTAACTTTATCCACCTTACAGAAATTCTGTATAACATGTCCATTTTTACATTTATGTTAATCTATATTCGTATAGATTAAATTCTTTTCACTTTTGCCACTGACCTTATTTGTTAAATAAAGGTTTTGGCTTTTTGCACAGTAAATCTGGTTGTAGAGTGTTTTTTGTACAACTCATGGTTTATGTAGGTTTCTCTATAATGTCATCTTTAAAATGTTGGACTCCCGAACCCCTGGACTAACTCGGGGGTCGTAACAATTGGGGGCTCGTCCGGGATGTTTCACACCCATCATAAGACATTGAGAGGAATATATATGAACTATGGTTGTATTAGTGTATTAGTGGCAAAGTGATTTGATTGGACTTCGTATTTTCCAGGGTAGCCTGATGCGTGGTATTTTGTTGTCTGTATGGTTCGTAACATTAGTAGTGATGGCTTTGTTTGATTTGCAGTCGTTTGTTGAGCATCCTTCCTTAGAGCAGTTTGATCAGTGTCGAAAGGATGATTTACTGAAGATTGCGGACCACTATAAAATTGTTGTAGTGAGGCAAGCTTTAAAGAAAGATATTAAGAATGCTATATTCGAACGGTTGGTGGAGATCAACATTTTTTCGAGACCTGGCGTAAATCCTCGACAGACCAGGCCACTTGGTGCTGGCGCGCGGGTTTCTAGTGAGGGGGTGTCGGACGAAGAGCAGAGCGAGACAGGTGCCGAGGTTGATGTCGGGGCGGAGACTAAGGCCGTCTTGCCGCCTTTTGATCCGTCCTCCCCTGCTTCTATTGGGTCTGGGAACGGACGTTTGAGAGTCCGCCTGGCTCGTTTACAGTACGAAGCACAGGAAAGGGCCCAGGCGCGTCAGGCTGAGATGGACCTGAAGCTCGAAATGCGCAGGCTCGAGGTAGAAGCTGAGAAGGAGGTGAAGCTGCGACAGCTGGAGCTGGAGGCACTGAAGGTGGCCACTGGGTCGGCTGAGCGGGCACCCCGTGTTGAGGCTTCTGTGGCGGTATCCCCGGGCGATCATTCTCCAGCCTTCGATGTTAGCAAACATATTGCTCTAGTGCCTCCATTTAGGGAAACGGAGGTGGATACGTATTTTAACGCATTTGAGCGTATCGCATCTTCCCTCCGTTGGCCTAAAGATGTGTGGTCCCTTTTGCTTCAGTGCAAATTAGTTGGTAAGGCTCAGGAGGTTTGCTCAGCATTATCGTTAGAGGAAAGCTTGCAATATGATACGGTGAAGTCTGCTATTCTCCGTGCATATGAGCTGGTTCCCGAAGCCTATAGGCAGCGATTTAGAAATCATCAGAAACTTGCCAGTGAGACTTTTGTAGAATTTGCTCGCGAAAAGGGGAATCTTTTTGATAAGTGGTGTAACGCGAGTAAAGTAACAGATTTTAATTCGTTACGAGAATTGCTTTTGTTGGAAGAATTTAAAAAATGTTTGCCAGAACGAGTTGTGGTATACTTGAACGAACAAAAAGTAAATTCTTTGTCGCAAGCAGCTGTGCTGGCAGATGAATTCGTGCTTACGCACAAAACGGTGTTCAGTTCAGCTCGTCCTGAGAAAAATTCTTCGGTTCAGTCTACTCATCCTCAGCCGTCTCGTGCGAAATCTCCTTCCCCACGTCTTAAAGAGGTAAGGGAATGTTTTTACTGTCACAAGCAGGGGCATGTAATTGCAGATTGTTTAACGCTGAAGCGTAAGCAGCAGCAGCAACAACCGTTTAAAAGTGTGGGGTTTGTTAATTCTGTGATGGAGAATACTGATGATATTGCTGGGTTGAGCTGTGTTGATTCGGGTTATAGTCCGTTTGTGCTTAAGGGGTTAATTTCATTGACTGGTAAACCTGAAGATCAACGTGAGATTCAGATGTTGCGTGACACTGGTGCCGCACACTCATTTATGGTAGAAGATACTTTGCCTTTGTCTGAACAGTCATTTTGTGGCTCGAGTATTTTAGTTCAGGGAATCGAAATGGGTTTCGTAAAAGCACCGTTACATCGCGTTCATTTAAAAAGTGACCTTGTAACCGGTTTTGTGTCTGTTGGAGTACGTCCTTCACTGCCCATAAAAGGTGTTTCTTTTATTCTGGGTAATGATTTGGCCGGGGGTAAAGTGATGCCTGTGTTGGAAGTTATGGATCAGCCGAACTTTGTTTCCTGTGATGAGTTATCAGTGAGCTATCCTGATACCTTTCCTGCGTGCGTTTTGACGCGCGCTCAGGCAAAGAGAGTGCATGATGTCGTTGACTTATCCGAATCGTTTATGGTTCCCGTATCTGCTGAAAATGTGTTACCGTCGGAAAATACAAGTTTTTCAAGGGGGCACCTTAACGCGGACATTTTGAGGTTAGACAATAGTACTTTGAGTGTGCCTATGTCCCGTGAACGGATTATTGTTGCACAGAAGGAGGATGAATCTTTAGCCAAATGTTTTGCCTCTGTAGTCTCTCCAGACCAGATCCGTCAGGAGAAGGTAATCTATTTTGTGGAAGATAATTTGTTGATGCGTAAATGGTGTCCAAATTCCGAAAATGAAAGTGAATGGAATGTAGTGTGTCAGATTGTCATTCCATCCTGTTATCGTCAGCACGTGTTGTGTTTGGCGCATGATCATGTGCTGTCAGGTCATCTGGGTATCACTAAGACTTATAATAGGATTTTGAAACATTTCTTCTGGCCTGGGTTAAAGCGGGATGTTGTGCGATTCTGTCGCACTTGTGATACCTGCCAGCGCATGGGGAAACCTAATCAAGTAATTCCCCCTGCTCCGCTCTGTCCTATTCCTGTGATGGGAGAACCCTTTGAACATGTAATTATCGACTGTGTTGGGCCATTACCAAAATCAAAGTCGGGTAATTTATTTCTGTTAACGATCATGTGCACAGCTACTCGATTTCCTGAGGCGATACCACTTCGAAAAATTACTGCTTCTGCTATCCTCAAAGCACTGATTAAGTTTTTCGCTACGTTCGGGTTACCGAAAATCATACAAACAGATCAGGGAACGAACTTTATGTCCAAGATTTTTAATCAGGTCTTGCAATCACTTTCCATCACTCATAGCGTGGCAAGCGCATACCATCCAGAGAGTCAGGGTTCACTTGAACGATTTCATCAGACGCTTAAGTCAATGTTGGGGAAATACTGCAAGGACACTGGGAAAGATTGGGATGAGGGAGTTCCTTTGATGCTGTTTGCGGTTCGTGAGACTGTCCAGGAGTCGCTCGGATTCAGTCCCGCGGAGCTTGTCTTTGGACATAATGTTAGGGGTCCACTTAAGCTCTTAAAAGAAAACTTATTGGGAGTTGATGTAAGTCCTAAGACTAATGTGCTGAATTATGTCAGTCGTTTCAGGGAGCGTTTGCATAACGCGTGGGCACAGGCCAAAGAGTCACTAACAGCCGCACAAAAGGATATGAAACGTCGGTATGACATCAAAGCCGTTCCTCGTTCTTTTAATGCCGGTGACCAAGTGCTCGTATTACTGCCCACTTCAGGATCAGCTTTGTCTGCCCGTTTCTCCGGTCCCTATGTGTTGACAAAGAAATTGAGTGAGACCGACTATGTAGTTTCTACTCCTGATAGGACACGCAAGACACGGGTCTGTCATATTAATATGTTGAAAGCATATCATGGTAGGGAGGGATCTTCGGAGAAAACTGAGGGAAAATATGTACCTGTGGTTTCGTCTGTGGCAGTAGCCGTCGAGGTTTCATCTTCAGTAGAAACAGAGGCAGATGAAGATGGTCTCGTGCTGCGTAATGCTCCACAGCAGAGTACTAGACTAAGAAACTCAGAATTGTTGAAGACGTTGCCTTCTTATTTAGTGCATCTATCCGATGATCAGAGACAGGATGTTATTCAGTTGATTGAGAAATTTCCTACTCTTTTCAATGATACGCCTTCTAGAACTTCGGTGTTACAACACGATATAGATGTTAAAGATTCTCCCCCTATCAAACAACATGCTTACCGGGTTAATGCGTACAAGCGAGCTATCATGAGAGAAGAAGTTGACTATTTAACCGCAAATGGTTTAGCTGTTCCTAGCTACAGTCCGTGGAGTTCGCCGTGTGTACTCGTTCCTAAATCAGATGGAACTTCCCGTTTTTGCACGGATTATCGGAAGGTGAACGCGGTTACGAGGCCAGATTGCTATCCCCTTCCTCGGATGGAGGATTGCATTGATAATATTGGTTCTGCACGCTTTGTTACTAAATTAGATCTACTAAAAGGCTATTGGCAAGTGCCTTTAACTAGTCGTGCATCGCAAATCTCCGCATTCGTGACACCTGATCACCTTATGGAATATAAAGTTATGGCGTTCGGTTTGCGGAACGCACCCGCAACCTTTCAAAGGTTGGTGAACTTAGTGTTGGCGGGTGTGCCAAATTGTAATGCGTACTTGGATGATTTGGTCGTATACTCTTCAGAATGGTCAGAACATCTATCCTTGCTGCACACTGTCTTTGAACGACTGGAAAAAGCTACGTTAACCCTGAATCTAGCCAAATGCGAATTTGCCCGAGCAACGGTGACGTATCTTGGTAAGGAGGTTGGTCAGGGGCAGGTTCGACCTGTAGCCGCTAAGGTTTCTGCTATCAATGAATTCTCCATTCCCACAACCAGACGCGAATTACGCCGGTTTTTGGGAATGGCAGGATATTATCGTAGTTTTTGTCGAAACTTTTCCAGCGTGGTGCATCCACTCACGAGTCTACTGAGTCCGTCTAGAGCATTTGTTTGGTCACCTGAGTGCCAACATTCGTTTGATAGTGTAAAAGCTTTGCTGTGTAGTACTCCTGTCTTGGCAGCTCCGGATTTTGCTTTGCCTTTTAAACTTGAGGTCGACGCAAGTGCTGTAGGTGCTGGCGCAGTACTCCTTCAAGAGGATAAAAACCACGTTGAACATCCTGTGTGTTATTTCTCTCGAAAATTTAATAAACATCAGTGTAATTATTCGACCATTGAGAAGGAGGCTCTGGCATTACTGTTGGCATTGCAATACTTTGAGGTTTACATCGGCTCTAGTCCTCTCCCGGTTATCGTTTACACGGACCATAATCCGTTAGTGTTTCTTTCCCGCATGTACAACCAGAATCAGCGACTCATGCGCTGGTCTCTGATTGTGCAAAATTATAATTTGGAAATCCGTCACAAGAAAGGAACAGAAAATGTTGTAGCCGATGCCCTTTCTAGGTGTGCTTAGTTCTTGACTTGGCTAGGTTTAGGTATGTATAAAAAAATAGGTGACCTGAGCCTACTTGTTTGTTTTTTTGTTTTTTTTTAGGACTTGTCTTGATTGTAACAAACTAATCATTTCATCATTTTAAGTTTGTTCTTATGGAGGGGGATGTTACGTTCCCGTATCGCGTGTGTGTTCTTGTGTTTTTTCTTTCCCGCTTTCTCTCTCTCTCGGTTACTTTCACTTTTGTAGGTACCCGTGATTGGCCAATTGACCTGTCAATCATCGTTGGCGCTGACGTCACTTCTTTTCGCCATCGCCAATAGGAACAGGCCACCTGGGGAATAAGAGTGCATGCCAGACGTCTCCACGGAAGCTCTCGGCTCGCTGAGACTCAAACCACGCTGCTCTCTGTTACTGTTACGCTGTCCCTTTGTATACCCTGTTGAGGTTATGGTTCTCGTTCGCTCTGTGATGTTAAGTAGTATGAGTGAATGCTCCCTGTGTTGACTCTCTGATTTTATGTGACCTGCTCTACAGAGCTCAGTAGGTTACTAGTATGGAGAAGAGATAGACAGATAGCATGTCACGTGACATACACTGCACCACGCAGGGGTTTTCGATTCTGTTTAGTACACTAGGGTAGGGGCGAGCGCCACACCTTGTATTTTTGCTTCTGTTAGTTAGTGGAGACTAGATAGGGCGTCCTGGACGCTGAAGATTATTATTTTCTTCTTTATTTTCTTAGTTAGGATTAGAGGTTATTTAACAGCTAGACTTCATTTGGTTTTGTTCTTTTCTTTTCTTTGGCGCCGTCCACGTCTATCTTTTCTTATTATTAACTTTATCCACCTTACAGAAATTCTGTATAACATGTCCATTTTTACATTTATGTTAATCTATATTCGTATAGATTAAATTCTTTTCACTTTTGCCACTGACCTTATTTGTTAAATAAAGGTTTTGGCTTTTTGCACAGTAAATCTGGTTGTAGAGTGTTTTTTGTACAACTCATGGTTTATGTAGGTTTCTCTATAATGTCATCTTTAAAATGTTGGACTCCCGAACCCCTGGACTAACTCGGGGGTCGTAACAGGTGGCATGGTTTACGGACCTGCAAATTGCGCAAGAGATGTTTCGGCATCCGAGAAACACGCGATTATGGAGATCAGAGTCCAACGCTCCCCAGTAAGGACACTGATTCCATTGAGAAATACGGACGGCGCATTTAGCAGAAAATAATTTGTGATAAGTGTAAAAATGACTACCCCCATACGACAGCGCAAGCTCCGCTATGATGGAAAGGTAATTGTTGAGCTCGCGCCGTCTATGGGGGAAAACGGAGCATATAACTTCGGTATAGCGGTTAAAGGAAATACAGAATTCGGCCAAAGACAATGTGCGAGATGAAGCTTGCGTGTTGTTTTTTAAAGTGACGGATATATCGCCGCAATCCACCTGGCGATTGGATTCCGACATGGGGAACATCGAAAGTAGGGAGCCCAAGTCTACATCCGCACCTGCGAGGATTTGAGCTCTGATGCTGTTCGTCACTGGCGGAGGTTCTCCGGCGACGGCGTTTGGAGGGGCTGGTTGAGGAGTGGCTGAAAAGAGAGAGAAGGAAGATCGAGCGTGTAGAGGATTAGAAGTGGGGAGGGCCGGAGCTGAGGTCGTTTGCGGAGGCATCCTCACGCCAGAGTCAGCCCCTGCTACGGGTGGAGGGGGGAAGAATTGAGGGTAGTAGTGAGGAAGAGGAAGAGGAAGAAAATGCGTCGGCGTCTGACCGGCTAACGGAGGCATCCTCGCGCTAGGGTGCGCACCTGGGGCTTGAAAGTAAGGAAAATTGAAAGAAGTAACGTCAGGAGGGAGAGGAAGCGTTTGAGGAGCTGATGTAATATTGGTGTTACAGAGATCCGGCGCGTTCGGTGCCACGGTGGGAGGGGCTGGAGGGAAAATTTGACCTGGAAGAGAAAGAACCCCTTCCACGACTGGGTCTGGGGCGCGGCCCAGGCTGGCGGAAGGTCTGCGGCGACGTGGCGCGTGGGCGGAGCCCGGCACTGAAGGTGGAGAGGCTGGAAGGCGAGCAATCCGGGTCCGGCAGGCTCTGCTCGTTCGAGCCGGTGAAATGGCATCTGGAACAGAAAGGTGAGTAGGTTGTAAAGACACGTACAAGTTATATAAATCTACTTTTTTCGCTCTGCGAGAAAAGTTAACGTCTGAATTAATCAGGGCTTGTCTCAGCGCTTTAACGGTCCACTTCCCTATGTTTGGGTGTGTCAAAGAGTGCGAAGACGCAGAGGAAGATGGTGGGGTCCTCGCCGGTGGTGGTGAGGGGAGTCCTCGGCGTCTTGGCGTGCGTGGAGAGGATCGTGGAAGTTGGCGTCCCCGGTTTGAGGAGGCTGGAGATGGAACGATCCTTGGATCCGCGGGTTGTGATGGAGTCTCATCAGTGACGAGAGAATCGTCATCGGAAGGGAAAAGCTCTAGCTCGGACATGACGGCACAAGGGCGGAGTCAAATGCTGAGAGACTTGTCGTGAGACATGAGGTGAGAGAAGCTTTATTTATACCTGCTTCCTTTGAGTTGATTGGTTGATTACCTGAACATGCTCCTCCCGAACTTTGTTTACATAAAACTTCATTTAACACTTACGTCTTTTAACAGTAAATTGCAGAGAGGAGTAAAAATTAGTTGATCAAAACAGAAAATGCTGTTGCATGCCGTATTTTGGCTTCAAGTTTTTTTTTTTTTTTTTTCTTTCGGAGTTAAACAGTCATGATGTAGCCTCAGCGGTCATGTCAGACGGGGGAGTTTTACATTCCTGTACCGGCTTGCTTTACGTGTGAGACTGTTTCGTGACATGCTTGCTCAGATTTGAGGTAGAACTTTGACATTCTCCAACGGGGGTCCTGTTTCCAGATCAGGATGCTCTATAGTACGCAAGTCTCTCTCTTGCTCTCCTCGTCTTGCGCGCGATACGAAGTTTGGACTTTGGAACACAGTCTGGCATGCGCGCTCGCTCTAGATTCCGGGAGATTTTAACTAATTTGCGCCATAACTAGTCAATCACAAATGTGGCTCAACGGTTAGATTTATAGATAAACTCATCTTTCAGGCATTTGACCGACGGGATTGACACTTCAGCGCGAGAAATCGGGGGTGTGTCGTGTGAGCGTGTGTGAGAGTTGGCAGCTCGACTGCTCTCTCCCGTGCTCTAGTCGTCTCTCACTGATGTCGCGGCGCTCATACATCATTTTTATTCACGCACGACTCATGTCACTAGACAGTCTGACTAAACAAAATCACGGTTAACTAACGCAGTAACACAGGCTGTTTACGGGGAAGTAACGGTAATCTAATTACTGTTTTTTCAATTGTAATCCCTTACTTTACTCGTTACTAGAAAAAAAGTAATTGGATTACAGTAACGCGTTACTGCCCATCAGTGGTGGGGACACATAAGTGTTGCCACAGAACTCTCCACAGGGGGGAACCCCAGTGTACCCTAGACTGCGGCCTCTACGAGTGCAGGGAAGGCGGAAGAGGCCGCTGAGTGATCGTGAAAAGTCAAAGGAGACTTCCACGATCTCACGGCCTCTTCATGCACATCCGGGAAGAAAGGATTTGGGTTCGCCACCCCCAAAAACCAATCATCAGCCTTAAGTGCTCGGGACATGGCAGAATTTTCCACACAAACCCGACACTCGTGGCAGCCCGGGAAAGCATAGCTGTGAACCCTGAATCAAACTCGCTATGCTAGCACATCCGAGGACAGCAGCACAGACGAGCCATCTCCAGAGGACTCCAGCTCACCTTGTGATGCGGCGATAAACATGATTCCCCGCCCACTCACTCTGGACCACGTGGGTTGCAACGTGAAAGACGGGGTGTGGACCGGGGTGTGGAGCTGACGTATTATCTCACGTGGAGAAAATAGTTCGGGTTGTGGATGAGGGGACTCTCACTCTATTGAGCTCACAGAGTCTCAACCGTTATACATTGCGATGATCACGTCCCCACTGAGAGAACGTGACACACCCACGAGCGCTGTCTGAGCTTGATCATCAAAGCCCAAACACGTCAAACACCGCTCGCGCCCATCAGCTGACTCTATCAGAATTCCGCACTCAGGAATACACGGGCAGATCGTCTTTAAAAAGACGCGTCTTTAAAAAAAGACGTGCCACGTGCCTACTCTTTCAGTGAGAGGAGAAAACTCCGCGGATGTTGAAGCGACCAGGGAGAGACACACACACTGGCAGACCACTGCTCAGATCGCAGGCAATGTGAAACTCGCTGGGTACCGCCGTCACACCAACACCAGAGAGTTCGCTCGTCTTGAAGAGGTGAGTCACCGTAGTAAACTCAGATTGTGTGGCTTGTGGAGTGAAGAAGTTCTCTTGGCTCCGAAGCGAAAACATACTGCGGTTGCGTCCGCTTCCTACTTTTATACTCACGGGGTGAGGCAGAGATACGCTATGCAAAATCCGCAGACCCATGGCATTACTTTGCTATTGGCTCGTTTTTTAATACTCGAAGAGGATTGGCTTTCTTTTTTTTTTTTATTTAACAGTCAGACATACACACAAACAAACCAACATAGTGCAGTAGAGAGCAATCTTGTAAATCCATAATTCCAGCAGTGGCAAGAGTGATTTAAGTGTTTGATCTAAGTGTGTAAGTGAGCGTGTATGAGCTTGGGTATGTGTATGCGTGTGTACACAAAGTAACCATTTATTATTTATTACCAGTGTCATTACCATCACTCCCCACTACCACCATACTGCCCATATTGTTTTTGTAGATTTTTATTTCCATCCTTCCTCCTATGTAACAATTGCCATTGTCAATCCTGTACAAAATATGATAATATAATAATATAATATAATAATATAATATAAGACAACCTTCCCCCACATCTCATCAGTCCCTATCTTTTCCTATTTTTATGTTTTTTTTTTTTTTGTGTGTGTGTGTTATGTGCAATGTCTAAAGTGCATTAAAAGAGGGAGTACAGTGTGAGAATGTCTCAAATTGGGCCAGAGATGCTGTCCCGTTGAAACTACTTCTCGCCTGTCTTGCCTGCCTTGGTGTTTGCGATGTTTTTCCAAATATACTTATTCTTTTTTTTTTTTTTTCTTTTCTATGTTGTGGTGCATTAAAAACCCATGAAGAGATAAGGGGGAAGTTATTGCATTAGTGATGACAATGACGCTTAATTCTAGTTCTACATTCTAATTCTACAGCATTGACAATGGCAATATTGATGATAATAATAATAATAATAATAATAATAGTAATAATAATAATAATAATAAATGACAATGATGATGGCAGTGGTGATCACAACGGTGAGAGCAAAAGACAGCAACAACAGCAATTACAACAATGAAACAACAAAAAATAAAATAAAAGTGAAAATAGTAATCATAACAGTGACAGTAAAGATAGCAATAACAATGATGACAAAGACAAGTTCGAACAACTAAAATGCACAAATATTCGTGGGTTGGTTATAGTCTGAGTTAAGAACAGAGAAGGGATTCAGCTGTAAGAGGTCAGAAAGTGTTGGACGGTAGAGGTCAGTTTCAGATGTGTAATTATGAAGGGGAGATGCGAGTTCCATTGCAATGAAGTCTGTAATAAGATTTTTCCAAATGTTAATGTGTAATTTATTTCTGGTTTTCCAGTTCATGAGGATAGTTTTCTTGGCGATGGTTAGCGCTATGAGGAGTATTTTAGAGTTTATAGTTTATAGAGGATTGGCTTTCTAGGCGAAACCCCCATTCTCCGTCATCCAACGTAACTCGGAGTGACTACGAAAGGGAACCAAGGATTCTCCCCCGACCCTCCACCGGGGCGGAAGGAGTGGCCCTGCTAAAAAACTGATTTGAAACTGGAAAAAACTGATTGCCATCTGAGCAGCCCGTTACAGGAGCGCCGCTTAGCCTGGCGTTTAGCGGGGCACAGGGCTGGAGAGGGCTGTGGGGCCTCTGTTGAGAACTAAATTTTACAACAACATAATGTATTCCTGTTTTTATTGTAAATACAAATGCATGATGAGAAATGTATGGGCCATCCTATACATGTATTGTAACTACACTGAAGCATTACTTTACATAGCATTGTGGGATCTCTGCTGTTTGAATTTTGAATTTTGACATCTCAGGTATGAAAGGTTAACATGAAATCTATTCTATAAGTCTATGGATATCCAGTCACAACCTTAAAATAAGATAAAGATAAAAAGAAGACATTAAATCTTTGAAGATCTCAGCAGAGGAGGATTAAACAACTCCACAAACAGCTTCACTTATTACTAACCAGACTGACTTTATTTCAGTCATAAGAACTGATGTTTAGATGTCAATGTTTTCAAATGTTTGGTCACCATTATTGACAATTATTGATTTTCACTCACAAGCATTTCTAGGGTTTACAAAGAATGGTGTGAAAAGGGAAAAACGTCCAGTAAGCGGCAGTCCTGTGGACGAAAATGCCTTGTTCATGCTAGAGGTCAGAGGAGAATGAGTCAACTGATTCAAGCTGACAGAACAGCAACTTTGACTGAAATAACCAGTTACAACTAAGGTATGCAGCAAAGCATTTGTGAAGCCACAACATGCACAACCTTGAGGCGGATAGGCTACAACAGCACTCTCCACTACAAATAGGAAAAAGAGGCTTCAATTTGCAAGAGCTCACCAAAATTGGACATTTAAAGACTGGAAAAATGTTGCCTGGTCTGATGAGTTTTGATTTCTGTTAAGACATTCAGATGGTAGATTTAGAATTTAAGGGCTGCAACAAACGATTATTTTGATAATTGATTAATCTAACGATTATTAGAATGATTAATCGACTAATCAACTTTTTCAATTAGTTAAAACATTGAGTTATAGATATTCTTACTATAATAAAAAAGAAAATCAGTTCAGCTTTTGAAATAATTGTTTTAATGAACTTTGAGCCAACTAATCAGGTCATTCTCTTTAAGTTTTCAGATTTCAGTCCAAATCAAATCACATACAAATTCTCTCTAAGCATTGGTTAATAGGCCCCACTGCTTTTCTTAGAACTGAAACAGAAAAAGGGACATTTACTTCAGGACACAAAGAATGGTAAAATATTAATATGCAAACCATTATTATATGTATAAAATTACAATCTTTTTTTACATGACAATTGAGCTGATGTTCTCATTCAACTTTTAATTTACAGTATGAAAAAGAAAAAGTAACTGCCATGATATTGTTCCTAACATCTCCTTTTGTATGTCTTCATGATTATGGAACAAAATACAGGCGAGTGATAAGACTATACCTAATAGTGTTACTATAATAAAAACAGCACTGACTCCTAAGCTCGATCAAGCTTTATTCTATGCAAAATAAATCATCACATTACTGTAATTATATTATTATTGATAATATTATTACTATTATTAGTAGTATTGCATTATCTAATAAAGGGATTTACGTTACCACTAGTTAGTTAGCTCCAGCTGGAGAACACTAAGTTCACACCGACTCCTCTTTTGCTGGGATGTTTCCTCTTTAAGTGCTCCAACATGCATGTTGTGCTCCTGTGAAAAGCAAGTTCCGCCTTGCATGTATTGCACATGACAGCATTGTTGGTTTTAATTTTTGTGAAACTTTCCCAAACCTTGCTAGTTCCGATTCGTTTGCAGTCTGGCATAATTCGCACTGTTTTTTCCTTTTACCGCAATAGAGGGAATGCATTGACACGTGACTTTCCCGCGTGACAACCCCCCTCAGCCTGACCGAGTGGCAAAAGATCTGCTGCGTGACTGGATTTAATAGGTGAAAACTGCGGAAATGCGACTAAATCGAACAATTTTATCAATTTAAACTAAATTTTGGACTCAATATAGTGTTCCTTACAACTTACTAAAGATCCAGTGATCCATGTGTTGTGGGATGTGTCTCCTATGTGTTTAGTTCATCATAGCTCAGTGTGTGTGTGAATGAGATTGAGAGAGTGCGCATGTCCGAGGCGCGCCCCTTTTACTTTCACCTTTGGACTCCCGCGCGTGAAGGAGCGGGGAAGAGTGTGTGAGAGAGAGTGACGCGGTGATCGGTGCAGATAGTTAGTTATGTGCAGTGTATTTCAGTGCAGCCAGTAAAATAAAGCACCTAAAGTCTTCGGCAAGACGGCCTCTTTGTTTTCTTTATGCTACCAACACTCTTACACAGCGTGAATCGTGAAGTTTTGGGGGTTAACCCCGGGAAGAGAAGTTCCGGTCCTGGAGAAGATGAATCTCCCCTGTGTCTTCCAATCACGATTAGGAGACAGAAGCAGGAATGGTTAACACTGGCGACCACGAAGGGACCTTCACGTTGCTAAGAGACTGGTGAGCATCAAAAAGGACAATAAAGAGTGACTGTTAAGAGCACTGTTGAAGCTGCGTGGCTGAACTAATTAACATGGCGGCCGCGCGCTATCTCTCCGATGTTTACGGACATGATACCACCTATTCAAACCCGTTCATGTCGTTAACTAATGCTGAGGACAACAAAGAAGGTACTGTGAAAGCTCACGAACGTAAGGCTGAAGGAAAATGTGAACATTATAACCCATTCCTGTGTGATGAAAGTTGCACTATTACACTTGCTAATGGAGAAGATCTGTTCGCGTTTGACAGCCCCGCCCATTTTTCGCCCACAAATCCTTTTTGTAGAGGCAATAGTCAAGTCAAGTCACATTTATTTACGCACTCTGGGTTCAATAGTCAAAGCCAAGGCCCCGTGAAAAGTCCAGATATGCACATTTTCACATATCCCGCTCCAGAAATGCCATTTAAGGGGAACTACGAAGTCACAAATCCCTTTGCTAATGTTCACATGGGAAATTTTGTACACAGCACACCAGCTATATCCAAACCTGAAGCCAGTACATTTCCCATGCCCTATTCTTCTATTAATCCAGATATGACTGTAAAACATGGACATTTCCCATTGGGCCGGCCCAGCCCCTCATCTCCAAAACATAAGAGCCACTCTGCGGCCCGGCAGCCTCCTCTGTCGGACAGTGATGAGGATTATAACTCCAAAGAGAGAGTCCCCACTCTGCGTCCCGGCCAATACGACGGCAGCACACCGTGGCGAGAGTTTCTGCATAGGTTTGAGAGTTGCGCCGAGGCAAATCACTGGTCAGTCAAAACAATGGCCATTCAGCTGAAATTCTGCCTCACCGGGGCTGCGGGTGCCATCGTCCATAGAAATCCTCGTTCATCCAAATGGGACTACCGGCCTGCTGGAGGAACTCGAAACTGCTTATGGCCCTTCTTCAGATCATGCAGCGGTTGTAGCAGTAGAGCTGAGGCAAAGAGTGCGTAAATCTGGTGAAGCTCTTCATGTGTTTAGAGATGACATTTATGAAAAAGTTTCAATAGCTTACGGTGATTGGTCAGAGGCTGAGCAAGACGCTATAGCAGTTTAAGTTTTCACAAACGGCCTGGGTGATGCAGAGCTAGTCCAGAGACTTTTAGAAAAACGTCCAGCTACACTAGCTAAAGCTTACGAGATAGCCCACCGTCATGACACTACCAAGCGAGCTGCTTCCTATGTCACCAGCATTATGCAGCCAGGGGCACGGAACCTCATTGAGCGCAGACCCCGTGCCACTGTTGTCAGAGAAAGGGACAAAAATTAGACTGTAATTACCACTACCTCCTCTGCGGTTAGCCCATCCCCCAATCACTTTGTCCCACGCACACCTGTAAAAGCACTAAAGCAGCACAAGAACTTTAATAGGGGTGACATTCGCTGCTATAACTGTAATGGTTGGGGTCACAAACAAAGCCAGTGCTCGTCCCCGCAAAGAAACACAGAGACTTTCTTTTCAAAAGCCGCCAAAGAAAGCCCGCTGACCACCGTGTTCCACCTTAAAAGCCAGAGTCGTGAAATGAACATTCACATGCGCATATCTGAGCTGGAGGTATGTGCAGTCCTGGACAGTGGAGCGCGGAGGAGCGTGCTGCCCCTTCACCAATATAACGCCAATCACCAAGATGTGAGACCACCACTCCAGTCATCCATTGTAGAGACTTTGCTCGGGGTGGGGCCAGGAGAAGTGCCAGTGCTTGGTGAGGCCAAGGTACCAGTCAGTATTAACAACCGTCAAGTTGAAGTAGACTTCCTAGTAGCGGACATAGAGGGCAATGAAGTGCTGCTTGGCCATCCTTTCCTCACCCAAGCTGAGGCCCGCCTGGATTTCGGTAAGCACCGCATAATTCTGTTCGGAGAAGAAGTGCCCTACTTTCACCCAGAGACTGTTCCAAAGTCACACGCTGTAAGAGTAGCCAGAACTGTTGTGGTTGAAGCGGGACAAGAGTACTTAGCCAAGGGCAATGTGTATTTTTGCAGAGAATCTCAGGGAGACATGATGCTTAGCCCCACTAAAGGCTTTGTTGAAAAGCACAGAGTACTCATTGCCAGAGCCCTAGTCAACGCACAGGCCACCAACATCATTCCATTACGTTTGTTTAACCCTGGCAACAAAGCTGTGACTATTAAAGAAGGTGCCATTGCAGGTCTCCTCCAGCCAGCGGAAGCCCTGTCTCCGTCCAGTGTCCCCATCGCGGCAGACTTTCCAGTCAGCCTCCCTGCAGTTCCAGAGCACCTCCAGGAGCTCTATGCCCAGAGTTCCACGGGTCTTAATGGCAGGGAAAGGCTTGAATTATCGAAACTGTTGTGTGCCTATGAAAGTGTCTTTTCCAAGGGACCTGGTGATCTGGGCCGGACCAGTCTTGTGCAGCATGACATCATAACCCGGCCGGGACCTCCAGTGAAGCAGTCTCCTCATCGAATGGCTGGGGAAAAACAGCGAAGTGCGGAACAGCAGATCAGTGAGGGCCTTCAGAGCGGCATTGCCACACGCAGCCACAGCAGTTGGGCCTCGCCGATCGTTATGGTGCGTAAAAAGGATGGCACCTATCGCCTTTGTATAGACTATAGGGCTCTCAACAACCTCACCATCACTGACGCGTATCCATTACCTCGCATCCAAGATACGCTGGACACCCTCGCCACTGCCAAATGGTTCAGTACTCTGGATCTTGCTGCAGGTTACTGGCAAGTTGAGCTAACACCAAGGGCCCGCCGCGCAGCTGCCTTTTGCACCCGTAACGGACTATTTGAATGGAACGTTATGCCGTTCGGGTTATGTAACGCACCGGCGACGTTCCAACGTCTGATGGACCGTGTCCTTGCTGGCCTGCAGTGGGAGACCTGCCTCGTCTACCTGGACGACATCATCATGCTGGCCAAGGATGTGCCCGAGATGCTGCAGCGACTAAGCCAAGTGTTCCAGAGACTTAAACAGGCAAATCTCAAACTGAAACCCGCCAAATGCTGCCTGTTCCGCCGTCAAGTTGTCTATCTAGGTCATATTGTGTCTGAGCACGGGGTGGCCACTGACCCCAATAAAGTCAGCAAAGTCCAGGTCTGGCCCACTCCCACATCAGTCCAAGAGGCCAGACGTTTCATTGGTCTCGCTTCGTACTATCGCAGATTTGTGAAAGACTTTGCCTCCATTGCTGAGCCATTACATAATCTGACTAAGAAGAATGCCCACTTCCAATGGCACGCTGAACACCAAGCTGCCTTTGACACGCTCAAGCACCACCTTACCACAGCCCCTGTCTTAGGCTATCCACTGGACCATGGTGAAATGATCCTGGACACCAATGCCAGCGACACCGGTATTGGAGCGGTCTTGTCACAAATGCAGGGTGGCACAGAACGTGTGTTGGCTTACGGCAGCCGCAAACTAACTAAAGCGGAGCAGAACTATTGCACTACGAGACGGGAGTTGCTAGCCATTGTCGATTTCACATCGCACTTTCGGCAGTACCTACTTGGGAGGCCTTTCCAGGTATGAACTGACCACAGTAGCCTGCGCTGGCTCACACGAATGAAAGAGCCGGAAGGTCAGTTAGCCCGGTGGCTTGAGAAGCTAGCGGAGTACGAGTTCGAAATCGTCCATCGCCCAGGTCGCGTCCACACTAATGCTGACAGCCTCTCCCGCAGGCCCTGCCGCCAGTCCTGTCCTTGTAATCTGCAGGACCCTTCTTTGCAGCTGAGAACCATAAGTCACCAAGCAATTCAGTGTGATTTGGACTCTGACACCAGTTTCCTATTGCTGAGTCCGGTGGGGGTAAGCGCTGGAAATGTTATTAACACAGACAGTTTAAAACAAACAGAGGATATTTATGTGATGAACACGAATGAGACCAGACTGTTTCCTGGCTGGACTATGGAGGAGTTGCGCCAGGCTCAAACTGCTGATACAGACATTGCACCAATCAGAGCTTGGTTAGAGGTCAGTAGTGAGCGGCCTTCGTGGATCGCAGTCTCTCCATGCAGCCCAGCCACCAAAACGTACTGGAGTCAATGGAGAAGACTGTACTTCAAAGATGGAGTGCTGGTCCGCCGTTTTTACTGTCTAGACGATACACAGTTCTATCCTCAAATTGTTCTCCCACGCAAGATGCAACCCGATGTTATGCGACAAATGCATGAAGGGCCAATAGGTGGACATTTTGGTATTGAAAGGACTGTGGCCAGACTTCAAACCAAATACTACTGGTACCACATGAGAGAAGATGTGGCCCTCTGGTGCCGAACTTGCACAGACTGCGCATGCAGAGCCAGGCCCCACAAGACTCCACAAGCACCCATGGGAACTGTCAGAGTTGGAGCCCCCATGGAGCGCATTGCACTGGATATTATGGGCCCACTCAATGAGACAGAACGCAAAAACAGTTATATACTCGTAATACAGGAGTATTTCACCAAATGGACTGGAGCGTTCGCAATCCCTGACGAAAAGGCTGTGACAGTGGCAAACGTTGTTGCAACTGAATGGGTGTGCCGCTTTGGAATGCCTCACTCTTTGCACAGTGATCAAGGGCGCAATTTTGAATCAGAGGTATTCCAAGAAATGTGCCGTTTGTTTGGCATCGACAAAACCCACACTGTACCATTCAGACCACAGACCGACGGCCAAGTGGAGCGCTTTAACGCCACACTACAAAAGATCCTGGCCTCCACTGCCGAACACTGTCACTGGGATTGGGATCTGATGATTCCATATGCAGTTATGGCCTACAGAGCGACCAAGCACAGCGCTACTGGTTTCACCCCCAACTTCATGACGTTCGGCCGTGAAATAAGTGAGCCAATGGACCTTGTGGCTGGTTTGCCCCCAGACTCTGACCATGCCACTTCAGCCCCCGAGTATGTGCAACAAATGCGCGAGCGGTTGGAACTGGCCCATAACATCACCCGAGAAGCCCTCGGTGAGTCAGTCATGCGTGCAAAAAGACAATACGACAAAAATGCTTGCCACACACAGTACAAAGTCGGCGATGCGGTGTGGTATCTTATCAAAGGAACACGTCATGTAAGAAACAAAGTCAAAAAGTTTCTCCCCTCCCTTACTTTGTTATGGGACATTTGGATGATCTAGTTTACCGGATTCAGAAGAGCCCCAGAGCTAAGGTCAAAGTCGTCCACCATGATCAACTTAAGGCTTACCGCAGCCGTGAGCCCCTGGACAACACTTGGGTCCTGGACCAATCCAAGAACTGGACGCCTTCTGAGATCCTGCCACCAGCTGTGGACGGGCACCCCGCAGACCAGGAGGATCTTGGTCTACACAGCCTCTACTCTACTGCCTCGGGTGATGGTCCCAGCGACTCCTGGCTGTCTGCTCCACCTGCTACTAATTCTCGCATTGCCGGGTCTCTTCCACCCACTCCTTCCCATGTGATACTTGACCATGGTGGGGGTGCGGTGGGAGAGCCACAACACCAGTCTCCGCGCGAACCTCGGCCCCAACGTAAGTGCCGGGGACCGCTCCGGTACGGGGACTGGGTTACTGAGTGAGTCACCTACGGCAGTTCATATTTGCACTAGAGACTTTACAGCTTATGTTTTTGGACTCTAGTCTAGTTTGTTCTAGGTATATATATTTTTGTTGTTGTTCATGTTCTTAAAAAAAAAATGCTTAGGAGCTATTCGATGCTTTTACATGCTTGCACTGATTGCATTTAATGTATCTTTTGATTATTACCAGATTAGTCAGACAGTATTATCACTGATCACCGAAGAATAGGATTTGAAAGGTAATGTGCTCTTATATTTTATTAGAGGCAATTGCATTTCTATTAATTTCTTTATTTTTCACTCCTGTGTTCACTGTTGAATGAGCTTTAGAACTTTTCGCACTCTTTAGGCACTTAAATTAAACCTACCCCTTTGGATTTACATATTATTTGGGACACAGCTATCTCTTCACATTTTAGGCCTACGGATATAGAGATTGTGTGCTAGTGTATTTAGATGGAATGGAATTCGTGTTAATTGCCAGTCCATGGTGGGGGTAGTGTTGTGGGATGTGTCTCCTATGTGTTTAGTTCATCATAGCTCAGTGTGTGTGTGAATGAGATTGAGAGAGTGCGCATGTCCGAGGCGCGCCCCTTTTACTTTCACCTTTGGACTCCCGCGCGTGAAGGAGCGGGGAAGAGTGTGTGAGAGAGAGTGACGCGGTGATCGGTGCAGATAGTTAGTTATGTGCAGTGTATTTCAGTGCAGCCAGTAAAATAAATCACCTAAAGTCTTCGGCAAGACGGCCTCTTTGTTTTCTTTATGCTACCAACACTCTTACACAGCGTGAATCGTGAAGTTTTTGGGGTTAACCCCGGGAAGAGAAGTTCCGGCCCTGGAGAAGATGAATCTCCCCTGTGTCTTCCAATCACGATTAGGAGACAGAAGCAGGAATGGTTAACACATGGATATTGACATGCAGCCAGGAATTGTGTTGCCTGACATTTATGTTTGCCTGATTTCGACACCGGGGAAATAAAAGAAAGACCTAAACATAAAGCAAATTTGCCTGTGAATGCTTTATATAAATATAATATAGGTAGGTCTAAATCCGGGTGATCACTTATATCAGTGTTATATGTAGCCTATATATATATATATCATATCGTCCAGCCCTAAAACTTAACAAGTTTTTTTGGTCAGTGTTTATTAAAAAACATCCAATTATGCAGAATATGCAATGATAAATATTTAATTGATGAGCTGTTAATGTATATAACAATACAAAATATATGGGTATGGTTTTACAGCTAAATTCAGCATATTGACACAAAATGATAACTTGCAAATTCGCTGACTGGAGTCCAGTTGTTTCTGTGAATTGCAGCGATCCATTTGCTCCTCTTTCCATAGCAGTCTGTAAAAATATACCTCCGATGTTTTGTCAAATCTAGTTGTAGGCCTACAGTCAATCGCAAAGCTCTTTCCCACTTTATTTGTGTGTGTTGTGTTTGTTTTTCGCGGCATTCACGCTGAAAACATATACAGCCGCTCAGTCGTTTTGAGCGGACTGAGGAACTGCAGGCACTCCGGCCGATGGTGACGTCACGCGCATTCCCTCTATAGCATGTGTAAAGGGCTGCATTACACTCTAGCGCCAAAGCAGTAGTGGTCAAATCGCACGCCCTTACATTAGGTCAATTGAGATCAAACGACTACTCGACAACAATGATATTTGTTGACGATTTTTTATTGTCGACGTTGTCGACAATGTCGACTAATAGTTCCAGCCCTAAAGAATTTGCCATAAACAGAATGAGAACATGGTTCCATCATGCCTTGTTACCACTGTGCAGGCTGCTGCTGGTGTTATAATGGTGTGGGGGATGTTTTCTTGGCACACTTTTACGTCCCTTAGTGCCAATTGGGCATTGTTTAAATGCAACGGCCTACCTGAGCATTGTTTCTGACCATGTCCATACCTTTATGGCCACAATGTACAACAGGCCACAAGGTATAACGTTGGACGTTGCTGCCATCAGACCTAACAGTTTTTGAAACTGCTTTACAATGGCTGGCCTACGAAAGGAAGAACACTTTGCTTTGCCCCCGATAGCAGACCGGTCCCCTGAGGGCACCGAGGTAAGAAGGGCACCGCATAATGAGGTGTAAACCATCTTCCCCACGGAGGGGTGTACCCTCAGAAGCCTGACACCACTGGCGTCAGGGCTTCTTGGCCTACTTAGGGACAATAACTTCCCTAAGAACCGTTTTACCATAAATACTGAATTTAGAAAGCCCACAAAGCATTCGGTGCCCGGCCGTGCCCTTACCATAAACATGGATTTAGAAAGTGCATAGTATTTTATGCAGCTAAAAACCAAAGAGATATTTCATGTAATTTCTCAAAATTAAATAAAACCATAAAAATGGATTTTAGAAAGGGCACAAAGCACTCGGAACATGCCTTTACCATAAACATGGATTTTAGAAAGTGCATAGTATTTTATGCAGCTAAAAGGCCATGAATATATTTCATTTAATTCCTTAAATTTGAATGTAGCCAGTAACAATCAGACAAGTATTTCATAGTCTAAATTAGAGGCTGAAAATTCATATTTGAATACAAAAAGAATCATGGCTTGCAAACACACATATTAGTTGTGATCATAGGAAAAAGAGAGAAAGGGGAACTCCTTTAGCTCAGTTTCCTCCGCATTATAAATGTACAGTATTGCGGACCCATAGGCAACGTGAGATCCGAGCCATGGATTCTTTATGTTGACCCATAGTCCGAGATCAGACCTAGTTAAGACTCAACAGGAGCGGAGCTAAAACTTCCGATAGTGTCTATACCCGCTCGTAATGTATTGAAGGCAGAGAGGGACACGATTCAAAAAGCAGTTTGCTTTACATGAAGTGGTTATTCTGTTTCGATACACAGCTCCTAACTTTCACACATTAGCTGTGAGACACAATAATTTTAAGACGGACAAAAAACACCAGGGACATATTATTCACATAGAGCGCTGACTGAAGACACGGAAGCTGACACTGTGTGGTTCAGGTGTGATTTTTAGTTTCCTGGTCGATGACATCACAATATGTTCCGTCACGCCATTCGCCATTACGTGCTTCATGACGCAATCATGCAGAGGCGTTCCCACAGCGTTTCGACGCAGCTCGAATTCCCTTGAAAGGGAAACCAGTTTTCCATATCAAGCATAACAAGCTGTTTTTACAGCTAAAAATAACTGGAAGCGAATGACACCGGAAGCCAGATACAGTACATTAAAATTACAAATGTCTGTGCCCGCTCTTACCTGAAAAATAACTTGAAGACCCACAAAAAACATGTGACCTCAATATACATTGAAATGTCTCAAAAATCAATTAGCTTCCAAACTCACTGGAGGGTCTCACTGTCAGATTCAATAGTGGCACAGAAATAGTTTCATAATGTCTCAGACAGCAGCGATAAAGTCAGTAACATCAAAAGGTTTAGGTGCAAGGTTTAATTTATATCATTATTTTATCTTCAGTTACAAGTGACAATTGGCCTTTGCGCCACTTGGTGATTTCGCAAATTAATTTCACATCCTTAAAAGAATGTCATGCACAATCATTTTGACTTATTTTTGGTCACAACATACTGTTTTAGTAGCATGGATCAGTTTTGATGACTTACACATAGTTTTGAACATAAAAAAGAACAACATGCATATTTTAAATGTAACTCAGTAAAGAGTAATGATAGCAATATCAGTAGTATAATGAATTATCAGTAACACTTTACAATAAGGTTAATTTAGTTAACATTAGTTAACTACCTTAGTTAACATGAACTAAGAATGAATAATACTTCTACAGAATTTATTAATCTTAGTTAATATTAATTCCAATATTTACTAATTCATTATTAAAATCAAAGGTTGTATTTGTTAACATTAGTTAATGCACTGTGAACAAACATGAACAAACAATGAACAGCTGTATTTTTATTTTTATTAACTAACTTTAACAAAGATTAACTAATAAAGTAACAAATGTATTGATGATTGTTAGTTCATGTTAGTTAATACATTAAGTAATGTTAACTAATGAACCTTATTGTAAAGTGGTACCCTATTATCAGTATTTCAGTTGTTTACACAATTATCAGTGTTTTACCTGGTAAAGCGAGCATGGACTGGAAATCCCAACAATTGAAAGTACCCGTGGAATCATCTGCACAGGACATCCAAAGGTTCTCAAAGATGCTGGATGTGATGATAACACTATCGTCATCTGAAGACACTTTCCAGTAGTGACTAAGTAATGATAATACAGCAAACCCACACCCCAAAAAACCCAAAAGAAGTGCAATAATTTGCAATATGTCTTTCATATCTCTGGATCTTCTGCGTTCCAAGGTGTTCTGGGTGGCTGGAGATCAGTCTATGTTCTGTGTGCATACTGCACATTTTCAAGGAATATAGTCTGCCTGTCTTGCCATGTTACCTGCACTCTCAGAAAAAAAAAGAAAAAAAAAAGGCACACAAGCTGTTGCTGGGGGCGGTACCTTTTCAAAAGTCACACCTTTGTACCCAATGTGCATATTAGCACCTCAAAAGGTACATATTGGTTCCAAAAGCTACCATATTAGTACCTAAATGGTACAAAGTAAATAATGGCCTTTTTAAAGTGTGGACCAAACCCTTTGAAAAAAGGTCATTATTTACTTTGTACCATTTAGGTACTAATATGGTTTTTCTGAGAGTGTGTTAAACAGTCTTACATAAGTCCATAGTTTTGACAAAGGCAGACAGGTACAAAAGAGAACCACCAACCCAAATCAAATCTTGTTCACTTTTTTATAGAGCACCATCAAATTTAATAGTTCTACTGCTAGCCACACATAGTAATAAATAAAACTATGTGTTGCTCCAATAAATGGAATCTAACCTTGTGATGCCTTTTAAGCTGTTTGATTTCAATGCCTGGTAGCTGCCAGAAGTTATAAATGCATACTGCATGTTACTCTGATAGGTTAAACATTAAAAAGAAAGGTTCTTTTATAGTTTTTGGGATCAGCAAAAAGCCTTCAGGCTACAGTTTTCATGAACTGATTTAAGGAAATGTGCAAAATATAACACCACTCCTTAGAATTCAAGTTCCAGTTATAAACCATTAAATAATTTGATGCCATAAAAAAAACATTCATAAAATGCAGAAACCATGACTGATCTCAACAACCTATTTAGTAACATTAAGAACTTGTACTATCACTGAAGAAGCATAGGCTACAATAATTTCAGAAATGTTTAATTAAAAGTGTACCTTTCAGGAGTTGAAGGTTACTTGCAGTTCAGACTGATCTCATGAAATAGCTTAAGTATGACACCAATTCGTATTTCCATTTTTGCCCTGCGGTGCTATCAACCCGCATAATCGCTTTTCAGCGTGTTTATCAACGCAGCTGACTTAAAGGGTATATATCATGCTTTTAAATCATTCATTTTTACTTAGAAATCATACATTTGTGGTCTATATAAAGCATAACTGCAATGCTTGGGTCTGAATTCCTCATTATTATAGCTCTACAGGCCCATTTTCTACAAATTTGCTGATGTGTGTCTGTGAGCAAGTCGATTTAAAGCGGCCCCTTTAAATAAAAAGGAGTTGCGTCTTTCCCCGCCCGCTCTCCAGGTCGCTGAGTTCACTGTCAGTTCAACTCCCCTCGTTCGGCCATTATTGTAGTTTGATAAGAGATATACGATTACTATAGCTTCAAAGAACATTTTTATTCACACGTTAACAAAATGTCAACAATGGAAGACTTGTCCATCAAGCCTTACATATTTGAGCCAGAGCGAGCAATTCGAAAAAGACGACGACGAACCTGCAGAACAACGTCTTCATATGGATGCAGTGGTGGTATGTAAGTTAACTATTTTGTGTTATTAGTGAAAGTCGACTATTTCTCTTGTTAAAACAAGCACACCCTTACGGAAATGTAATATATGACATATATGTCCCTGCAAGTGACGCTGTCATATATGCTAAATATATGACAATATATTGCTATATATCTCAGATATATCTTGATATAGGTTTATAACATATATAAATTGTCCATATTAAATGAGTATATTGACATATATTAATACAACATATGATTATTCTTTATATAATTTTGTATGTTATAACCATATATTTCACTGATATGTTAAATTTATATATGCCAAAATATATTTAAAAAACATACATTTCACATGCTTATGGTTTCCTTTTTATTGTATTCCTTTTCCTTATTTGAACATCTTGAACTTTTAAACAAGTCTACACAATCCACATTTATTTTCAATTTCTATCCCATTTTAGAATTAGCAATTTTTTTTTATTTTAATTTTACCTTATGTTAACTGGCTCATAAAATAAAACAAATACTAAACAAATTATATTTGCAAAATTTACTTTTTTTCATACAATCAACCATATATCAATAAAGTCAATTTCTATATGTAAGACAATATACAGTATACTTTAATACATGCACTACATGATACAGAATAATACACAGTTAATGTCTCCAACAAGGCATGATAGAGCTGCAAAAACTGATGTCACTGATGAAAAAAATTAAAATGTTCCTTCATAATTATTTAGAAAAGTCACCAGCATACATTGAAGCAATTCATTGAAGAAACCTTTTATACTGACAGCAATTTTTATAACCTTTTATAATATATATAAATAATAATAATAATAATATGTTTATTTTATAAAATAAACTTTCAAAGTTCTCAAGGTCGCTTTACAGTTAAGTACAAGTGAGCATCACATAACAATATGACATATAAACAATACAAAATGTTGAGACATAGAAACATGACATAGAAAAAACAAATATAAATTGAGATAGTGGTACCAAAACAAAGAAATCAGCAGAAACAAGAAGCGAAAAGATAAGTTTTAAGGTGAGTTTTGAAATTTATGTAATGTTGAGAGGTCTCGGATGTCTTGGGGAATAGAATTCCAGAGAGTTGAGGCAGCAGTACAAAAAGCCCTTCCACCAAATGATGATAGTTTGTGCCGTGGAATCCTTAAAAGACCAGTATCAGAGGATCTAAGTGTGCGAGCTGGGGAGTAGGTATGGATGAGATCAGAAATATAGGGGGGGGGGCAAGACCATGGAGTGCTTTGAATGTGATAAGGAGGATCTTGTAGTTAATTCTAAAGCATACCGGTAGCCAATGAAGTCTGCGTAAAATCGGAGTGATGTGGGAAGATTTCTTAGTGTATGTGAGGACCCTAGCTGCAGAGTTCTGTATGTATTGGAGTTTATTTATAGAAGAGTCGGGTAAGCCATAGAAGAGAGAATTGCAGTAATCAAGCCGTGATGTGATGAAAGCATGAACCAAAGTTTCAGCATCGCTGATGTTCAGAAATGGACGCAAACGCGCAATATTACGAAGGTGGAAGAAGGCAGACTTAGTGAGCGAGGAAATGTGTGGAAGGAAGGAAAGAGAGGAATCAAAGATTATACCAAGGTTTTTAACAGTAGTGGAAGGTTGAACCGAAACTCCAGCAATGTGAACATTGTCAACACAGAAACGGGGTGTGATTCGAGGTGAGCCAATAAGAAGTAGATCTGTTTTGTCGGTGTTGAGCTTGAGAAAATTACTAGTCATCCAGGCATTTAAATCATCAATACAGGCTGATATGGAATTTGTGGGAAAAGGAGAATTGCATTGAGAATGAATGTATAGTTGGGTGTCATCAGCATAACAGTGGAATTTAAAGCCATGATGACGGATGATGTTACCTAATGGGAGCATGTAGATGATGAAGAGAAGAGGCCCAAGAACAGAACCCTGGGGAACACCGTGTGGGACAGAGAGAGTCGTGGACTTAGCCTGGCGAATGGAGATGTAATGCTGGCGGTCGGACAGGTAAGAAGTGAACCAAGTTAGTGCAGTTCCAGAAACACCAATAGCAGAGAGTCGCGAGATGAGAATACTGTGAGAGATTGTGTCAAATGCAGAAGAAATATCTAGAAGAATTAGAATACTAGTGGAGCCGGAGTCGGTGGCCAAGAGGAGATCATTGACAACCCTGAGAAGTGCTGTTTCAGTGCTGTGGAGGGTGCGGAAAGCAGATTGAAAACATTCGTAGTGGTTGTTAGCTGACAAGTGTGTTTGAAGTTGGGCAGAGACCACCTTCTCGAGCAGTTTCGATAGAAATGGTAGATTTGAGATTGGTCTGAAATTGGCCATGTTGGTGGGGTCAAGGCCGTGTTTCTTTAGGACAGGAGTGACAGCAGCAGTTTTTAATTCCAGAGGAACAGAACCAGTACTTAGTAGTTGGGAGATGAGAAGTGAAATCGGCAGAGAAATCACAGATGCACATTTTTTCAGTAAAGTAGTAGGAGCAGGATCAAGATGACAGGAAGATGTGTTTGCTTTGTTGATTAGCTCAGAGATATAAGCAGGGGTTGGGGGGGTAAAATTAGTGAGAGTACCAGGTGTAAATGCAGTGGCGAAGTCGTGTGTGTAGACAGGCGAGATCATGGATGGGAAATGATTGTGAATGCTATCAGTTTTATTTTGAAAGAAATGAAGGAATGATTCACAGAGGTCTGCCGGGTTACTAATGACAGGTGCAGGAGGGTTGGTGAGTTTATTGACCACCGAAAACAGTGCTTTGGGACGTGAAGACGCATTATTAATAATAGTAGAAAAGTAACTAGAGCGTGCAGTGTTTATAGCAGATTTGTACAATTGGATATGGTCAGTGTAAGCAGTAAGATGAACAGTCAAACCAGTTTTCCTATAAAGGCGTTCAAGACGACGACCAGCTGTTTTTAGCTTGCGAAGTGCAGGGGTAAACCAGGGAGATGTGTGTGTAGAAGGTACAACTCTACTTTTAAGAGGAGCATGAAATTCAAGGGCAGTGGAAATACCAGCATTATATTTGGTAAGGATATCAAGAGAGCTAGTGTGTTCAGTAATATCAGAGAGATACGTTTGTGCAGATTCAGAAAACAGTACTGGATTTACAGAATTGAGGTTACGGAAGGTTATAGTGGATTTCACCCTGAGGCGGGGAAGAGGCATTTCACAGTTTAGTTCAACAAGGAGGTGATCAGACAGTCCAATTTGAGAACCAAGCACAGAAACATTATATAGACCAGTAGTGCAGACGAGATCCAGTGTGTGACCTTTAGAGTGTGTAGCAAAATCGACATGTTGTACAAGATTGAAACATTCAAATAATGACATAAGTTCACGCGATTCTGCACAGTCAGTATCAACATGTATGTTGAAATCACCAAGTAATATAACACAAGAGGATAAGGCAGAGGAAAGGGTTAACAGTTCATGCAGTTCACTGAAGAAATCTGAGATTGCTTTAGGTGGACGATACAGGAGAATCAAGATCATTGGAGATGTACCAGAAACTTTGAGAGCTAAATACTCAAAAGTTAAAGTCACGTGAAAATCAATAGTTTTGACTGGAATGCTGCTGCGGTGAACAGCAGCCAGGCCACCACCCCTTGATGTCAAACGAGGTTTGGCCAGGTAGCTGTATCCACAGGGAGTGAGAAGATTTAGGTGGAAATAGTCATTAGGAGTTTGCCATGTTTCAGTGAGGAGCAATAAGTCGAAGTTTTTCTCAGTTAGTAGTGAGCAAAGCACAGTAGCCTTATCTGTTAGGGATCGACAGTTAAATAGCGCAACTGCAGGATGAAACACGCAGTCATTGCGCGTTTCGGTCAGAGACGGATCACATGAAACTGTTTTTAATGAGGAAAGGTTTATTCCACGGTGACGAGAAGACACCATAGAACAGCGGGTATCCGAGCGGTTCGACCAGATGGAAGGAATGGCTGAAGACGACGAGCAGCGCGATGAGAAGTGGAGGCGACAGGAGCGATGGACATAGCGGGGTCGCCTAGCAATCCCGAGCTCCGTGCAGAGTCTGTATGTAGTCGCGTCAAGACGAGGACGCGTTTTCATGCAACGCAGTTGGAGTAGCGAGTAGTTAAGCGCCATGGGTACGACACAGCAGAGTAATAATCCCAGAGTTAGAACTCTAGGCAGTACCGGGACCGGGACGTTGGATGCAGTATACATAGTTAGACCGCAAACATGTAGCAACAACACGACATCACTGGCAATTTTAAGAACGCACTTCCCGTTGCAATAGAGTGCAAGAAAGCAGTAACACTCTCAGCGCTAATTATGCACGATCAACGCAGTATGCAGACCTTATCAGATAAATTGAATGATAGGGGGTAATCTGCCACTCAAAAAACTGTCCACAATAGATAAGCGAGGGACTGGAGACTCACCAGCCACCTACGTAGAAGGTACAGCAGCGCGAAGATCGGCAAACAGCAGCAGAGTAGTGTAGGTTGGATGAGTGCCAGTGATGAGTTGGAGAGTTGTCAGTTGTCAGTATCCGCGATTCCGCGTTAAATCCACAGGGAAATGACAATAATAAAGTCCAGGAAAACGACTGTTCAGTAAAGAAGGAGATGAGCCGGTAGACGCAAAGCAGCAAAACAAACAAACAAACAGAAAAGTTCCAGCAAGAAGCGGCAGCAAGGTGCGCACAGCGTACTCTCACCGGAAACGGAAATCGTTTTATGTCATTTGGTCTGGAAAAAAACTTAATAGTTAGTTCTTATTACCATTCTTTGCTGACAAATCGGTGTCACTGTGAGCAAATGACTTGCATTCCCGCTTTAAAACGAGTATACTTTTCAAATAAAAGTTGCATTCATGCGGTCCCTATAAGCAAACAAAGTCATGTCATAAATTATAGGAAACCTGTAGGAAACCCAGCAACGGCGATTATTAGCTTCTCTTCCATTTTCTACTAATGTTTTGGTAGGAAGTAGGAACAAAAATTTTTCTTTGTATGTTTCTCCGGAATCAGCCAGCGCGAAGGACGTCTATATTCCGATTGGTTGCTGGCGTTACGTCATTGCCTAGGCGCGCCAAAATTCAAACGTAATCAAAAAGACTTACGCGCATTCAAAGACCAACGGATGAAGAATGTTCGCCTTGTCGAGTGAGAAGGGGCTCTGCAGACAGATATTATTGTGTCGAGTGGAAAGAAGAAGCTGATAATTAAAGTTGGAGCACTGTTCCATCCAACATCACACATAAAAAACTTCAATATGAATGATTTCTGACGGACTTGATGAGATCTGTAGGCTTTTAATTGAGTGGAGAGGTGGACTGAAGAAAAACTAAAGGCGGATGGCCGTACGAATCAACTGTGTTGCAGCCTTGTTGCAGGTAAGTTAATTTCTGAACTTTTATTATAATTCAAACATTGATATTGCACATTAATTAAAATAATCGCTGAACTGCATGAGCTATTTAAAATCTACTGATGATATCGAAGCTAGTACAGATCGGATAATTGAGCAGATATTCAGTGTTTAACTGTTAAGGTTTTTTATTTTTTATTTTATGTATTTTTTTACGCTAATATTATCGTTAACTGCTTTATTGTGTGCGTTGCATTTTCATGTTCTCATGAGTCATTTTCGTGGTCATGTTTACAAGCTGTAGGCCCAGATTAACGTTCAATTTACAACGCAGTGCATCATTCTAAGATATTTAAATGTTTTTTAATGTGGGAATAATATATTTTAAAAAAGCAACGTTAAAGATGAACTGAACTGAAAAAAATCGACGATGAAAACGTGTTGTTTATGACAATTAAAATTAAATTACACTAAACATTTTAATAAAAATTAAAGCTGCAAGCAGCATTTAGCGGGGTTCAAGCAGTTTAGGCCTTTAAGGCCTTTAAGCACAAAAGCATCAAAAGACATTAAGTTTTAAGTTTTAATAATGGCAATTTACTATAGGGTATACATTGTTTTTAATATTTTTAACAATTATAGCGCCACCTATAGTCCGATCTCCATGAAACTTTGCATGCTTGTTGAATACGTTATGACACATATGCTCATCAATTTTTGTGAAGTTCTGACTTTTCCTTTAGGATTTATAGGCTTTTGGGTGCATTTTGTCATGCCCCCTTTTTTAAATGACCCTGTTATAGCAAAACAAATGACAAAGTTCAACTTTTTTGATAATTATTGATCTAGAGAGTCCAAAGAATTGTCCCAGACTGGTCTGGTTCCGATCGGGCAAAAAACCAGGGACTAGTTCGCAAAAGTACGTTTTTAACATATTCGTGAATATTTAACGAACGATTTGATTGACAGCAATGGTTCTTGAGGCAAAGTTGTTCAGCATGAGGAGATCTATCAATTTATATACATATTGTGGGGGTGTGTGCAACACCACGTGATAACAGAGCCATAAAACTCGTTAGCGCCAACTAGTGGCCGATTTTTTTCAAAATTCTTACAGACCTCTAGGGCCATGAGTCGAACATGCCCATCGAGTTTCGTTCCGATGGGCCTCCGTTAACCTTGTCTCACAGGTGCTCAAACTTCATTGGCCGATGGCGGCCATGTTTTTTTACATACGCCAATGTCCTCATAGATATACATGGGGCCTTGGTCCAAGACACTGCATACCAATTTTCAAGTCAATCGGACTAACGGTCATGTGGTCATAGCCCTTTTTATGTTTTTTTCATGTTATAGCGCCACCTAGTGTTCAATCGTCGCTATTTTTTTACTGTGACCTCAAATTGAACTCGTACACATGTGTACCGAGTTTGGTGAAGATATCTCATTTACTTCTTGAGTTATAGCCAATTTAGTAAAATAGGCTCCTCCCACAACGTTTATTTTGCTTCCCCTAGCGACCGGAAATAGAAATTTCAACATTTTTTTGATAATTATTGATCTTCAGACTCCAGAGAACATTTCTGCACTGGTTTGGTTCCGATCGGGCAAAAAACCAGGGACTAGTTCGCAAAAGTAGTTTTTCGACAAAATTCAAAATGGCGGAAAAATTTCCATACCGGAAATGAAATCGGAGATATACGTTTTTTTCGTCAGGTGACCAGCTTTCCAATGATATAAGACACTTGAGTGTACGACTTACGGTCTAGGAGTTATGAGCCGTTTTGCGCAGTTGGTCGCTATAGCGCCACCTATGGGCCAATCGGGCTCATAATTTGATAACCTCTCCTCGATTTTTGTACTACCATCTGACAAAGTTTCAGAGCTCTAGCCCTTACGGTTTGGGCTGCACGATGCGTTTTAGGGGAGAATAATAATAATAATAAAAATCAATACAATTACAATAGGGTTTCAGCACTTCGTGCTTGAACCCCTAAATATTAATATAGCTTTTTATAAGCAACGCAAAATTGCGCTTGTTAGCGCTGGCAATTTCGATGACGTCACTGGCATGGTAGGACCCGCGGAGCTCTATAAAAAACAGCTGCAGGTCCCATATACACAGACGAAAATGAACACTTTTAACGGCATGGATTACGCATTTGAGCCCGCGAGGGACAGGCCGGTAGTGTCTGACTACCACCACATGGAGGACGATCAGTTTTAGGCTTCACTTATGCCTCGTTTCCACTGAGGGGTACGGTACAGTACAGTACGGGTCGGGTCGGGTACACCATGATCAGGCTTGCGTTTCCACCGCCAACAGTCCCCTTACTTGATAGGCGTGGTATGCTGGAAAGAAGCGATCGACGTCATTTTCGCGCGAAGAAAGCGATAACAATGGATGACAGACAGCAGATCTTGTTCTTGCTTCTCGGCATGTTTGTCACTAGAAACAAGCGCTGGCATTAGGCGTTTCCAAGAAGCCAACGCAAAGTCCGACTCAGGAGAATGATCCCGAGGACGCGAGTCCAGTAATTCTGTTTATGGAACAGCGCGTTCTTAAAAGCGGCACTCAGCTCGCTCTGGCTATGCGACTCTGGTTATATCTGTATGTTCATTTTAGTCAACAATAAAACGAAATATGCTATAAAACAGCACTCTGCTTCTTTTCGATTTCATTTCAATACATTTTAAACATTCTAAAGCACACAAATGTGCAACGCATAGCCTTGATTATTCACTGCATGTATTTATAACAAAACTAAATATAAAACAACCTTGCCTCTTTTCGTTTAAATTTAAAAATATTAAACATATTCCAGGCAATATGTAGCCTAATGTATTGCATAGGCTATCGCATTGGTACAAATGTTGCAATAAACAACATTACAGATGATCTTGTAATAAAATAAAAAATGACAAAACTATCTCTTTTCGTTGAATTTCAGTTTTATCAATAATAGCCATTATAAAAGTATAAGTTAAAAGTACAAAAAGATATACAGTAAAGCTTAAATATAACATCAAGAAATTCACTCAGTCAAATAGCCTACTCAGCGCTCAAAGATATGAAACTTCACGTAGTCTTCTGCCAAAACTATTGGCCAGGGAACGAATTATAGATTCACGAGAGCAAAGATCACCTGTTAGGTTTATACAAGACGAACTATATCTCATGTTTAACCACTACAAAGAAATCCGAGTCAGCGGCAAACATCAGAACGACTAGCCGAGGAAAGGCTGTTCCAGGCGGGGGACACGAGCGCGAGCGTCCGGTGATCGCTTAGAATGGATCTCAGTCAAATTATCATAAATCTATAAATAAACCACAGATTTGAGCTTTAAAAAACTACTTTCTCGCCTGAAAAACTCTTAAAACTACATTTTTTGACACAATAACAGTAGAATTATATTTCAACTGTATGCTTCTAATGCCCTTGTGGCACGCGCGAGTGACGATACTCTGTCCACCAATCACCGTTCTGCAGTGAGTCTAGCTCCACCTTTTAGTACCCTTTCACTGTGCTAGGTACCCTAACGAAAGGGTACCCAAAAGGTGGTACGGTACGGTTCGGCTTTTTGGTACCATTTACAAGTTTTGACAGTGGAAACGCAAATAATTGCGTACCGAACCGAACTGTACCGTACCGTACCACTCAGTGGAAACGAGCCATTACAGTACAGGATCGTTTGGGGAGAAGTGATGTGGGCGCGAGCGCTGTGGAGTATGCATACTGCACAGGAGTCGATCTTTTGCAGAGAGGTCAACCTGGAACATTTATTGATCGGCGAAAAAAGGAATCACCGTCGTGCACCGTTCATTTCGGATGCTGTTCGGTGAGAGAAACGTGTTGGAGGAGGCTATGCTGTCTCTAATGGATGTCCGAGCTGAGACGCGAGCGCCCCATCAGTAGCAGGGTATTTTACGAATAGGCGACTAGGCTGGGCTAACTTGTTATACTTTTCTCAGACTGTTTAGATTAACAGCGTACTGGCAGTTAATTCTATGTGCGAGGGTGCATTTAGAAAGGAGAATCCCATCCTTTACCGTGAACTATACATCAGGAATCTTTTCCCCTCAGCCGAATATCAAGGATTCGTGTAACGTTAACGTGATGTGCTGAACTTGTAACTTGTGTAAATAAAACATTTAATGCAGACATTGTCAGACATTTCATGTACTCATTGACGAAAGTACATATCTCTAGATAGTGTGTCGCTAAAAATTCTGTTTCTTCAGCGATGTCAGCGCGCCTCAGACTGTTTACAAGCTACAGCTGTTCTGCTGGTGCGGGTAGAATGTTGAAATCCAACATGGCGGCGCCCGTGTAACAAAAACAACACTTTCAATGTACCATTTTATCCCTTTTAACAAATTCTGCCATTTTAAAAATTGTACCAATGATAATTAATACAATACATCTTTCAGTTCAGTTCATCTTTAAGGTTTCAGCTGTCAAACACATCATGTAACGTTAAGTTAGTGGAGGAAAAAAATACAATATATGCCTTTAGAGTCTAGAACTACTAACGTTAATACAATTATACTAAAGTAAACATATCTCAAATGTATGTCAATGTAAACTTGCATGATATTAAATTCCTGTCAGTATGTGTGCTAATATTTTGAACACTGTCCCCCATTATGACATCAATAATTTTGTGGGTGCATAAACGTTTACATTTGGTCAGCCTATGTTGTTGTCATTATCATAGCCCTATTTGTATCTTTTGTTTTAGATTCTGCATTTTCTATTCCCCCTTTTTCCCCACAGAGAGACAGTCCACCCTAGGAAAACAAATGAGGACATAACATCAGCCCAGTCCAAAACTTCTGAGCAAAAGAAAATGCAGGCTAAACCCTAGGCTTGTTGAAGAGGAGACCAATACGGATCATCTAGACACAAAAGGTCATAAGATTATTTTTTTTTACCAACCTAAAACTAGCATCTGCATTTCAAATGTAAAAAATAACTGGCTGCCCACTATAAAGTTGTTGCTTCAGGATAAAATAAAACAAAATCATTATTACATAGTAATTAAACAAATTCTTAACTACATTTAGAAATTAAATGCTTTAAAAACTTTCCATAGATCTTGACAGTCATTTTTCACAGCCAAGTCCAGTACATGCAGTCTGTCAGGTGTTTATGTTGCTTTGCCTGTTTCTACTTATATACAAGTCTATATCTGTTTATCTGTTTTAATGCCATCAACTAATCCACTCTGCTAGGCCAGCTGATCTTCATTTTCTGCTAAAGAAATTGAAAATACTGATTATCAAATTTTTTGTGTGTGTTTTGCTTACTAGAAATGCCAAAACTCCTTAGTACAATGGGCAAGCTGGGAAAATGTCATGAAGCGAAGGAACAGAGCTCACAGGAACAACTGGCATCACCTTCCAGCCTACAGGAAACTGAGTATGCTGTTTTTCCAAACTACCGTAGTACAGCAAGTTACAACAGTAAAGAATTATTAAAAACAAATTCAATAATTCCAATAAAACAATTTGTCTTTTTTACAGATGCAGTGATCCAGAAATTTCCTGGAACCATGAGGGGCCAACTATTATTTAAAGTCACTGAGCTGTGGACATCCAAAAATCTCAACAAACTTAAACAATGAACTGGTGGTTTCATATACCTGTTGGTGGATTTTGCTTTTCTGGGTTTGTTTTATGTTTTGTTGTAATATTGTATTTGTATATAATAGTGATGGGAAATCTGGTTATTTTCCGCAAATCTGTTCTTTCAGACAGTTTGTTTCAATGAACCGGTAAAAAAAAACAAAAAACGTTTCACCAGTTCTTTTACGTCCTCTCAAGTAATGATGTCAATTCTATCATCCCGGCCGATAAAAATACTTTCAGAAAAAGGCATTAATTAGCCTAGAAACCAAAATCTAGTCAGGCCAATCACGTAGTGTATAGAGTCGGTGGGTGCGCTTAATGATGGCAGAGTTGTAATGGTTCTGCCTCCGTGTTCGGTTCAGAGACGGGGCTATCATGCATGCTCAGTATCTCCAACTCATCAGTTCTCTGTATCGAACGTGTCCAAAACTAAAAGTTCTCGGTTCCGTCCTGGTGATCTCAGAACTGCTGTAGCAGTACGTGCGGCGTACGCTGATCTGAGAACTGCTGAAACCTGAATATAGCCTATAGTCGACAAAACTAAAAAGTCGATGCATGTCTCCAGTATGTTTAATACGTTATGTTTTGATTAGCACATTATAAATATTTATTTTGCACTTTTAAAATCTTGGCTAGAGTTTACGTCAAATATCAACTTAGAAATTAAATGAGCTGTTCCTGAAAATAATGTTTTAGTATAATAATAGTTTAGCTTTAAAATCTATTCGTTTCCAATCTTTAAAATAATACAGTGAAAAGGCAGTAATTAAGTGATAAAGATGTTTACAATATGTTTTATTTTGTTACACTTATTGGTGTTCAAATAAATACTTAAGAAACATGCATTTCCTCCCACTGAAAAAAATTGTACGCATGCTCAGCTCATCGGTTCTCAGTATGTCGAAACGTGTCCGAAAGTAACAGTTCTCGGTTCTGTACTGTTGATTGAGAAACGGCTGTACCTGTGCGTTCGGTAGTATGTGTATGCTCAGTATCAGCTGCTCGTGCTCATCACTTCTCTCAGCACATGTCTCAGTTCAGTGAACTGTTGAAATTACTGGAGTAACATATACTCCAGGATATTGCTTTATTTCAAGTCAGATGTGTCTGAAAGTGAGTAGTTGTGGATGCGCTGACGCAAGACGCAAACTGTTTCGCTCGATTTATTCCGATTTGGTGTACCAGTTCACTAAAAACAACCAGTTCAAAATAACGATTCGTTTCAGAACCGGACATCACTAGTATATACTGTATAATAAAGTTGTGTGTACAGTAGTTTTCTAATTTTGCTCAGCTTAGCAATTTTTCTTTTTAAATTAAAACGGTTTTAATAAAGTTTTAATGTTTTAACTGTTTTACTGTATTACTTCTTTTTTGCTAACTGCACCGTTTGACATTTAAGGTTTAGGCATGTCATGTGCATTGCATTGCACGTGTGTAAGTAAGTCAATATAAGACAATGTAAGTAAGACAATATAAAAACGTATTAGGGACATATGTCACATGTATGTAAGCAATATACTATGCATATATGTGTACTTTGTAGATTGAACATATATACAAAATTGTATATGTCATGTATATTGATAATTATATATGTGACATATATGTATATAAAATACTTTTATACATATATAAAATATATGGGCTAGTTTTATATGTCAATATATGAAATTGTTCCATTTTCGAATAGGTTTTATATATGGGCAGATATGTACATATATGTTTTCACTGTCTATGTACATATATTTAATATATGCGTATTTCATACATGTTCATATATTACATTTCCGTATGGGCACTGACAAGATAAATGACTACGGTCTAATCTTACCACTAAATCTGTATTGATAATAATATGATAACTTATGTTTAGAAAAGCATCAGAAAACACTAAATGGTAGAAGGAATTTACCCCTCATTCAGACGAAGTCGATCGGCAAACCCTTCTTTATACTGGCAGAGGTTGTTGAAGTGGGGATCCTTGAAGTGCTTCAGGTCATTACATCCAACAACGGAACATTTTGACTTGCCCTCTCGTAACTTCTGCATCATTGAGCTTGGACTACAAAATCGGAGCGAGAAATAATAATGACGGATTGCTCGAAGTGTTGTACCGGTAGTCGATGTCCTTATTTGTCAGTTCCGCTGCAAATATTGTGACGTAATTGTTAAAATGTAATAGAGAACAGAAAAATCTGTACAGGTTGAAAAATATGACCAAAACAGAATATAAAGATATAAACGAAGCACCTGAAGAGAATAATTTCATCTTTTCTGTACTTATAAACACTTCAAATATACAGCAAAATGCATTTAAGGGCTAAAAAAGTGGATTTTGCATGATATGTACCCTTTAAAGGAGTAGTCCAGTTTAAAAAAAAAAAAAAACCGTTTGCTGATAATTTACTTACCCCCATGTCATCCAAGATGTCCAAAGGGGTATTGCACAAAAGTAGAATTAAGAAAGCCAGGATAACTGAACAGTCGCGGTTTGACCTAGTCTGATCAGTGCATCCTGGCTTAATCCGTTGCACGTTTGCTAAACCAGGATGAGAACGCGCGGCTATGTCAAGCCAGGTGTATATAGTTTGGATAAATGCACGTTCACGGCATTCTTAAAAAGAGCGCGAAATCGATCACAGAATCACCGATCCAAAAGTGGACAAAACGCGTGCGGCATACTTTTCACCTAATGAGCAACAGCTTCTTATGGAAACGTATGAAGAAGTGAAACATATAATGAAACATATAATATGTAAAAAAGCCAATACAGATGCTGTAATAAAACAAAGAGAATGCCTGGCAAACAATAGCAGACCGATTGAATGCTAAGTCCATAAATATAACCACACTCTAAAAAAATGCTGGGTTGTTTTAAGCCAATTTTGGGTCAAATATGGACAAACCCAAATGTTGGATTTAAAAATGCAATTAATAAATTCAATCCAACAGCTGGGTTTGTCCATATTTGACCCAAAATTGGTTTAAAACAACCGAGCATTTGAGTGTGCAGTGCTCCATTGTAACCCTCATAATTACAATTTGAGGAGTTACTTGTCATTTAAAAAAATAATTGTATATTTTGCCTTAAATGTGACCAGTGGACATACATTTAACATGAAGAATAATTGCAAACACTTACCTACTATGTGTATATTTTATATATTTAGTTTATTTTATGTCTATTATCTCTTTAATCTTTTTACTCTTATCTATTTCTATGTAGGTTTTGTTTCTAATTGATTTAATGTAATCTATAATCAGATATTTTGCACTATTTTTATCCATCTAATCTATTTTATCATTTGTATCTATTCCTCTTAAAGAACAAACATGTCTGGCCAAAAAAGGACTTGGCAGAAAGTCTAGATTAAATACAAGAATATTTTGCAGGCTGGTAAGTGACTTGTCTGCAGAGAACATGGTGACATGTTTGCTGACATTTAATCGTCTGTGCTGATTTTAGCAATAAAAAAAAGTCATATATCTGGTACGGGGGTGGCCCTCCAACCCAAGACTTCACCACAGCACAGCACCACAGGCCTATAAAGGGAAGCCAGTGATTCCAATGGGTCTGCCCTATCTCGGATGACTCTTTCATGGCTGAATGCTCGTCTGAGTATTAAAACTTCCTCATCAACTACATCATCCAACAAAGGGCAAGCCATTGTGAATAGGAAAAACAAATCTTTAGTCTATATATACTATATATTGACCTTGTTGTTACATGAAACCACATTTACGACTTAATGAGCCATTTCTTATTATCTCATCAACTGCAATAAAATAGCCTATAATTTTTTTTTCAACTATACATTTCTACTCTATATTTGCATGCATAGATATACATAGTCTTTCTATTTCTCATATTGTATAGTATAGTTCTTTTGCATGTGTTGGCATTTATTGTGGACAGCAAAGTTATAATTGCTCAGGAAAATCTGCTTTCCTCACTGCAGGTGTATGCCAATAAACGCTTTGAATCTCAAATAATATATTCATCAAACCTCTGACAGTGAAATGAACAGCAGTTTTTAATAATAACTAAAATAGCAGTACGCATTCTTAGATGAATGGCAGTATATCTAGTATTTTAATGCAGGAGCATAAAGTAACTAAAACATTAATATCTAGGATTTAGGGAGGAACTAGTCGATAAATCACTAGGATTAATCTTAGCCTGGTTGTTAGCCTGCTCTGGAGCAGGCTAGCTGCAAAGTGTAAATCTCCATAGTAACTTAATGTAGATTAATTTAGCCTCCATTCGTGCAACCGAGTCAGGGCTAAATTCAGCCAGGATAACTGGAAAATCCCAGCTTAATCCCTTATCTTGCTTTTGTGCAATACCCCCCAAGTCTTTCTTTCTTCAGTCGAAAAGAAATTAAGGTTTTTGATGAAAACATTCCAGGATTTTCTCCATATAATGGACTTCATTGGGAACCAAATGGTTCAAGGTCCAAATGAGAGTTTCAGTGCAAACTGCAAACTGTTCAAAGGGCTTTAAACGACACCAGACGATGAATAAGGGTCTTATCTAGCAAAACTATCGGTCATTTAAAAAATAAAAAAAAGATTTTACAAGCACAAATGCTCGCCTTGCTCTGTTCTGTGATGAGCGTTCATGACTCTCCTGTTCAAACTCATTTATCAAAATGAACGAATCTTTTTTGAGTCAATTCGTTCATTTCTTTCGTTGAATGAAACAAATGACACGAAGAAAGATTTGTTCATTTCGTTCATTTCATCAGTTCGAACAGGAGAGTCACAAACACGCATCACAGAGCAAGGCGACCATTTGAGCTTATACAACTTAAACTTTGTTATTTTATTTTTTTAAATGAGCGATCGTTTCGCTTAATAAGACCCTTATTCATCATCCGGAATCATTTAAAGCCCTTTGAACAGTTTGCAGTTTCCACTGAAACTGTTTTTTGGACCTTTAACCGTTTGGTTACCAGTTTGTCCATTATATGGAGAAAAATACTGGAATGTTTTCATCAAAAACCTTAAAAAACCTTAAAAAAAACAAATGTAGATCTACATTTTGCTTCATTTCGCTCAGACATTTAACGCCGTGTACATACACGTGGAATCACTCGGACATTTCGTTTCGCCGTGGACATACACGCAGATAGCTCAAAATGCAATAGATAACACATCACTTGACTTGAAAGTTTTGAAATGTTTTGAAAAGTGACTTGAAATGTTTACGCAAAGTCATGATGCCATGTTGCGCAGTTATAAATAAATAAATGAGATTTAATTCAAGATTAATACTTAACCAAAATGTCACTTTTAATACTAGTCACTGGTCATTATCTTTACATAACAGTTTCAAATGTTTAGAAAAAAACAAAAGTTAGCAAATATGAGAATGTACTTTAAAAAAAAATTGTATCTGGGAAATTGATACATCATGTACAAAAATATTTATATTTACCATAGCATTACGCTCATTCCTCTCCACCTGTTCCTCATCTTCTCTCATTATCTTGGCTTCTTCTAAACCTCTCTTTCCCTATTATCTTGGCTTCTTCTAAACCTCTCTGTCTTGTTGTCAGATAGTTTTATGTCTCAGATACTCAGTTACCAGAGTCTTTCTCAGTCCTGTCCTGTCTACGGAATAACTTCTACTGCTGGAATTATTCTGTGCTCATCATTGTACATCCACAGAACCTTACCTGCTTAAGGCTGAAGCTGTTTACCTGCTCCGTGTTCGTCAACTGTATCCAGCTCCATCTGTTTCTCCGTGAGTTACGAGAACCGCTTCACCAGCCTTCTGTTCGTCCCTACCACAGAGGAGATTTATGTTCATGTGATATTGCCAGTTCTACTGGTATCTTCGGTTGCTGATTATTATTGAACTTTCAGTTTGGATTACCCGTGGTCTGACATTTTAATTCTATTAAAGAACTGTGATTGTTACTCTCGTTTTTTAGTCCTCTCTAACCTCATCACAGTTATAGTGTAATGTTTATTCTGTGTATTTTGTATTAGTAATGTGAGCATTAAAGGATTACTAAGTTATCAATAAAGATAGGTAATGTTATTTATTTTTAGATGAGATCCTAAAAATCTGTTATTTCAAAAAGTCACAATTTAATATGCCATAAATAGTTAGATCCAAATGTTAATAAATTTGTAACATAATAATTTCATTTTTTTTAACACTATACATTTAGAACTACTAGTTAATAAAAAAGAAACACCTTACTAGGTTTGCGATGCTAATAACTGGAATCTCATCACCACTGTCTGTGAAAAATGGTCCATGGGTTAAATTTTGTTTAACGTACTACTTGAATGGGCATGAATGCAATTTAAACCCTCTAAATTAAGGAGCATCTTGATAGTTAAAGGAAAGGTAGTAGAAAAAACTTCCTTCATTAATGGTGACGCAATACCAACAGTTTCTGAGAAGCCAGTGAGGAGTCTTGGTCGATGGGGATCTAAAGGACACAGTTCGAGTGGGAGAAGTTAGACGACAAGCAGTGGAAGGGTTGAAGAGCATAAACCACTGTGCTCTATCAGGCAAACTTAAACTCTGGTGCTTTCAGTTTGGTCTACTGCCGAGGTTGCTGTGGCCACTGACTGTATACTGTACGTATATGTATATGTTTCTTTGACAACAATGGATAAGCTGCAATCGTTAATAATAGGGTTTGTACACCTTTTCCAAGGTCAAATTCAAGCACTTTTCAAGCACTTTCAAGGTCCATTATAAAGTTTTTTCCAGGATCTTATTCACCGTAAATTACAAACCAATACATAGTAAAAAAAAAATATTATTTTGCGTTTTTTCCACATTAAAAGAGATAGTATGAAATAAACAGGCAAAATTGTGTTTCGTAATAGCAGAAGGATCAGATATTGAAGCAAAACACAGGTTTTATTTTTCAAAATGTTGTTAGAGGATTTGATCCAAATGACATGCAGTAGGGGTGGGCGGTATGACCAAAATTCTGTTTCACGGTATGACTAACTTTATTTCACGGTAACGATATATTTCATGTTATAGTTATTTATACATGTAGTTATTTATACATGTAGTTAAATCGTCATAAAGGGCTTTGTATACTAAATAAACCCAAATACTTCAGAAATGAAAAGTTATTTTCCTTGTTTGACTTTTATTTGGCAAATAATTTTTTTGGCAAACTATTTTGATAGCTAAATATAGTGAAAAAAACATATTAACTTTTAGAAGAACTTCCCCCAACTGACTGATATTAAATACAACTCATAGGTGCAATTAAACTTTAAATAAAGTGTTGCTGAATAATTTTTTAATCTCATGTTATTGCTTTACCTTATCAATCAGTTTATAATATCTAAATATTTTAATTTGAACTATTGTATTCATCATAATTTAGTAACTTCCTTTTAATTTGGTAGGATAATATTAGCAATACTATTATGTTTAAATGTGTTCACCTGGAGCTTTCAAGAGACGTTCAGAATCAGTTGCGTCAAGTTCAGAAGTGACTAGAAGGAGAGCAGCAGTATGAAAACCGTACAGCAGCTACTGTTAATGTTGACTCAGTTATACACACCTATATTATACACACCTTGTAACTGCGTCATTATTTAATATGTTACAACTTACCACAGCCGCGGTACACACTGAAACACCGAGATCCCTCTCAGTGTGTGCACGCGCGTGCTTTGCATCAGTAAAATGCGATCGGTTCATTTGAGCGTCAGGTTGTATCACGGATCGAATCAAATGAAGATTTAATCAGCTGGTTCAGAGGCCAATTGTTTAGAGTTAGAAATTTATAATTCGCGCTGCATATTTAGTAATTTTGCCTCAGGTACCGAATCTGAGACTACCTGGAGAAGGTGCTCCGAGTTCGGCTGCTCCCGAACCATGCCGCGGTTCGCGTGAATGTGAAAGAATCACGGACAGGACTCGGGTGCGCACTTAGTAAAGTGACCTGCGCATGCGTTTTACTTTTAGCTGATTATGATGTAAAATAAAAACACATGTATAAGGGATGATAGTGTTGATGATTTACCTTGGATACGAGCGAGAGTAAGTCTACAGTGTATTCGCACACACATATAGCGCGTGGACTCAGGCTAACAAATTATAGAAGACGTCCACTGTCTCCTGCGTTTGCAATCAGCAGAGAGCCAAATGCGATACACAGTAAACCTGTTGTTCACTCAGCTGCGCATAATAACACCACATTAATAAAAAACACAATATATTGACCCGCGTTCTGTTTTCTATCATGCGTCGTGCACGTTTGTGATGACGATGCAAGCAAACGCACCAGGATTTGATAGAATCAAGTTGAGTGTGAAACCAGAAACCAGGCCTACGCTGCGGGGCGGGGCGCCGGTAACAAACGCGCTCGGGCCGCAGCAAACGATTTTTTTCGCCATTTAATAAACAAAATATCATTCCGATAGGTATTTGTTGTGAAAGAAACAGTTACAATTTCAAGCACTTTCAAGCATTTTATCCAAAATTTAAGCACTTTTCAAACCTTGAAAACACAACATCAAAATTCAAGCATTTTCAAGGATTTCAAGCACCCGTACGAACCCTGTAAAGTTCATACATCAGGAAATGGTTGGGAGTTCCACGCTGCCTCAGCAGAGTGGGACTTTATAGTAAAGGAATATTGCAGCTGCCATTCTCTGCTTTAACCGAGGAGTTTAGAGGTCAGACTGGAGGTCAGGTCAGACTGGAAATGACCTCAGTAGAGTCACAAATGTGTAAGGGAGGCAGCACCTGTGTTAAAAACTGGTAGAAAGTGGTCAGCAAAGAAATCTAGGTAGAGGCAACGGCTGCCCTTCAAATTGGTGATATCGTGGGACAGGTACAGCATGGAATAGGTGGTTTTGGGCTCAGTTTTGCTCCTCCTAAATGGCACAAGGCAGGCCCAGCTCAAAGGAGAAAGCTGGTAGTCAATGAGGTGCGAAAGCAGGTGGAGAGGATGAGGAAACTGTGTGTCTGCGCCATTCATTCACACAGAGACATACAGAATATGCAGGATTCAGAAGTCTTTTTACAGATAATTATATATATATACACTAGTCTATAGACTAGGGTTGGGCGATGTCTACCAATTTGGCATCAGACAATGTCTACAGTGAAACATAGATATCGGGAGGAAGGTAACATTTTCATTTTCGCAATATTCTCATTTTCGTCTAGATCTCATCAGCAATTTTGATATCGGCAGCTCTGCACCAGCAAATTTCATGTATTTCGGGAGAAACTGATGAATTCATGTGCTGTAATAATAACTTAAATCCAACAGACAGGAATCTCTTAACTGCAGCCCGAAATGTCAGCTAAGCATCATGATATCCAACGCATTCTCACCCCAAGGCGTCACCTTTGACCATGCTTCAATATTTGACGCTTAAGGCGCCCTTTAGCGTCAGTTACATGACACGATCCTACGGCGTCATCAGAGAAAGTCTAATATGAGGAGAACTCCCACTCACATTAAACTTCCGGGTTCTGAACTGTTGCAGTTCCACTCTGGTTCCATATGAGAGCGCTCACAGGCGGAGTGCAGAATGAATGGAGGTCTATGGAGCAATACCCCTAAAAATCCACTTTTCTCATGATATAATTTTTTTTTTTTTGTTTTAGAAAGAAGATGCAAATAAATTACACATTACTAGGTTTTAGATTTTTAGAGTCACTTATTTGCTTTAAAAAGTCTTTTAAAAATGTCAATGACGTCATACATATCGTACGACCAGACACCTGCTTTACGGCAATCCTCCAGTCAGTGGTGCTTCCGCGCATAGACAGATGAGAGAAGCCGCGAAACTTAAAAATACTACTGTTATTGTGTGACGAAATGTGGTTTTAATAGTTTTTCAGTCGACAATGTAGTTGTTTAAAGCTCAAATCTGTGGTTTATTTATAAAAATAGCGCCTATTTTAAAATTTGATCTTACGTTTTCGGAGTGTGACATCCAAGGCTTTACCGGCGTCTCAGCGCTCTGCACCCCGCCTGAATCAGCCTTACCTCGGTTAGTGCTTCTGACGTTTGCCGCTGGCTCTGAAGTCTCGTCTTGTGGTTAAACTTGACATGTAATTCGTCTTGTGTATATCTAACGGGCGATCTTTGCTCTAGGGCACCTTTAAACATTGGTACATATTCAACAGTTCTCTGAGATTTGTTTTCATGATTATCTAATGTAAAGAGTTTTATCTCTAACAACTGTTTAGCTCATAATGCTAGTATATGGGGCATTGAGTAATGAAAATAAAAATCGCTAGTTTATACCACTAACAAGGCTCAAAATAGCCCAACACTAACTCGGTAGCATAATGAGGGTCCCTGCATGCAAAACAAAGCATTGACAACGTTGTAAGTGTACAGACCGTTTAATAAGAAGATACTTTATAAAGACGGTTCACTTCGCGAAAACAGGGATGAGCCATCTTTGGAAAACAGACTCGATAAGTCGAACCACGAACAACGAGCCAAGTGCGCTGGTTAGATGTGAATGAGCCAGAACTTTGCTCGTCGTTCGTGGTTCGACTGCTCGAGACTGTTTTCCAAAGATGGCTCCTGTCTGTATTTGTGAAGTGGACTGTCTTATAAAATATTTTTTTTATTAAACGGTCTGTACACTTACAAAGTTCTCAATGCTTCATTTTGCATGTAGGGACCCTAATTATGCTACCGTGTTAGTGTTGGGATATTTTGAGCCTTGTTAGTGCTATTAACTAGCGATTTTTACTTTCATTACTCTATGCCCCATATACTAGCATTATACGCTGAACAGTTTTTAGAGGTAAAACTCTTTACATTCAATAATCATGAAAAGAAATCTCAGAGAACGGTTGACTATGTACCAATGTGTAATTAGAGCAAAGGTTCATTTTGCGCCGGAGTTCTCCTTTAAGTCTTGTAAATATTTTTTTTTTTCCATCTGCTTTTTTAGGATGAGAATTCCACCTTACCAGACCAAGCTGGCCATAGTGAAACAAGAACTGTATCTGCACTTAGAGGAACGCCTCCAATCACCCCTCAGGAATCCACTCCATTGTGAAAGAACAGCCCAAAGAAGACCCTACAGCTTCCCAGTCCTCCAGAATATGTGGTTTATACAGACAGTGAGTTGGAGCAAGCTCGTAAGCATTTCTTTGAAATTTCTTTGAAGTTTAGCATCTATGTTTATTTTTGTCTAACATTCTTTATCTGTGACAAAGCTCGAAGTTTCCCTTTTTAATTGTTAGCTCAATGTGACATTTTATTTTCCACAGCTGAGTATTTACAATAATCTTCACAAGAGGCTGCAAAACGTAAAGTCTCCACAAAAGAGACAGGGACCAACACCAGAGAGGGGCCAACCAAAGAAAAGGTGTCGCATTGACTTCTCATCAAGTGACAATGGAGATGATGATGCGGACTCAAGTGGTGGATCCACTGTTATTTTGCATGAAACACCGGGGAGTAGTTCTGATGATGGCCACCACAGTGCGTGTAAGTTGATTACAACAAGGCTGGGCAATATTATGATACTTTTTAATATTTTATATTACAGATATTTATATTTTACTTTTCTGATTGGGTTTTGATATAATGTGATTAAACAGATGACTGCTAATTTTTCTTATTACTTTGTGTGTTCAGGGTTATCATTTATATAACGTGTGTTATATCTATATTTTGCACTTTTAACTGTCAAATTGTTTTTAATGTCATTATGCAGCCAAAAGAGTCTTTATTATGAGACATTTTTATCTAAAACCCATATAATTATTTAGAATTGTGTGTCCAATACCCTTTTCACCCATTTTCCTTTTTAGCAGACAGGGATAGCCTGACAGCACAGGCCAGGCATTATAAAACTCTGCAGGAGATGTATAAAAAAACAAAACCCAACCAAGATGCTGTCTTCCAAATCCTTGACCTTGAGTTTCAAGCAAGACGAGCCTTCATTGACAGTGATGCCCTAAAAGAAGAAGATAGGCCCACAAAGATTCTGGATGCTTATCCATGTTTCAAGGATCTTCGTAATGTAAGCAATTCAGTCATTTTGTCTCATTTATAAAGCAAGCATTGTTGCAGATTTTAACACATATATCCATAGGTGATGGGTGAGCTGTGTCGGATCTTGGATAAGGGCAACAGCAAGTTCATAGATGGGTTAAAGAAAAGATGGCAAGACTTCTGCGCCATGGTGCAGTTTTATGCTGTTTGGAAGAAAGTGATGAAGCCACCCATGACCCTGGATGGAGGTGAGTCATTTTACTGTCTCTCAAGGGATGAAAACAGCACACTTTTCGGCACCTCCCGCTTTTTTCACGTCAGTTTGGTGACTTGTGTGAATCGTGCAGATCCGAAGAGATTTTTTTAAGGGTGGGTCTGATTATAATTTCACCAACAGTAATTGGATTGCCTCCACCAAACAAGCAAAAACAGCAGTATGCGGGCAAGCGTGAACCACTAGTGTTTCTTCCACTGGCTCATGGCCTGATTCGAGATAGCTCATCAAGCAGGATGGCATTCTGCGCGTGTATAGGCCTTCTGTTTTTTGCCCTCGTAACATGAGCGTGAGATTCAGACTAAATAAACGCCTTAGGGCCGTTCACATATTGTGTCTTGCGCTCTCAAGTTCGCTATTTCAAATGTAGGCTTGTGGGTCGCGGTAAGCGCTCTCATAATTGAAAAGATTTTTCCAGACGCAGCGAGATGAAAACTCTTCAACTTTTCAGAATGCAGCAAGCGCATCGCATTTCATGTGACAAGAACCAACCACCATTGAAAGCTCAGTAAACGTGAAGGATGGGGGTGCGCCCAAACACTACCGGTGTTTTTCTCTTCTCTGTAAATAAATCTTGTAGTCGAGCAGAACTATAGAAAGCGTTTTTTGGTGGTGAAAATCTATCAGCTACTAAAACTTCTTTGTCGTTGTGGAGAGCACAGTGCATGGACTGAATTTTACTATTAATTATAAAAGATAAGCTAATGTGCATTAATGTAAATGTCAAGTAATTTTTTTTTTGACTCATTCTTTTTATAAAAATGATTTTAAGGCTGAAATATGTGAGGTTTATCTTTTTATAACACCTTTTGGTAACACTTTAGAATACGGTTCCTTCGTTAATGAATAACTACACAAGAACTAATGAGTAACACAATATTAACAATCTAGTAACTATTATTAACTAACAAGAAACTCTGATTAACAAATTAGTAAGTAATAGCGCACAGACGAAAGTGGTAGTTTACTATTAAGTTATCAATAACTACTATTTTTTTTAACACTTCCCAGAGAACTACTGAAAAGTTTATTAATAATCTAGTAACTACTATTAACTAAAATAAATTCTTATTAACGAATTAGTAAGTAAAACTCACAGATCAAAATGTTACTAGATACTTCTGTGGGAATTACTAATTATTTGGATTCGTATTATAAAGTGAAGATCATTGGAACTAACTAGTAATTACTCAAGTGTTACTAAAGACATTTTCTAAAAGTATACTAAAGTTCACCAAAAATCTCAAACGTTTGCACAAATCATCATGTAGTAACACTTGAGTAATTACTAGTTAGTTCCAATGATCTTCACTTTATAATACGGATCCAAATAATTAGTAATTCCCACAGAAGTATCTAGTAACACTTTCATCTGTGAGCTATTACTACTAAATATTTGGATCCGTATTATAAAGTGAAGATCATTGGAACTAACTAGTAATTACTCAAGTGTTACTACATGATCTAGTCATGATTTGTGCAACCGTTTAAGATTTTTTGTGAACTGTAATACACTTTTAGAAAATGTCTTTAGTAACACTTGAGTAATTACTAGTTAGTTCCAATGATCTTCACTTTATAATACGAATCCAAATAATTAGTAATTCCCACACAAGTATCTAGTAACACTTTCATCTGTGAGCTATTACTTACTAATTTGTTTACTTACTAATGAGTTTCTTTTAGTTAATAGTAGTTACTAGATTGTTAATAAACTTTTTCAGTAGTTCTCTGGGAAGTATTAAAAAAATAGTAGTTATTGATTAGTTAATAGTGAACTACCACTTTCGTCTGTGCGCTATTACTTACTAGTTCGTTCATCAGAGTTTCTTGTTAGTTAATAATAGTTACTAGATTGTTAATATTGTGTTACTCATTAGTTCTTGTGTAGTTATTCATTAACAAAGGAACCGTATTCTAAAGTGTTACCCACCTTTTTTGTGAAAAATATTTCAAGCCTGAAATATGTGAGGTTTGTTTTTATAAAACCTTTTTGTGTGTGTGTGTGTGTGTGTGTGTGTGTGTGTGTGTGTGTTTGTGAGTGAAAAAATGATTTAAAGGAGAACTCCGGTGAACAATGAACCTTTGGTTTAATAAAACATCGGTACCTAGTCAATCGTTCTCTGAGATTTGTTTACATGATAATCGAATGTAAAGAGTTCCCTTTCGTAGTCACTTCGAGTTACGTCAGAAGTGACGGAGATTGGGGGTTTCGCATAGAAAGCCAATCCTCTTTGAGTATTTAAAAACGAGCCAATGGCATGCAATGCCTTGGGGCTGCGGAAATTTGCATAGCGTACTCCGCCCTACTCCGTGAGTATAAAAGGAGGAAGTGAACGCAACCGCAGTATGTTTTCGCTTCGGAGCCAAGAGAACTCTTCACTCCTGAAAGCCATTCTCACTGTTTCAAGACTCTTCGAGACGAGCGTCCTCTTCAGTGTTGGTGTGACGGCGGTACCCAGCGAGATTCTGCATTGCCTGTGATCTGAGCAGTGGTCTGCCAGACTTTGCGCTTCTCCCTGGTCGCCTCAGCGTTGAAAGAGTGAATTTCCTCCTCTCATTGAAAGAGCTGCACGCGGCACGTCTTTTTAAAGATGGCTCGCCCGTGCTCTTCTGGGTGTGGTCGATTCATATCGTCATCTGATGGTCACGATCGCTGCTCTGTATGCCTGGGCATTCAGCATGCAGCAGCAGCGTTCGTGGATGACTCATGTTCCTTCTGTGGGAACATGACCATCTCTACACTGAGGTCGAGACTCAATGATCTGACAAAAGTGAGAGTCCCGGTCCCCGCCACTCGATCGGCTTCTTCCACGAGAAGCTCGTCGACTCGGGGATCTGGTGATCTGACGGTGACGGTGTGGAATAAAGCCCCGACGATTCCTCGGGCCACACCTCCCGCCTCAGTGGCAGAGCCAGTGAGCGCCAGTTCGATTCAGTCGGCTGTCTCTTCAGGGGCGCCGGCAGTTTCGTGCGGCGCTCCAGATGATGATGCGATGTCAATCACAGCATCACAAGGCGGGCTTGATTCCTCGGGAGATGAGGATGCGGCTGCGTTGCCTCCCTCGGGAGTGCCAGCGTTGCCCGTGTCTGATCCCGAGCTGACGGCCATGCTGTCTCGAGCCGCTGGGAGTATCGGGTTAAGAGTGGAACCCTCCGCCCTGCCCCGATCTCTCGCGGATGGATGATTGGTTTCTGGACAAAGCTGCCGCCGCAAGGCCACGGCCGACTCCAGTGCCTTTCTTCCCTGAGCTGCATGCGGAGCTGACGCGCTCTTGGAAGGCTCCCCTGTCCTCTCGAGAGCGCGATCTAGTCTCCCCCGCCTTTCCTCCCCTCGATGGTGGGGCCGCCCGCGGGTACACTGGGTTGCCCCCGGTGGAGCACTCTGTTGCGATGCAACTGTGTCCACAGAGCGCCTCCTCCCGTGGTCCTCCTAAGCACCCATCCAAAGCCTGTAGGTTCTCGTGCGGTTCTATGGCGGTGCGTTCCTATAGAGCGGCGGGACAGGCGGCCTCCGCTTTGCATGCGATGAGCACTTTGCAGGTTTTTCAAGCGAAGCTGCTCAGAGATATGCACGAGGGCGGGACTGACCAAACCTTCAGCTCCACAAGGGGGCTCACAGCTGAAAATGACATGCCTGGATAACAATAAATACAGCTCCTGAGAACAGTGTACCACAGGCACAATTAAGGTATCTTTGGAAAGAAGACAGTTGGGACTCTACTAACAATCAATCAGATTTGATAATGCTCAAACAGAAAAAAAGTTATAAAAGTTAAAAGTGCCTCAAAAATAATGTGCGCCACAAAAATGTTTTAGTATTTCATGTACAAATATATAAAAATAGACCTGGAGTAATTCAGATAGATAAAGGATTGAAAGCCACAAGTCTCATCAGTTTATATTTCAAATTTGAGGAAGATATAATGAACAATGGGGTTCCTGCAAACTTTTTTCCAAGACTATGTCAGTTCCCTTTCTCCCTCCCCCTGCCTGAGGCACATCCCCAGAAATAACATGCCCAAACTAAAATATTTGCAGTTGCTCAACTATTTGCACTACATGCACAATTTAGACATGTTTAAAAAGAAGACACTTTACAGTGTATTAACCAACTGTTAAAGTTGAAAAAACTTACACAGACAAAAAGTTATAGAATTTAAAGTGTCTTGAAGATAATTTATACTGCATGTAATATTTTACAATTTCATGTAAAAATAAATGAAAACAAACCTGTAGGAATCCAGTTAGGTAATTTATTGAAAGACATAAGTCTCATCAGTTTATATTTCAAATTTGAGGAAGATATTATGAAAAATGAGATTCCTACAATATTTTTTCCAAGACTATGTCCAGGTACCAAGAAACCTCCTTGGATACATCAAAAAGCAACCTAATGACCAACTGTTATGCAGGGCACTGCAAGCTATTTCAGTCAATTCATAAAATAATGCAATTATAAAATAATACACACAACCATTAGACTTTATGCAAGTGATTTATTTGCACAACAGAACAAAAAAATATATGTAAAATACATAAGTAAAATATTATGAAATATAAAAAATAAATAACTGAGGTTCTTTGCCATAGAAAATACAAGTGATATAAATACTGTACTTTGTTGGCTTGGCCTTCATATATTGCTTTAGTCCATTCCTAGCTTTTGATGCCACCATCCTCTTGTCAATTGCAATGTTCTGAAAAGTATGGAAAAAGTGAAGAATAGTGAAGAAACTGAGAGCTTGCATCTCTGGCTGGTGCTTGGATGCCATTCTTCATCTGAAGATTCAACTTGATGGCTGTTGCATGGGAAAGAATGGAAAGATAATTAGCACTGCATGTCAAGTAAATAATTCTGTTCAGTTTCTATATAGCTGGCCATTCATTCAACAATCAAACTGATGGGCAGTCGTTTACACAGCATTCGTACTAAAGCTCATCCATTCAATCAACAATCAATGGCCGGTGATGGCCAGTGATATAGACAGCATTCATATGGATGACCAGACAAAGAACCAACAATCACACTGATGGCCGGCCATCAGACAGGAATGTGCCATTTTGAAAGCATACAACTCCTTCCTATATAGCACATATTTTCTGCAATTCTTCCCACTAATTTCTGCAAAACAAACAAACAAAACAAATATATATATATATATATATATATATATATATACATACATACAACATATACATTTACAGTACAACATACATCATATTTACAGTACAAATATTTGCATTTGTACTATAAATATTATGTATATTAGACTGTAAAAATATACAGTATGTGTGCTAGGAAAAAATGTATATTGCACAGGTGTCCAGCCCCTCCATCCTTCAGATAGCACACCACATGTGCCAGAAAAAAACGGCAAACAACTGCATAACCGTACAACGCATATAAATACATATATACAAATAAATAAATGCATATAAAGTTGCATAATCTTTTCAGACACAACTTTACACAATGCATTTTCCGTATGAAACAACTGGAAACCAAACACACTCTCTCTCTCTCTCACCCACCCACCCACCCACACACACACACACACACACACGCACACACACAGACACACACACACACATACACACATACGTATAATGTGTGCATGTTACATAAATTATGTATAAAGCAACTCACCGAAAATTGGATAATCTTTTCCGCCCTCAAGCATAATTATCACCGTCGTCACGATCTTCTCATCACTCATCTTCTCATCAATGTCGACATAATCCATCTTCGAGTGATCTCGAATAACTACTTCAGCAGAAAAATACTTCTTTTGACAAATCATTTTATGACAGTCTGTATGTCTGCACGAACAGATGTTTGTTAGCTACCTCCTGGCTTGTTATCTTAGCTCTTAGCTGTAGCAGGCCTGTCAAAACATGACAGCGGTGGGTGTGGCTGTGGCTCTGCAGAGCCTGAGTTTAGCTCCTCTACCGGACGGAGAGCAAATAAAAACATATGTTTGTGTGAGAAATTCAAACTTCCCGGGCATCGTTGGAATCGTGCACTGGTTGGCTACATGTTTTAGCAGTCATATCATGTCGTTTCTTTTATTGGCTTTCGTTGTAAAGACAGAATGATATGATGTGCATATCATGACGTCAAAAAAACGGACTGCAGTGTTTGCATATTTTGAACTAGATATCGCTTATCTTTGTTTTTGTGTGTGTGTGCGCGGTCGTAATTTGTTCATTACACTCTAAGCAACACACCCATATAAGGGTCTGCTACCGGGAGTCTGTTTTCTATGGACTATTTTATTGCATAACAAAACCGCATGATATTCACCCTGAAGAAACGCGATGTAAACAAAGGAATAACCATGGATATTACAACATTATTTTTTCTTTGGACAAAAAATGCTCTATGGGATGTTATTCAGTGGACCCTCAGCTTTCCATTCAATCTGGAATTTTTAACAGTGGATGCGTGTCTGGCTCGTTATTACAAAATAATGGTGAGTACTCCGTTTTTGTTTACGTGCGTTTTTATGTGTACTGCTTACCTAAATGCAAGAAATACATTTGTTATAAGCTTTCCATCGAAAAACAGTGCACTGACATCGATGCCCGAGGCTTAGACCTTTAAAATTATATATAGTTTGCCAAGATTAATGATCTTCTTTCATGTTAAATCCATTCATAAACATTAAACTAGTGGGGGGGGGGGGGGGGGCTTCAGAGCGCCGTCGGTTGCCCGAAGGTTAACTGGTTAAGGATCTGCGAGCCGCCACTGACCTTGCTCTCCGGGCGACGAAGGTGGCCGCTCGCTCCGTTGGTCAGGTGATGGCCACCAGTGTGGTCCAGGAGCATCATCTCTGGCTCAACCTGGCAGACACTCGGGACGCCGAGCGGACTCGTCTGCTCGACGCCCCACTCTCCCAGGTTGGCCTTTTCGGCTGTGCGGTCAAGGACTTTGCCCAGCAGTTCTCAACCACCCAGAAGCAGAGGCGATTAAATATATTCTGCCCCGACGGCCAGCTGCTGCCTCCACCCAGCCGTCGGTACAGACGCCTCCCTCTGCTAGCCGCCGAGGACATCCCCCTGCGGCTCCCCTCCCTCCCACGCGGCCCCAGCAGCAGCCTTCATCCGGGCCGCGGCGTGGAGGAGGCCGCAGGCAGGCGTCACAGCCCCCTCAGGCCGCACGCCCCGCTAAACGCCAGGCAAAGCGACGTCCCTGAGACGGACTGCTCAGTGATGAAGTCGAGTCTTTCCCAGGAGGCGGTAGCAGGCCCCCTCCTTCCCCCGGTGGAGGGCCGGGGGAGAATCTTTTGTTCTCAGCTCCCCGCTGCTCACCCACGGGTGGGCAGCACCCTGAGTTGGTTAAAGAAAGACTTGACATCATCACTGAGCACACAGTCGGGCATGAGTGCGCTCGACGTCCCAGTGCGTCAGCCCACTCATTCCTCTCTGTCTCTGAGGGTGCGGAAGGGAGCGTGTGTCGTCCCTCGACTACGCCACTCCCCTCCCCCTCTGTCGCCAGACCCCCGGCAGAACAGACCCCCGAGGAACGCTCTGCCTTCCCTGGTCTCTTCTGTCGGGGAGCAGGCTTCGACGGTGCATCCGGGCGGGGTAACTCCTATGCGCATGCTGGTCGACCCGCCTCGCTGCCCCTCCAGGGGGACGTCTGTGGTTCGGATGACCCCGCTGGTACACTTCCTGGAAGCTTGGCTAGAGCTTCCCGGGGTGTCCCGCTGGGTCATCAGAACGATCAGATTCGGCTCCCCGTTTCAGGGGAGTTCGCTCCACGATGGTCGGTGGCAATGCCCCGGTCATGAGAGCGGAGATTGCGACCCTGCTGGCGAAGGGTGCAATCGAGACGGTCCCTCCAGCCGAGATGAGGTCCGGGTTTTACAGCCCCTACTTCATTGTCCCCAAGAAGACCGGTGGGTTACGACCGATCCTGGACCTGCGCATTTTGAACCGTTCTCTCCATCGACTACCGTTCAAAATGCTCACAGCCAAACGCATTTTCGAATGCGTTCGGCTTCAGGATTGGTTTGCAGCGATCGACCTGAAGGACGCGTACTTTCATGTCTCCATTTTGCCTCGACACAGACCGTTTCTTCGGTTTGCTTTTGAGGGCCAGGCATATCAGTACACGGTTCTCCCATTCGGGTTAGCTCTGTCCCCTCGCGTCTTCACGAAGATCGTCGAGGCAGCCCTTGTTCCCCTTCGCGAACACGGGGTTCGCATCCTGAACTATCTCGACGACTGGCTGATACTGGCTCACTCTCGAGAACAGGTTTGCGAACACAGAGACCTGGTGCTCCGGCACCTAGCCCGTCTGGGCCTTCGGGTCAACCGGGAAAAGAGCAAACTTTGCCCCGTGCAAAGGATCTCTTTTCTCGGCATGAAGATAGACTCGGTCGCCATGTCCGCGCAGCTCACGAACGAGCGCGCGCACTCACTGCTGACTTGTCTTCGACAGTTCAAGGGCAAGAGTGCGGTTCCACTGAAACTATTTCAGAGGCTCCTGGGGCATATGGCATCCGCGGCCACGGCAACGCCGCTCGGTTTGCTTCATATGAGACCGCTTCAGCTGTGGCTTCGCGATCGAGTCCCGAGGTGGGCATGGCATCGCGGCTCGCTCCGAGTTCCAGTGACTCCAGCGTGCCGCCGAACCTTCTTCCCGTGGTCGAACCTCAGTTTTTTATGGGCCGGCGTCCCTATTCAGCAGGTTTCCAGGCATCTCGTAGTCTCCACTGATGCATCTACCACGGGTTGGGGTGCCATGTGCAATGGGCAGGCAGCCGCGGGTTCCTGGACAGGACCCCAGCGCCTCATGCACATCAATTGCCTCGAGCTGCTGGCAGTATGCCTGGCCCTGCACCGCTTTCGAGCGTTGCTCAGGTGTCAACATGTGCTTGTCCGTTCAGACAACACCACGGCAGTAGCGTACATCAACCACCAGGGGGGTCTACGCTCACGCCGGTTGTCGCAGCTCGCCCGCCACCTCTTGTTATGGAGTCAGAAGCACCTGAGGTCCCTTCGTGCAGTATACATTCCAGGAGACCGGAACCTGGCAGCCGACGAGCTGTCACGGGTCCGCCCTATCTCCGGCGAATGGCGACTCCATCCCCAGACGGTCCAGCTGATTTGGGACCAGTTCGGGGAGGCACAGATAGATCTGTTCGCCTCCCGGGACTCATCCCACTGCGCCCAGTTTTATTCCCTGACCGAGGGTACGCTCGGCTCAGATGCACTGGCGCACAGCTGGCCGCGGGGCCCACGCAAGCATGCGTTTCCCCCAGTGAGCCTTCTTGCACGGGTGTTGTGCAAGATCAAGGAGGACGAGGAGCAGGTCTTGCTGGTAGCCCCCTATTGGCCCACCAAGACGTGGTTCTCCGAACTCGTGCTCCTCGCGACAGCACCTCCTTGGCCTATTCCTCTGAGACAAGATGTACTCACTCAGAGACGGGGCACTCTGTGGCACCCTCGTCCCAATCTCTGGAGGCTGCACGTGTGGCTCCTGGACGGGACGAGGCAGGTTTGAGTTCGCTGCCACCTGCGGTGGCGGCGACCATCACTTCCGCTAGAGCGTCGTCCACGAGACACCTTTATGCGTTGAAGTGGAACCTCTTCGTCAACTGGTGCTCTTCTCGCGGAGAAGACCACCGGAGATGTTCGATCGGGGTCGTGCTTTCCTTCCTCCAAGAAGGGTTGGAGCGCAGGCTGTCGCCCTCCACCCTTAAGGTTTACGTCGCGGCCATTGTCGCTTCTCATGAAGCAGTGGAAGGTAAGTCCTTAGGGAAGCACGACCTGGTCATCAGGTTCCTGAGGGGAGCGAGGAGGCTACATCCGCCTCGTCCTCCCCTCGTACCCTCTTGGGACCTCTCGGTAGTTCTAAGTGCTCTGCAGAGGCATCCCTTTGAGCCTTTGCAATCAGTAGAGTTAAAGTTTCTGTCCATGAAGACAGCACTCCTGGTTGCATTGGCCTCCATCAAGAGGGTGGGGGACCTGCACGCATTCTCCGTTGACGAAGCGTGCCTGGAGTTCGGGCCGGCTTACTCTCATGTGATCCTGAGACCCCGGCCTGGATATGCGCCCAAGGTTCCCACCACTCCCTTCCGGGACCAGGTGGTGAACCTGCAATCGCTGCCCCTGGAGGAGGCAGACTCAGCCTTGGCACTGCTCTGTCCGGTACGTGCTCTCCGCACCTACGTCGACAGAACGCGGTGTTTCAGGACCTCAGACCAGCTCTTTGTCTGTCATGGGGGGAGCCAGAAGGGAAGGGCTCTCTCAAAGCAACGGCTGTCCCACTGGATAGTGGACGCCATTGCTTTGTCTTACCAGCAGCAAGGCCGTCCGTGCCCCCTTGGTGTGACGGCCCATTCCACTCGGAGTGTGGCCTCCTCTTGGGCTCTAGCGCACGGTGCCTCGCTAACAGACATCTGCAGAGCTGCAGGCTGGGCGACACACAACACCTTCGCCAGATTCTATAATCTGCGAATTGAGCCGGTATCCTCTCACGTACTCGTTTCGGCCAGTTCTGGATCCGCTCAGGTGTCTTCGCTTGCTTGCCACTCCACTCCCCGGACTGGATAAGTGCGATATTTCCTCAGTTCTTCCATTGAAGTCTTGAGTCCTCCAGCACCGACGATGCGGGCACCACTGCTGTTGCTCTGGATGCTGGCTAGGTGCCTCCATGCGCACGGTTCCCCTTGGTAACCGTCTCATGTGTATTATCCACTGTAAGCCTCTCTGAGCATGTGTCTTCCCTTGGCAAGCCATCTGCCACCCCTGGAGTTGAAATTAGTAGCCACCTGCGGTTGGTACTCCAGTGTTCCATATGTGTTCCTATGTGGCCATATGTGTATTCGTAAGTCCTCCCTTCGGTAGGCAGCTGGTAGCATGTCCCTTCCGGGATATGTTTCCCAGTGTACCTTGGTAATCCTGTGTCAAAGTCGGATCCCCAAAAAAAAAAAAAAAAGAGGTAAGGCTCGGGGGTCCAGACTTTCGCAGGGCACTGGAAGACAGCTTGAAGATGGCGTGATGGCACAGACCCCCAATCTCCGTCACTTCTGACGTAACTCCGAAAGGGAACGTCTCGGTTACGTATGTAACCCTCGTTCCCTGAGTAGGGAACGGAGACGTTACGTCTCCCTGCCACTTCTGCTGTATCGCTGGGTAGACGCCGAGTTCAGTCTTGGCTCCTCAGCGAAGACATACTGCGGTTGCGTTCACTTCCTCCTTTTATACTCACGGAGTAGGGTGGAGTACGCTATGCAAATTTCCGCAGCCCCAAGGCATTGCATGCCATTTGCTCGTGTTTAAATACTCGAAGAGGATTGGCTTTCTATGCGAAACCCCCAATCTCCGTCACTTCTGACGTAACGTCTCCGTTCCCTACTCAGGGAACGAGGGTTACATACGTAACCGAGACGTTTCCTGTTGTTGTATATTTGAAGTTCAACATTTCCAAGCAATACATTTTACAAAAAGTATGTTGAAAAAATGCACATTACCTTTCTTCCCCTTCCTCTTCTCTCCACGCCTAGTGCCCTCATCCTCTGGAGTCCATGCTATCATAGTCACACACAAAGTTCATCTTAACTATGCAAAAACATTTATAACTCAACAATAAGGTATCCATATCCATGAGCTTGCATTATATCAGCACCAAAGATCAATTGCTCAAAAACTGCTTATTCGACCTCAGTGTGAATGTACTATGTGGTAGTTTAGTCAGATATAGTGTGAAGTCAAATAAATGTTGGCAAGCAAACCATACCTTGTAAAAGAACATTGTATAGCATGTTCATTTTTTTCAGCATCTGTTACGTCCCTCTGCTATTTTTCTAGGGATTAAGGAAGCAACATTCATAATAATAATAATAATAGTGTGTGCATCTTCAAAGTGCCGGACAGAACATGAAGAATAAAACGTACTCGCCAGAACTCAGCTCAAAAAGGATTTATTAATCCTCATTGCCATTTTTAAGAAAGTGTGTTTGCCACAGGTACAAACAATATAAGAACAATAACAAAGTAAATCAAACAAGCGAAAAAACAAAAGTGAGCAAACAGCTGGTCAACATTTGAGTGAGCGCGGTCTTTAACTGCAGTGGTGAGATGTGATTGGAGGAGGCGGACCAAAACGTCACCGTCAGAATGGAGATTGACAGCAGATTGATCCAACGGACACCTGAAACACACACTACAACAACAACACACCCACATCCATATTGCAACACTTAAATACGTACGAGTACGTAACACTTCCCCCCTTAAAGATTTAAGTTAATTTTTTTTTTTTAAACATTTAAAACATACACATATAAACATAGACACAAAAACTTTAATTACCTATTGCTCTCGATAAGGCGTCAGCAACAACATTTTCAGAACCCTTCTTATGCTTAATGTTGAGGATGTAATTCTGCATAAACAACGACCAACGCATGAGTCGCTGGTTATGATTATACATCTTCGATAAGAATACTAATGGGTTATGATCAGTATATACCGTAACAGGTAAAACAGAAAAACCGACATAAACCTCAAAAAACTCCAAGGCCAGAAGAAGTCCAAGGGCTTCCTTCTCGATTGTAGAGTAATTTAGCTGATGCTTGTTAAATTTTCTTGAAAAATAACAAACTGGGTGATCTAAACAAATGTCATCTTCTTGAAGGAGCACGGCGCCTGTACCCAAAGCACTCGCATCCACTTCAAGCTTGAATGGGCGCGAGAAGTCCGGAGCGGCTAGGACAGGTGCACTACTTAACAGGGTCTTTACACTGTTAAAAGCATGTTGGCATAATTCTGACCATCTGAAAACAGTTGCAGGACTTAACAGATCGGTAAGGGGATGTACAACAGTTGAGAAATGTCGACAAAAATTTATGTAATACCCAACCATGCCTAGAAACCGACGTAACTCTCGTCGTGTAGTAGGCGCAGGAAAATCAACAATAGCGGAAACTTTTGCACCCACCGGCCGGACTTTTCCCTGGCCGACTACCTTACCCAAGTACGTAATTGTGGCTTTCCCAAACTCACATTTCGCCAGATTTATAGTTAAAGACGCGCTTGCTAGACGTTTGAATACGGTTCTCAGGAGGGTCAAATGCTCATGCCAGTCAGAGGAATAGATCACCAGGTCATCAAGGTAAGCATTACAATTTGGTACTCCTGATAATACCATATTAACAAGCCGCTGAAATGTTGCCGGAGCGTTTCTCAATCCGAACGCCATTACCTTGTATTGTAGGAAGTTATCAGGAGTTACAAAAGCGGATATTTCTGCAGCGCGTGGCGTAAGAGGGACCTGCCAGTAACCTTTAAGAAGATCTAATTTGGTTACGAATTTTGCGGAGCCTATGTTGTCTACACAGTCCTCCATCCTAGGTAGAGGATAACTGTCTGAAACAGTAACAGAGTTTACTTTTCTATAGTCTGTACAGAATCGAAATGTACCATCTGGTTTTGAGACAATAAGACAGGGTGAACTCCATGGACTAAAACTAGCTTCAGCTAGATCGTTCTTCAACAAGTACTCAACTTCTGTTTTCATCACTGATCGTTTCGTATTATTTACTCGATAAGCGTGTTGTTTGATTGGAAAATCACATGTAATCTGAATGTCATGTTGTAACACAGTCGTTTGGGATGGAATATCACCAAACAGCATGGGGAAATCACAAATTATTTTAATAACATCCTGCTTCTGAGCTTTGGACAAATCAGTCAGAAAAGATGGTAATGACTGTAGTATTTCAGAATTAGATAGTCTGACACACCCATGAGCATTACGAAGGGAAACGCCATCATCAACAAATGACTCACCAGCAGATGGCGATACCACCTCGCTATCCTCAGCAATGGGTGCTGAAACAACTGCCACAGGCGCAGCCACGGAATTAGAGTTCAAATGATCCGTTTCGACAATTCTCTCCGAGGATTTTCTAGAACGATACAACTTTAACATATTTACATGGCATGTCCGAAATTTCCGCTTACGATCGGGAGTATGCACAACATAATCTGTCTCACTCAACTTTTTAGATACCACATATGGACCAGCAAATCGAGCAGACAGAGCAGAACCAGGAACTGGCAGAAGTATTAATACTTTGTCTTCAGGTTTAATCTCACGATCAACAGACTTTATGTCGAAATGCTTTTTCATGCTCTTCTAAGCTACAGCCAGATGTTCTTTTGCAAACGTACAGGCATTATGCAAGCGCTCTCTGAATCGGCAAACATAATCCAATATATTTTCCTTAGGTGCGGCATTCTCACGCAACATTCCCTCTTTCAAAACTTTGAGTGGACCACGCACAGTATGTCCGAACACTAGATCCGCAGGACTAAAACAAAGAGACTCTTGAACTGTTTCGCGAACACCAAATAAAACTAACGGGACTCCCTCATCCCACTCGTTACCGGAGCTTAAACAGTATTTGCGCAGCATTGATTTTAACATTTGGTGAAAACGTTCGATTGCCCCTTGGCTTTCGGGATGGTACGGACTCGAAACTCTGTGCGATATTTCCAAGGTTTTTAACACCTGTTTAAACAGTCTAGAGAGGAAATTCGTTCCCTGATCCGTCTGTACAATTTTTGGTAACCCAAATGTGGAAAAGAATTTAATCAATGCCTTTACAATTGTAACAGAAGCAATTTTTCTCAGGGGAATTGCTTCTGGATATCGTGTTGCGGAGCACATGATTGTCAGTAAAAATTGATTTCCTGACTTGGTCTTCGGCAAAGGGCCGACACAATCTAAAATGACATGCTCGAAAGGCTCCCCAATTACAGGGATCGGAATCAATGGAGCTGGTGGGACCTTTTGATTTGGTTTTCCCGTTACCTGACACACATCACAAGTGTTACAATACTGACAGACATCTTTTTTCAGACCAGGCCAAAAGAAATGTTTTAATATACGATTATACATTTTCGTAATTCCTAAATGACCTGACATCGGATGATCATGAGCCAAACTTAAGACTTGCTGTCTGTAAGCAGTGGGTACGACAATTTGACAGGTAACATCCCACTCATTATCTATGCCAGCGACAGGTCTCCACTTACGTAACAGTAACTCATCATCTATCACATACTCAGCTTTTCTATCTGTAACAGTTTTTGAATTCTCAACGACAGCGAAAAACTTAGTCAAAGAAGGATCATTTCGCTGTGATTCTATCATCCGCTCACGTTTTATTGGTAGGGTCAACACTTCTAAATCAGTCACGACTTCATCAACCCTTTGATCTGGTGTCACAGCCTTAGAACACTGCAAATCGGATAAAGAGTTCTCTTCAGCAAAGATTGGCATCAGGAATGAATCATTTAACGCAATGTCGTTGCCTATTCTTCGCTTTTGTGCGCGCGTCACAACACTTACTGGAAACACATCAGGAAATGTATCAGCAATATCATTAGCGGTAACAAAATCAGGTTTGTCAACCACTTCTACAACGGGCGTCACCTTTCCTCCAGCCAAATCATTGCCAAGGATAAACGTAACCCCTTTCACAGGAAGGGAAGAACGTACTGCAACCTTAACGAATCCTGACATCAACTCACACTGTAAATGAACACGATGTAGCGGAACCTTTATAATGTCCATTCCAATACCCTGAACTAGTACACTTGAACCACACTATGTTCGTTCTGACAAGGGAAGGACTTCAGATAAAATAAATGACTGAATTGCCCCAGTGTCTCGTAAAATCTGGATCTCTTTTTGTTCCTCAGGACTACCAGTTATTGACAGTAAACCTTTCATCACAAACGGTTTAAATCTTTCATCAAACTCGTCCGATTCTGACACATGATCAGAACGTACGGGCACGGTTCTCACGAAACCAACTGGTTTCGGTGGTCCAGATTGCTTTCGTTGTAAAGTTAAACAATCGGCAATTACATGTCCTGTTTTATGACAATAAAAACATTCTCTCGTTTCTTTGTGCTGTGATATATCGACCTTAACACGGGGACTCAAATTTTGTGGTGCAGGTAAAGACAGCCTTTTGTCAAAATGAGTCGAAACGAATACACTCTTGTGAGTTAAAACAAATTCATCGGCCAAAACTGCAGCCTGAGACAAATTCGTTACCTTTTGTTCGTTTAAATAAGTGACCACACGTTCAGATAAACAATTCTTGAACTCTTCCAAAAGCATCAAATCCCTTAGAGAATTAAAATCTTTCGTCTTACTCGCGGTCACCCACTTATGGAAAAGAATTCCTTTCTCACGAGCAAATTCTACAAACGTTTGTTGAGCTGTTTTTTTTCTGGTTTCGAAATCTCTGTCGATAAGCTTCGGGGACAAGCTCATATGCACACAGAATAGCGTTCTTCACCGTCTCATAGTCCAAACTATCCTCTACCGGCAGTGCTGAAATAATCGCCTGAGCTTTTCCGACCAACCTACATTGTAATAAAAGAGACCATACCTCTTTCGGCCATTTAAGTGCGGATGCTAGACGTTCAAACGCTGAAAAATATGTATCCACCTCGGTTTCTCTGAAGTGAGGCACCAAAGATATGTGCTTACCAACATCAAAGGCAGCTGTTAACACATCACTTGCAACAGGTGAGGCACCCACAGGATTGAACGTAACCGAGTCAACTTTCCTTGACTCCAATTCAAGTTTCCTCAGCGCTACCTGTTTTTCAGCCTCAATCTCCAAGCTGCGTATCTTGAGACGCATCTCCATGTCGGCCTTACGTGTCTCTGCCCGCTCCTGTGCTTCCATCTGCAGGCGGGCGAGTCGGACCTTAAGTCGCACATCGCCACTAGCTCCACCTGAAAGCGGAGAAAAGGGAGAAAAGGGCGGCATGGCAGCCTTGGTCTCGGCCCCAACCTCCACCTCGGAAGCCTCGCTCAGCACCTTCCCCAATGCAACAGGGCTTTTTGAACACGTCCTCACTGCCGACTGTCCTGTCTCCACAGCATCCACATCTGTTACCTTAAGCACCTGAAGTTCAACCAGCCCCTGATGAATAGCAGCTTTAATTGTTGCCTTTAATGCTTGTCTCACCACAGAGATTCCGTAGTGGTCAGCGATTTTTAACAAATCATCCTTTCTGCACTTGTTAAATGTATCTAATGTTGGTGTTTCAATAAACGACTGCAAATCAAAATCAAACGTACTCATGATTTCAGCTTTAACGTCACTGTCACTATATCCGTCTATACTGCACGCGAGCGTTTCCCTGCCAAATCCCGCACAAAGATATACACACTATAATCATCAATAACCAGGAAAAATCCAATAGTTTGGATCCCGGACGAGCCCCCATAAATGTTACGTCCCTCTGCTATTTTTCTAGGGATTAAGGAAGCAACATTCATAATAATAATAATAATAGTGTGTGCATCTTCAAAGTGCCGGACAGAACAAGAAAAATAAAACGTACTCGCCAGAACTCAGCTCAAAAAGGATTTATTAATCCTCATTGCCATTTTTAAGAAAGTGTGTTTGCCACAGGTACAAACAATATAAGAACAATAACAAACATAACATTTAACAAATACTTAAAGTGGGAAAAGTGAGCACGAGAGATACCCAAATCAAAGAAATCAATTAAACAAAAACGAATTATCTAAAGGTTAAATTTAACTAAACTAACTACCAAACACAAAATGTAGAAAGTAATAATCTTCAGCGTCAAGACGCTCTAACTAAAACTATACTAACTACATAACAAAACTTACAAAGTGGGCATTCTCCTGAACTAGTGTGTCTAACACAATCAACAATCCTAAGTGCAAAGTGTATGTCGCGCGACCTACTAACCTGCTCTCTTCCCAGCTTTACACACTCCGTGTAAAGTCATCAGGTTGACATTATAATCTCAAAACACTAGGCAACAATAAACAGCAACAAAAATGTTAGACACACACACAGAAACTCATTGAAAGTAAATCAAACAAGCAAAAAAACAAAAGTGAGCAAACAGCTGGTCAACATTTGAGTGAGCACGGTCTTTAACTGCAGTGGTGAGATGTGATTGGAGGAGGCGGACCAAAACGTCACCGTCAGAATGGAGATTGACAGCAGATTGATCCAACGGACACCTGAAACACACACTACAACAACAACACACCCACATCCATATTGCAACACTTAAATACGTACGAGTACGTAACAGCATCTCTTCTGACTCTTTAGACATTTTGTACGGGCAGATGACCTTTGTGTCATATCTTGAAAATGTATAATTATAGACCCCATAAAATAAAAGGGTCCAAGAATCCAAGGGCCTTCATTTTCTCCATCTGAAAAAGGTGAAGAATCATTCATTGTCATGTCATAGATGAAAAATCTACACAATTAGTCTGAAAATACTCATCATTAAGAAATATGCCATTAGTGACACTGGGGTTGAGACAAGGGATATACCTGGTTCAAAGCCATAAAAATACATTTTACCAACCTCAATCATGACATTGGTTTTACAATACTTTAAGTTATGATGCAGAGTGTCATCTCTGATTTACAATGTAAATAAATTAGAACTTGACCTTGTAAATTATGAGGGTATGCCTGCAGTCCAATCTCACATTATTTACTAATATACCAATACCATACTGTTAAGCAATATAGCACACTGACTAGAAGGATGTCACTCGCACTCAAGCCTATCTTTGCTCACGGAACAGGACAACAGAATCAGCAACAGGCACTGGGACACTTCTTGAGGCCAAAGGCAGGAAAGACCAGAGAACATGGAATACTTTTGTCTTGTTCATTATGGGCAAATGAGGATTCAACAGTGGGAGAAGGGGATATGTCTTTTTTATTATGTATTGGCATTACACTTTGACAATGAGTAATATCTGGCTGGGAACAGTTCTCAGGGGAAAAAAATGGCCCACTGATACTGATACTCAAATAACCACTTGTTATAAAAGTGCTTTTAAGTGCGTTAAAAAGCATCTCTGAATGTACAACACATCTACATTGAAGATCAGCCACTTCAAGTAGATCGTACTAGATGTCACTCCTGCAAGCTTAAAAAAGGACACCGAGGTTAAAATTTGCATAGGCTCAGCAAAATTGGTCAATAAAAGATTGGCCAAACATTGCCTTGTCTGATGACTCTCGATTTCTCTAGTTACATTCTGATAGTGGGTCAGAGTTTTGTGTAAAAGCCATAAATGCTTGACTAAAGACTTCCAGAAAATTTAGGAGATAAGATAAGAAATACTTTATTAATCCCAAAGGAAATGTCTTTGTCACAAATGAGCAGTCACAATTTCCATGCCTCGAAAACATCAGCATAGGGAGGATTTTTTTTTTTTTAACCTCTGCCCTCTCAAGCACTCCCTTTACATTGGTGGTGACTACCCTTTCACATAATAAAAATTATAAAAGGACAAAAAGAAAAGGTAAAAAATGAAAAAGAGAAAATAGAAACAGTCTCATGTTGTTCTCAAGATGCTGGTGCTGATTTTCTCAGAACGCAGGGATATGTGTCATCATGCGTATCCTCAAGAAAAACAGTTACTTACTGTGACCTCAATGTCATCAAGAAAATGGCTGACTGTTACGAAGCTGGAGACGAGATAGGATCCATGTGCAGCTTTAATAGAGAGTAGTTGAACAGGCAAGGGTCAGAGAGTGGCAAAACAGGGTATCCAGAGAGTGAGCACAGAGAGTCGTCAGTTAACAGGCAGAAGATCAGGGCAGGCAGCAAACAGGCAGAAGTCAGGAAACAAACCAGGATCAAAACCAGAGAAACCAGAAACAGGATAACACGCTCAGAAATTACATGGCAGTGGCAATGTAATTCTTCGCACTGAGTTCATGTTATAGACGCTTTCATCAGACGCGTTGCCATGGTGATGAGCTGGCCCAAAGTTAACTTCCGTTCTGTTCGTTTATTAGTGTTTACTGGATAATATGGCATTGAATGCAGTGAAAGTTAAGGCGATGAGCAGGTTGGTGAGCTGTGGGGTGCAACCTGACCTTGGGAGCAAACGCAATTTTTAAAAAATAAAAATGTCAAGGTTTCCTATGAGGGAGACGGCGGAATTAAAAATAGCCTATGTTTATCTGAGTGATAACCGGTACAGTGTTTCCCATACATTTATTAGTGGCAGCCCACCACATTATCAGCGCTGACCGCCACATATTGATTTCCGTGTTTTTAACAATTTAAGATGGGAAAAGTTGTAATTGACTAACTTACAGAGTTGCGTGCAGCGCATATTCGCACGCTCTCACTCTTTCTCTCTCTCTCTCTCTCGCAAACACATTGACAGCGGACCAGTCTGTGTATTGAATGGTTAGTGTCAATGTGGAGACCCACCTTAAAAAAAGGTTAGCAAGCATGTAAGTAGCCTAGCTAATAAGGAGCTATGTTAACCTGATCAAACCCCGCCGTCGCGCTCGCCACAGTTTTTTTTAACACTGCGGTAACTCAGACTCGTCGGTAGAAAAACATCTTGTCTCCAATTTTTGTTCAACGGGTCTGGTAGTGTCACATTTCAGTTTGGCCAGGTAACATTTATTTTCTTTGACTGGAAAGAAATACCAGCTACTAGGTTATTTACTTGTTCTGGATTGTCTCCGCAAGTCTGCCGGAAGTTAAGTTTGGGCCAAATTAATGCACATGCGCAGTACCGTTTGTTTATGTTGTCACTGCTGAAAGCGTCTATAGTGTGGCTTATATGGAGAGTCTGATGAGGTGCAGGTGTGTGTGTAATCAGTCACAGGGATGAGGCATTATGGGAAACGGAGTTCTGGTGGGAGTGATCAGTTCTGATGTGGAGTGCCCTCTGGTGATTCTCTGGGGCACTCCAACTGGTGATCGTCACATAGCCCCACCCCAAAGAGCGGCTTCCAGACGCTCAAAACAAACAAAACTGTCCAAGTGGGCGGTGGAGCGAAGGCGGATCTGGGGGTGGGATGGAGGGCCAGGTCCGTGGAGCAGAAGAGGAGCAGGTGACCAGAGCGTATCAGGCTGAGCAGGCGACCAGAACGGAGCAGGCTGTGCAGGCGACCAGGGCGGAGCAGGCTGTGCAGACGACCTGGGCGGAGCAGGCTGTGCAGGCGAAGGCCAGGGCGGAGCTGTCGGACCCTCGGGCGTCCAAGGCGAAGCAAATTGTGGGCATGGCCAGGGCAGAGCAGGCTGTGGACGTGTCCAGGGCGGAACTGTGGGACCCTCGGGCGTCCACGGCGGTGAAGGTCCCTCAGGCGGCCACGGTGGTGAAGACCCCTCAGGCAGCCACGGCGGTGAGGACCCCTCGGGCGGCCACAGCAGAGCAGGACGAGATGAAAGCCATGTCTGTATCGCCTCCATGGCCCTCACAAGGTACCTACTGCCCCCCCCCAAAAAAAAAAATACTTGGAGAAGTCCACAGGGAGTTGAAGGGCACAGCTTGAACAGAGCTTGAAGGGCACAGGCAGGGCAAGGCGTAGAGGCGGGGCCGGCAGGGTGAGGCGCAGAGGCGGGGCCGGCAAGGCGAGGCGCAGAGGCGGGGCCGGCAAGGCGAGGCACAGAGGCGGGGCCGGCAGGTCGAGGCGCAGAGGCGGGGCCGGCAGGGCGAGGAATCCTGGTATGCTCACTGAAGCCTGGCGAACCGAACGAGCCCTCCTTCTCCTCCTGCGGCGGCGTTTCACTTGAACTGAAGACTCAATCACATGAACTGAAGACTCCTCATGACTCACTTGAACTGGAGATTCATCACTCACGAGGCTTGAGTGAAGTGCATGCTCGTCAGGGCTGACGGTGAGCGCAGGCTCGGCAGAAGTGACGTGAAGCGTCTCGGGCTGGACGGTCTCTGGCTGGACGGTCTCTGGGAACGCCCCCTCGGCCTTATCCTCGAAGCCCACAGTAAATGATGAGCCGCTAATTCTCAGGGCGAATTCAATATACTGACATAAAGTCCATTGAGGGGTATTATCAGGCATGAGATAATTTATTATGTCCTTAAGTCCATATCGGAAAGCATCTTTTAAGACTGAATCGTCCAAGTCTACCCCATGGCATAGCTCACAAAATTCCTCAACATATTCCTCTATAGAACGATTACCTAGGCTGAGGCGGAAGAGACTAATAAGTGGGTCCATGGTGGATCTCGGTTCTCTCTCGACTGCTGGATCTGAAGTGGCGAAGTATTCTGTTACGAAGCTGGAGACGAGATAGGATCCATGTGCAGCTTTAATAGAGAGTAGTTGAACAGGCAAGGGTCAGAGAGCGGCAAAACAGGGTATCCAGAGAGTGAGCACAGAGAGTCGTCAGTTAACAGGCAGAAGATCAGGGCAGGCAGCAAACAGGCAGAAGTCAGGAAACAAACCAGGATCAAAACCAGGATCGAAACCAGAAACAGGATAACACGCTCAGAAATTACAGGCAGTGGCAATGTAATTCTTCGCACTGAGTTCATGTTAGAGTGTGGCTTATATGGAGAGTCTGATGAGGTGCAGGTGTGTGTGTAATCAGTCACAGGGATGAGGCATTATGGGAAACGGAGTTCTGGTGGGAGTGATCAGTTCTGATGTGGAGTGCCCTCTGGTGATTCTCTGGGGCACTCCAACTGGTGATCGTCACACTGACATTTCTGTTGTGCCTCATCCCCTTTGCCCACTCAGCACTCTTCTCCTTAAAGGAGTTGAGGCGCTTCTGTACCCTTGTTTTGGTGGGCATGTTTTTCTTTTCTGCCATTTTCTGAAAAAGAACAGATTAATAAAAATTTATTTAGTGTTTGCCCAATAATATATTGAGTATGCTAACGTCACACATAGGCTATTGAACATCTTTTATTGCTTGTAAAGGTCTCTACTGGGTGTGTGAATCTTCACTGATCTCCCCATTCTATTATGATTATCATGTCAGCAATTCGATATCTCGATGCATCATGATGCGTCAAATACATTTTTCTATTAAAGTGATGTAGGATATTTAATGCATGCAGTGCTCTAATACAAAATACAATGGAAACAGATAACTGCAGCACTAAGCACATGACACTTCCTGAATGTGCAAAACTTAACAGAATAAGTAAAGAGAAATGTCCACGATTCAATGCATCGATTTTTTTTATTTATTTCAATACCTCTAGTCTCTACTAGGGCATGGTCAGATAAAAAGTATATGATTTTATGATTGTAATCAACCTGAACAATGGTCTCTAAAACACAAGTACCAGGGTATTTGTCAATGCTGCTAACAGAAAACATTAAGTTTTCCATTAAGAGTCTCTATGGTATCTAGTTATGATATGTTATCATTTATCAAATAGTGAGGTATAGGCTAGGAGGAAGCAATAGGCCTAGAACTACTAAATCACAGGTGTGTTGCAGTAATCATGATCATTGATAATATCTCAAATAATTTTTTTAGCATTAGTTAATCACAGCCTCATTTCAAAATATCTTCCCTGTTAGATCTTTTTTAGTTGATGTCACAATAGAATGCAACCCGCGTCAAATGAAAAAGATTTACATGTTAAATTATTGACTTCAAAGATCTCATTAATAACTTCATTCCACGTTTCTTTGCATATTTGTCACACTATGTGTTACTTTCCACACTTAAATCATTTCTACACATGTGGCAAATTTTAACAAGGTTGAAGCATGACTTTCTGCCACCAGTAGAATCAGAATATTAATGGAATCAGAATATGTGTAACACTAACACTAAATGGGTACACAGAATAACATTTGTAGGCATCTATCTACCTATAAAAACATACTCAATTTGGACTAGCCTACCCCATACTTAAAGGACAACTCCGGCGCAAAATGAACCTTTGGTCTAATTACACATTGTTACCTAGTCAACCGTTATCTGAGATTTTTTTTTTCATGATTGCTGAATGTAAATAGTTGTATCTATAAAAACAGTTTAGCCTATGCTATAAAGATAGTCTATAGGGCATAGAGTAATGACAAATAAAAATCGCTTGTTATTACCACTAACAAGGCTCAAAATAGCCCCACAGTAACACACATAATAAGAGTCCCTACATTCAAACCGAAGCATTGAGAAATTTGTCAGTGTCCATACAGTTTAATAAGAAGATATTTTATACACACAGTCAACTTCGCGAATAGAGGAAGAAGCCATCTTTGAAAAATAGTCCCTACCAGTCAATCTACGAACGCCGATCCAAGTGCGCTGGTGAGATGTGAATAAAGTGATATGGTGAGCGCGAACAGTAGGCAACATGTACATATTGAAGAGAAGAAAATGGTTCGTGTTTGTGTTTCTTCCGGAAACAATGGACCATATGAGATTCTGCACAGTTCAGCGCACTTGGATCGGCGTTCGCAGATCGACTGGTAGAGACTATTTTTTAAAGATGGCTTCTTCCTGTATTCGCGAAGTTGACTGTGTGTATAAAATATCTTCTTATTAAACTGTATGGACACTGACAAAGTTGTCAATGCTTCGGTTTGAATGTAGGGACCCTTATTATGCTACCGTGTTACTGTGGGGCTATTTTGAGCCTTGTTAGTGGTAATAACAAGCGATTTTTATTTGGCATTACTCTATGCCCTATAGACTAGCGTTATACTAGCATTATAGGCTAAACTGTTTTTTATAGATAAAACTATTTACATTCGGCAATCATGAAAAAAAATCTCAGATAACGGTTGACTAGGTAACAATGTGTAAGTAGACCGAAGGCTCATTTTGCGCCGGAGTTGTCCTTTAACACAGATTGGGTTCGATTGCAAATGCCTGTCTGATATCGGAACTTGCGATTCTGCAACAAGTAGAATCAGAATGTGTGTTACACTAACACTAAATGGGTACACAGAATAACATTTGTAGGCATCTACCTATAAAAACATGCTCAATTTGGACAAGCCTACCCCATTCTTAACACAGATTGGGTTCGATTGCAAATGCCTGTCTGACGGGAACTGGCTATCGTAGCTTAACAGCCTTTTAAATACGCGTTTATAGACCACCACGTCCACCAGACAGTCATAGCATAGACATGGTTGCTGAATGTAATATTCGAGCTGACGCAAAGCATGCCAAAAAAAGTAACGTTACTTTTGCATTTAGCAAATTCAGTAAAAGCTACCTCACCACACCTGCTTTTCCGATTTGAGGAAGGAATCACATCCGGGTTCGTTTCAGGGTTGACCGGCACGCGGAATCACGTTTCTTTTCGGCGTTGACGTGCACGCGAATAACTCAAAATGCGTACAGATAACACGCCACTTCGTTTTAGAAAGTGGCGTGTATTTTTACGCAAAAGTCATGATGTCATAGTCATGTCATGTTGCAAATAGAGGCCAGATCTGTTTTTTAGTTTCGGGTTGTTAATCTTCTAAAACCGTCAGATTGTCCGCTTTTTGGCGTCTGCCAAAGCAAATTTTTGTCCTGCCAAAGCCTATTTTGATCGGTGAGTGATGTAGAATAGAAACTGCTGCGCTTGATAGGGCACATAAGGAGCAGAGAGAGCACACCAGACACACGCGCGCACTCTCACGTCTTCAAACAACACGAGCGCTTTCTTGCTCTCTCTCCCTCGCGCATAATCAAATCAATTGACACGATAGTAAAAGGTTGGAAGGCCGCAATTTCAGGTGGAGCATTTGGAGATTTTTAGAGATTATGGACTCAATGAACAACATCTCAACACTAAATTATAAAGGCCGGTTTAGACGCCTGTCTCAAATACAAACTGGTGCAGTTCGATGATTTGGGAAAATAAGAGCCCGGGCTATTATTTTAAGTTTTACGGTATGTACGTATACACAAAGACTGTATCAAAAGGTAACTTCGCGTCCACTGCCAAGATGGATCCATAGAGATACACAAACTGCTTCGGTGTTGCATAGACATCGTCATCGTCTTGCCGCTCCCTCCCCGTGTTCTGTGATTGGTTCCCTAGCTCAGGCGAAAATTTGGTTCATGGTGTCCAGGCTGCCTTGCAGCGTGAATAAAATCGCGCTGTGGCAAGACAGCATGGGGAAACCCAGGCTAGGCGCTTGCACAATCCAATCACGTTTGAGAGGGAAACAACAAATTGAGGGTTTCCAAGATTTTTCTTATTTTCATTTTTTTTTAGAAGTAGTAATGGGTGCTCACGGTTATGGATAGAAATGTAGTGGAGTAAAGAGTACAATATTTCCCTCTCAATTATACTTGAGTAAAGTCAAGAGTACTCCCCAAAAAATGATCCCGAGTAAATTACAGATCGCTCAAAATTGTACTTAAGTACTGTACTAAAGTAAATGTACTCTGATACTGTCCGGCTCTGCTAACTACATAAATTTTTGTTTTACAAGATAACTTGTAAAACAAAAATATTACTTTTCATGTATACTTTCACTGTGATTGTTCTGTGAGGTTTAATTGTGAGTTTTATAGTAGTAAAATGAAAAAATAAGCCCATTAGGGTGTATTTTGGGCATATTCGATTAGTAAATTACTCATTTGCATATTCAAATTCATTTTCAAAGAAACTTCTAATACAAAATGTTTTACTTTTCTTGTAGACTTTCATTGTGTAAAGTTTTATTGTGGTAGGAGTAAAGGAAAAAATTAAGCCTGTTTGGGTGTATTTTGGGCATATTCGATTAGTGTATAGCTTATTTGCATAATAAAATTCATTTTTAAAGAAACTTGTAGGCTAATACTAAATTTGTTACTTTTCATGGATACTTTCATTGTATAAAGTTTTATTTTGATAGGAGTAAAGGAAAAAAATAGCCCCATTGGGGTGTATTGTCTGGCCTTACTGCCACACATTTCCAAAAAAAGTGGAGTATCCCTTTAAAGTAGCCTATCTTCTTTTATGTTCAACTGAACACAGAAACTCATACACGTTTGAAACAAGATTAGAGTGAGTATATGATGATATAATTTTATTTGGGTGAATCCCTTTGATAATAAGCCAGAAGCATTAGAAAGCTCAATGTATAATTGTCCCTAACTCATGAACATTCATGAACATAAAATAGTGAACTGTGCATCATACATTAAAATGTATTAAAATGTATTACGTTGATGATGAAAATATACCATTTAACTTTTATTGGATAACTTTTATTGGAGGAATCTTATTTACTGCATCAATAGGGTTTTATGTCAGTTTCAGGTTGTTGCAGGCATTATTCAGTTGAACAACATTAATATTTTGCTTTTAAAATAAACAAAAGGCCTACTACAATTCATCAATTTTACGACTTAATAAAATGTCATAGAAGCAAGTCATATTAAAGTAAGTTTTATTTGTAACATTTCTGCTATTATCAAATTATGCATTTTTTGCTGGATCAGTCAGATTAATAAGATCTGACTCAAAAGAACACCCAACACCCAACGAATTTCGCACACAGAAAATAATTACCAAATGCGAATTCTGAATGCTATCGAGCGAAACTTGTTCGCAAAAAGGAATAAATGGCACCACGTGATATGCAAATTAATTAACTAGGTCAATCTGACAGGTGCGCTTACCAGTCAAAATGAAGCGCCACGCGACAGCTGATCTATTGAAAAAAAAAAAAAAAGAAGAAGAAGAAGAAAGACCTCGAATTAATCGGTACAAAATTGTTTTTGAAGAATCCTTTTTTCATTTATCAAAATCACTTGGCAGAAATTATCTTTATGGTCATGTGTTTCGTTTCTTTGCTATGGTGAGTTTGAATTTTTCCCTAATAAGGAAAATTTAGCCTAGGGGATCGTGATTATCCTTCAGATAAGAAAACATTGTTTTTCAGGTTTCTTTTGTTGGGTTTATGTCCTATCTCTGTTCCTGATTCCATACCTATTGGTAAGCAAACGTTTAGTTCAAGTGTTTCAGTTAATGCTTTTCTAGCTAGACAATTGTACTATGGACGACAAGGCATTTTAAGGTGTTATAAATTTCTCAGGTATGTTCAGGACAGAGTGCCATGATCGTCATTTCTGGTTGTCTGTCAACTCAAATTTCCTTGGCAGCAAGTTTAAGTTTGATGTTCAAGGTATCAATTTTTTTAAGCATCTCCTTTAATTAACTGTTTGGATTCTTGTCAAAATTTAACATGCCTGAATTTCTCACTAAATTGTTCCTGGTTTTAAGCATATTGTGTGGGTGAATTAAGGTAATCCAGGGCAGTTTTTGTCATTTTGACTTAAAGCTACAATACCTAAGATTTAGCTGCCGCTATAGGGCGCTACATTCAAAACAACAACAACAGCTTTGCTTGATGACGACGTGGAGGAACGCGGAATGATGGGAACTGTTGTTTTCAACTCCACCGTGGATAAATCAGTCAGACGGGAATCAAAAATTAGTTGTCATGTCATTGTCATTAAACTGAAATAACCGCAAAAAAGTCAGGTTTAAAAGTAAATTAGTTATCACAGATGTTACTGTACGAGTCACTGGACGAAGCTATGGTGGAGAGGGTTTGAAGGGGCAGGTCTCTTGAAAGGAGTTGACGTGGCTGGTCCTTCTTTTTGGTAACTTTATAAAAATAAAAAATCAATTTAATGTACATTTGACGCATCTTTTCATGTCGTGGAAGTATTCAAGCACAGCTACAGTTTCACAAAATTAACGTTAAGGGGGTCGCACACCGGACGAGAAGCTCAGCGCCGCGTCGCGCCACATCTTTAAAATTCGAACACATTATTATCTGAAAGTGTACACACACCGGCAGCGCGATTCGGCGTCTGTCCGCAGCGCCCAGCAATGCCTCAGGACCGTGTTCAAAATCCTGCTGCGCCAGAGCGCCATTTACATAGTTTTATATAAAAATGTTTTATTATTTTTGTCTCAAATCGTTGCTAATGGATCCTGACTTCGCCCTATGCTGCAATATGCATTTAGTTTTGCGTTCATTTACAGAAATCAGCAGCTTGAATGACAATTGCTGATGTTATTAGATTTATCAGGTGATTCTCAATTCATTCAGTTAACAGATGCTCTGAGGTAAAGTTTTCAGAATGCAGACTCCGCAACGATTGTATTTAATTGTACAGTACAATCATAACATAGAACAGACATTATCTTCATTTCCTGTCATTAAACATAACAATATTGCTGGCCATACACTGAGAAAGTGTGTGTCCGGTGTGCGATACTGTGGAGTTGTCCTAAACGTGGCGCGGTGCTTCTCGTCCAGTGTGTGACCCCCCTTTACAGCCAACAGTTCACGTTCCGAGAATAAATGAAAAGAATAATTGTGCTCCATTCCATAACAAATGCGCGAAACAAGCTGACGTTTGTTGCTTGATAGATGCTAACGCACAACTACCGCATTTATCCAGGACTACACGCAAGTACGAGAGGAAACCGAGGTAAGCGGATATGACGCGTTTGACTCGCGACTCCCAGCTCACCCCTGCTCACACGCCCCGTTTCCTTGGTTAAAATCGCGATTTAAACATTGTTTGAAACATTTGGAATATTGTAAGTTATCACCTTAACTAAATATAGAACACTGGCCTTGTGATTTGGGGATATTTTAATGCAAAAATCTTAGGTATTCCACCTTTAAGCAATTTATTGTAAAGTCAACAGAACACCTGTTGACCAACAAATGATACCTCAATCACAGGACAAAACAAATACAAGATCATAATGGCTTACTTGATCTTAAGGTAGAGTAGGCTTGCTTATTACTGGAGCAAATTTGTACACCTCAGAGTTTAAATATCTAAATTGCCCAATGTCCCAGATTATCCTAGATAATAATGATTATCCTTCCCTGTATCTAGTCATTGAAATTATGTAATTGCCTTCACTCTCACAGAAGACTCTGAGGTCCATGAGGTTTCTGGTCAGTGGGCGGCAGAGTGTGGCTATACTATGGCTCTTGACTCCTGGGGTGATTTACTGCTGCGTGTTTCCTACCTGGCCTGTCTTGTGGAGAACCAGGTAAGATATACTTAAATGTTGTTCAAAATTAGGCTTTTCCATACAATAAGTTCAAAGTCAACCCCATGTCACTGAGTTTTCATATATTTAATTTATTTATTTATTAGTAAAACTTCTTGACATTAAATACACTGTAAAAAAAGTTTTAATAAAAAAAACTTTATAAGTGCTTAACATAAAACATAACATATTTACATAACATAAAAATCTGTTTGTCGGTTCAGTTACCTTACTGAGATAACTGCAAATTGTTTAACATTGCATTAAATTGATTTAAATATGATTTATGCTAGACTGGTTTGGTTGTTTGTGGTTTCAGAAGGAGACAGAATTTCGGTTGCTGGTGTGGTTTATAAATCAGGACTCAAATTGGGAGGAGAAATCCTACCCTTTACAGCTCACCTGCCCTCTTCAGGTCCCATGGGGGCCTCGGGAGCTTGTCTGTGAGCAGAACTACATGGAGGTGAAACAAATCTCTAATATTTTATATTTATAAGTTGCAAATTTCCAAATATAAAACTGTTGTTTGGAAGCACAAACCAGTCCCATGATGCTTCTCTATTTCCAAGGTGTCGGTCCTGAAACAGCTGCCTCCTAATAATCACATGGGTACAGCGTGGGTAACCCCAGCGCCTGTGGTAAGAGACTGTGTGCATTTAGACCCTTTGGATTTAATGTAACCTAAGCCACGCCATTGATTACTGCCTGAATTCAGCTACTTAAAGCCATAAGCTATATTCCTCAACATTGTAGCTTAAATGATTGCCAATAAATTGATGATTGCTCTTTGACAGTCATCTATTTTACACTTAAGACAACCTAATTTGAGTCTTTATTGATTTTTTTTTTTTTTTTTTTTTTTTCAAGAATTGTTTACTTGCAGCAAAATGGACCATTATCTGCTCGAGCATCAGACTTTTCAATTGTGACATCCGATCATGTTTTCATTAAATTTTTTAGAGCATTGCTTGGTCCTCACACTTGTATCATCTTTGTATATCATCATTAAATTAAATTTTTTAGAGTATCGCTTGGTCTTCACACTTGTATCATCTTTGTATATCATCATATCACCCAGCCCTACAACTTGCTCTATGATCGCTCTTGCTCTAGCACTAAAAGGCATTACGTACAAAACAGTATGACTTTCTGTAAACCTGCATTGAACCAATACGTATTGTGAAAAGCACTATACAAATAAATTTGACTTGATTGACAGATCGTAATTCATCATTGTAACTCAAGCATATTGTAGTTGTGTTTGGTGCTGCTATACAGAAATTACACAATTCACCATTTAACAGTGTTATGTGAGCCTCAAGCCCTCCCCAGCTATCAATACATGTTTTTTGTTCATCTTAGGAGCTGGATGAGGGTCTGAGGGAATGGCGGGTGGTGTTCCGCATACCTACGCTTCATCAGGAGGGTGGCATGAAGGAGGAAACTGTGCCAGTGAGAATGGCACACCTGCTGGGCTACCACATTAACACCACTGACAGTCGCATCCTCCTGCGTTGTGCCTACAATTCCAAGCTGGCATACATGCTACAGGTAAAGGATAAATCAGAGGACTAGGGTTCAAAAATGTTCTACTTCTCTTGAGCTTCTCTTGTATTCTTGACATTGCTTTAATTCCAGTTGTAAATGAAATTATAGAATACTCCACCCAAAAATGACAATCGCTATCATTTACTTCCCCTCATTTCGTTCCAAAATGTTATTACTTTATTCTGTGTAACATAAAATAAGATATTTTGAAGAAGATGCATTGATATTTTGGAATTCAGTATGCTCCAATGATGTGTTAAAATTATATTTTGTTTTTTGTAGAAGGAAGGTTATGGACCTGTATTTACACAATGACACAAGGGTGATAAAAGTAGTCCACCCAAAAATAAAAAAATTAAGTCAATGCTGATGTTCCTTGGTGTAAAAGCCTAAATTTAAAGGGGTGGTTGATTGTGATTTCACTTTTTTCATTTTAAGTAGTGTGTAATGTTGCTGTTGGTGCATGAACATTATCTGCAAAGTTGCAGCACTGAAACTTCAGTGTAGTTCAGTCTTTTAAAAATCATGAAGTTTAATGCCTACAAAAACGACTCTAATGGGACTACACCGGGTTTTATACGTAACTAACCCATACATTTGCATCAACCCTCCCTCTGGAAAATGCAAAAAAAGGCATGGCCATATTTCTGCGGCTCGTCGAAAGTGTGTTATGTTCACCCACCTGTCAGGTCTTTTGTGTTCGGGCTTCTCACGGACGTTGTAGTTCGTCAACAATGGATACAATTTATGTCTATGTTCCTGAAAATTACAGTCGTAATTTAGCTCTCTGTGCTGCGCATTTACGGAAGACAGCTTCCAGAATCTCCACGAATTCAATGCCGGATTCAACAAGAAACTGTTATTAAAACATGAAGCAGTTCCAACTTTAAAACCAGAGGCAGCAGTGGCTGGGCAACAACCTGTAAGTAAGACTTATTTTAAATTTGTTTGCATGTATAATTTCAGACGTAATGTTTTAGTTTTATCAAATGCCAGCGCTGGCTTTATAGCCACTTAGTTATGCTATTTTGTGTCTACGACAAACGCATACAAACATTTTGGACCTGAATTGTATACGTACTAATTTTGTAAATCTATTTTTCATGTATATACTTTGATGTTATTTTTCGATTTGATCAAGAATGTAAGCCAATGCTGTTTGTGTATATTGTAGCCAGTTAGTGTGATGCTATTGTGTAAAACGTGTATAAAGTTAAAAAAAATAGAGGCAAATTACCATTCAGAAACATTTTGTAAGAGCTGTGTTTAGGGAGGTTCTGCTTGACTCTTCATTGCCGCTTTCTGGGTCTGATTCTGGCTCAAACTGAGACTGCAGTACCGTCACCATTATGTACATTTGACAGGAACAGATGCAATTCTCGCCCGTAAAGGTAATGGGCGTGAAGTATCTGGACAACGTGCACAACAGTTTAGCCAATCACAACACACCAGCCCAAACTAACCAATCTGAGCCCATTGCCTGTTTCTGAAGGAGTGGTTTCATTGAATCAGGATGCAAACCGGTCGTTCAAATGATGACAGAGGAGAAAGTTGCTTACAATAAAGGTGAAATGTATGAAAAATAAAACTTTTTAAAAAAAAGAAAAACCACGAATACGTTATATTGCACCCCATGAACACAACAGGGCCGGCCCGTGGCATAGGCGGTATAGGCAAATGCTAAGGGCGCTACCACTCAAGGGGCGCCAAAATGAGTGAACGAGTGCATTTTTATTTATTTTTAATTGTTTTACTAATACTACTTTAAAACCATTAATTCAAAATACTACAAAATAAAGCAAAACAACTGCACAAAAACTTAACTAAGACCCCTGACTCCGGTCCGGTGCATCAATCTCCCCCATAGATCTCCCCACGCCCAGCGAGTGCTTGAAGTGCGCCAGAAACAGAGCGCGGCGCGCGAGATCAGTTTACTGCTGGTAATTTTAGCGTCGCCCCTCGCAGTCGCCGCATCTAATGTAGACAACATTGCTTTCGTTTGAGGGTTTACACTCAAGCACTCCCTTCGAAACGGGCCTCGCAGCCATCTAGACACGGTGAAAGTTTCCTCATTGTGACGGATGGCCGAATTTTCATCAAATTAGCATTATAGTCTGCTGCGATAGATACAGTGCCAAAAAGAAGATACAAGGGGATAAAGACAGAGCTAAAGTGATGTAATGAACAGTTTATCTAATTGCATAGTATTAAGATGCTATAATTTAATGGCAGTTATTTATTTCCTTATAACTTTATGCTAATAGTGCTGAGTTCTTCAGATGCGATTTGTAACAAACATGTCAGTCTTTTTTAGACGCATAACTTACTTTCACTTTTATTATTTAATGTTTTACTATACAGTTGGGATATATGGCATTTTTTTATTTAATTGCCAAAATTAATAACGATATTTATAGGCTACAGGTTTATTAAAAGTAGCTACCAGGGTTTCTTGTAAAATTTACATTAAAGACATTTAGCAGTTTCATTCATGTTGAAAACATAAAACATGCCATAATTTAGTGGAAGATTGCTGCCATCAACACCCAAACAAACACTTTTTCTAGTGCTCAATGAATAGTTTGTGCATGAATGACATTTGGAACATGACATCACTGTTGTTGTTTTTTTTTTTTTTTTTTTTTTTTTTTTTTTTTTAATTACAAAAAAATAAACCATCTCTGAACATGACTTGATTATGGCACTATTTTCTTCTGGATCTGCTGTACAGGAGAAGCAAACTTGGTTGCATTATTTTCCTGCTATTAAAGCTGCTTGAAATAATCTGTGTTGTAGGCTAAAAAGCGCTATATAAAAATAAAGGGGACTTGACTTGAATGCTAGATGTAATGCTCTTGCTATATATATATATATATATATATATATATATATATATTTGATAACATTTATACTAAATATCAATTATAATGACTAAATAATCATCAACACAAATGATGGGGTGAAATGGGCTGTAATGCATGGGGCGCCAGGTAAAATCTTGCCTAGGGCAGCAAATTGGTCAGGGCCGGCCCTGGAACACAATCATGCAAAGAAAAAAAGCAGTAAACCACCCCTTTAAATTTCACTGTGAGATGTTCTACAAATCACATTGTTTTTCTGAATGGTTTCAGTTGGGTGAGACAAGCGTGGAAGTGGTCAGTGCCACCATCTTGTACAAGCTAAAATGGACCTTACTGACTATGGACATGTCAGTGGCCTGCACTATGAGTATGTTATTCTTGCGGTTTCCCATCTCCCATTTTAGTCCTCCTTGTTGAGATTTATAGCTCATAAACTGTTGCTTTAGGATGTACTATGTTTCTGAACTTGATTATCTTTTATGCAAACGTTCAACCACCTCTTCAAATCCTCTTGTAGGTCAGGCCACAATGGATGGTTCAGATGTGTTATGGTCTCTCCCACGCAACCTCCCCCCTCTGGTCCATCCTCCCTTCATAGAAAAAGGCCTTAAGTTAGGTGTCGGGGGACGTTACCTGTCCGAGTGTGTTGCCCAACAGCGTGGTTACATGATTCATGACAACAATGGAACTTTGGAGATTCGTATTCCTTTTGGTGCTGAAGGAGGATTCATCAAGGTATACCAGAGATCATATGCCCTCAGTGTTTGGTTTAAATGCGTCACCTTTTCTTTTACCCAAATATAACTTTTTTTTAATGTAATGTTTCTATTATCGACTGTCTGTCTCCTCCCTCGGCCAGAGTCACGTGATTGATGGACATTACTCTCAGTCATATTTTGTTGACGTCTTCCTGTTGCGTGAATGGGAGGATACAGCGTGGAGTCTGACTCAGCAACGGACATTCAGAAAACTTTATATTTATCACCAGCCCCGACCAATCATGCTTATTAACAGTGAGAAACGCAAACCAAACCGCCTACACATTCTTCTATAGATGCTACGTTACTTTTCACACATAGCCAGGTACAATCTATTTGCAGAGGACAAGGCCATTTGACGCGTGTGTGTGTGTGTGTGTGTCTCCATCTCTCTCTCTCTCTGTGTGTGTGTAGAGACACTACCCTCACAGGGAGAGTTTTCCATCTCCTTGTGCTGTTTTCCTCATGATGTTTCTCTGGGGAATGTGACTGTTGCTGGTCAGCTGGTGCTCTGGGAGGAAATGGAAAGAAATGGTGTTCGTCTCTCTCAAAACCCTTTCCCGAACAACACATACATGTATCTGTTTCAGATGCCCTTCTATCATCCACTCATCTCACAGAAGGTGATGCACCGCATACATTTATTTGTCAAAGTCTTTTTATTGATGTGTTTTATAAAGCATGCTTCCTTCCCTCTCTGGTGGTTTAGTACTTGGGAGACCGTTTCAGAAGATACACTTTTTTGGGGGTCTTCTCTTTCATTTTGTCTCCTGATGGAGAGATCTACAACTATCCTGCTTCTGCTGAGGCAGACCTGCAGGATGTAGGTATGTAATGTCCACCCACAAAAAAATCTTTGTGGCCAAGGCTATTTACGCTTGCTCTGCCAACAAAATTGCTCATCAGACAAAATTACAAAATAAACTTACCTGGTAACTGGAAGAATTGCATAGGGAATAAGAATAATAGATTTAGCTTTTGACCTGACTGACCCAAGTTTGAATCCAAGGTAAGTTGTAGGGGTTGAATTTTTGGGATAAGGACAAGGAAGGTCCCAATAAGGCAGCATCCATTTATAATTATAATAAAAATGATAATTTACACAATGTTATTCTTGCATACTGTTTCATATACTACAATACACTGATGTTCAAATAGCATCAACCGCTATTTGCAGGAAGTATAAATGGCATCTTACACTCATTGCAAATTGCAGTATTTTCTTTGGACTACATTTTTCACTTTGTGTACCGGGCATCTGTCACTATTTGCACTTACAAATTGCCTCTCTTAAAGTCAAAGGTAATCAAGCTAATCTCAAAATGAATACTGTACATTACAATATTGTGATGCCTAAATTCACTTGTAGCATTTAAAAATATTTTACTTTAGTTACATCCTGAACAAGTGCGTACCAGAGTACAAGTTGATTTTACATTTTACATTTCATGCGATATTAGAACTAGTGCATCTGAACTCAGTCCATCTCCTACATGTAGTCTCTGGATCGGTACCACTGTCTATATGGCAGTTTTCACATTATTATTTTTAACTAAATTGCCAGTGTGAAAGCCTCATAAAATGGTGCATAAATGCAGCAAGTCCAAAATGAGCGGTTAAGGCAGCACTGAATGTGTCCTTAATGAATAGAGCAATTACCGAATACATTTATTTTTATCTGTATCCCCTAGTTTTGCCCAAGCTGGAAGGGGAATGTACGGTGCAAGGTGTGCGTACATTGGCTTACTATGGTAATATAGACTCCTCTGAGTGGAGTTTGTATGTAGGAGGAATGAAGCTTAACTGGGAGCTGGTGGAGCTGGGGGGATTCTCACTAGATCCGCATGAGCTCTACCTCAGCCTGGAGGTGCCACTTTATGCCCCTGGCATGGCCTATGAGGTACAGGAAAGGCCTGAGACCAGCCATTATTCATTGAAGTCATGTAAGATGATTGTTATCAACTTTATAAATGTAAACCCTGAAAGATTAATATACTGGTTTCCATTGTTTCTTAGGGCTTGGGACTGCAAGGTCTGTTAGTGAGCGTTCTGGTGAGTTTAGTTCATCTGGAAACAGCAGAAGAACAGACTCGTGTGCAGCATTGTGTGTTCCCTGTGAGAGAGTTATTGGGTAACTTATACAAGCCACTGTACTCTTGATGGAAACTTGCTCTATACATACTCTAACTTTATCCAGAAGATCAAAAAACATGTTCCCTCTCTGTGCAGTGTGTCTGCCTGATGGAAGAATGGTGGTGATGGTCGACACAGCTGGTGCCTCTCCCCCAGTGAACCCCAATCACACAGCCCTTTTGGATCCTGCCTGTAGACCACTGGAGACTGACCACTCCAGAGCCATATTTAGCTTCTCCATAGACTCCTGTGGCACTGTTGCAACAGTAGGTGTTTGTCAGCCTCGGTGTATAGAGAAATAGAGAAGTTTCTAGTCTAAAGGTGGGGTAAGCGATAATTGAAAAACGCTGTTTGGAAGTTAGTTGGACGGGCACACAAACCACAAACATACTGTATGAAGGTGGAGGAGACAAAATGAGCAAGAGGTAGATTTGAAGAAAGACTGCAAAAATGGATATGGTTAAGGTTATGACTGGGCAAGAGTTTTAGGACCTGTGTTAATATTAGAAAAGCTTTCCAGTGCTGGAGAGCAAAGTGGGAAGGCCTGAAAATAGACATGGAGGTTGCTTTGATACTGCACCACACATGAGTAACACTGGGTTTGAGTGTCATTGTTAGTCTGGAGCTGCTGTGCTGTTGGCAACTAACAACCAACTCATAACTGTTTGTAATTATCATTGTGTACTCTATGTACATCTGCGCTTTATTTTTCGTGAAGCATTATTTTGTTGCGCTTCTGCTATGATAAATAGACCTCCACTCTTGGATTGCATGCGTAACGTCAGCTGGTAAGAGTCGTGCTGATGACGGCTAGAGAAGGGTGGTTGGGATTGGAGGGGGAGAAATGAAGAGAGGGGTGTATTTGTTTGGGTTGAATTCAGATATTAACAATGTCCAACAGTGTTTTTGAAATGTCACTTGCCCAACCTTTAAGCAATGCATAACGGCTGTATTTAGCCTTAAAGTACATTCAAAATTTACATTAAAATCTTTTCTACATTAATAACTTGTTTACAATATCAGTTAAAAAAAATATGGTACCTCTATCAATTTTAGGCAATTTCAGTGGCATAATAATGCATAATATTGAGATTCAGCTTTTTTGGGGTTATTTTAAGGTGCCCTGGTTACGGTTTAATTATATATTGAAGTACTGTGTAATATTAATTAACGAGCCCGTTCTCATCCCAAAGCGCCATATAGGACGCTTTTGCAAAAGCGTAAATATCCAACGCACATGGCACCCTTTAACGTGAAATGGGACGCAGATTTTTTTGGGCAGAAGGCGCCCCCTAGTGGTCTAACCCTTACCCTACACCTTACCTAAACTTAACCCTAACCGAAGCGTCTCATTAGACTTTAAAGGGTGCCATGTGCGTTGGATATTTACGCTTTTGCAAAAGCGTCCTATATGGCGCTTTGGGATGAGAACGCGTTGAATTAACATGTACTTGCTATAGGGTTAGAGGGAATAGAGTTTGGTTTTGGGTTAGTTGTATGTAATTATGGATAGTTTACTGTTATTAAAGGGTTAGTTCACCCAAAAATGAAAATTCTGTCAGTATTTACTCACCCTCATGTTGTTCCCCATCTCATTCCCCATTGACTACCATAGTATTCCTACTATGGTAGTCAATGGGGAATGAGATCTGTTTGATTAAAACATTCTTCCAAATATCTTCCTTTGTGTTCAGCAGAACAAATAAACACAGAGGTTTGGAACAACATGAGGGTGAGTAAATACTGACAGAATTTTCATTTTTGGGTGAACTAACTGTCTAATGCAGGAAGTTCATGCAATGCATAACGACACTAAAATGAAAGGTTACCCTTTTTGTAATGGTATAATTATAAATATTTAATTTAAATGTATCTCCCAGTCCTATTTACTGCAGTTTTCCTTTTTTGGCTTTCAGAACTTTATAATTTAATGAACATGTTTTAAATGCAGCATGATGGTGATCAGGTGATATACAGGAATGAGGTGAGAAACATGCCCCCTTTTCCTCCACAACTGAGACCTCTCAGCCAACCTCAACTACATTACAGGTATAAAACCTCTTTCTAATAAATTAATAACAAGCTCATAGTGCACAGTTTGACAGATGAATACAGTCTTCTGCCTTATGTTAGGGAGAATTCTCCAAAAAAGACAGGGCATTGTAGAGAATATCAAATGTACATTGAAACACTAAATGGGGCTTATGAGAGTGTATTTCCTAAACAGTGATGCATATTGCCTGTGTAGCACCAGCTACGTAAGCAAATAAAACTTCAGACAAACCTTATTAAATGCTGTATTTCTCTGGGGTTCAGGGTTCCACTTGGCTGTGTCCATCCGGAGAATGGAAATCGCACTCTTGCCATCTACCTGCCGTCCCATCCTCCCACACCTCTACCTATGAAACAAACGCTCAAAACTGCCTCACTCTCACACACAAGGCATCTTGAGTACCGAGGTGAGGAACTGATCTGTCATTAACAAGATTTCAATCGTAACAGGTACACAACCTACTAAGGTATTTGGCACTCTTTTGGTAGACAGTAGCAGCGCAACATGTCACAGGCCATGTCACATGTTGGTATCCTTCTCCTTCGCCTTCTACTGTGTGACAGGTGGTTTGACACCAAAGTATTGTGTATATTTGGGCACATTGCCCTCCCATCTGAAAGCTGATTAGTCTGTTTATTTTGATGTCCTAGTTATTTTGCTATACGCTGTTATTTGGTTTGTTTTTAATTTATACGGTAACGCTTTACAATAAGGTTCATTAGTTAACATTAGTTAATGTATTAACTAACATGAACTAACCATGAGCAATACATTTGTTACTGTATTTGTTCATCTTTGTTAACATAGTTAATAAAAATACAGCTGTTCATTGTTTGTTCATGTTAGTTCACAGTGCATTAACTAATGTTAACGAGATTTAAATAAAATATTAGTAAATGTTGAAATTAACATTAACAAAGATCAATAAATGCTGTATATGTGCAGTTCATATTAACTAATGTAGTTAACTAATGTTAACTAACGGACCTTATTGTAAAGTGTTACCATTTATACTTGTATTCTACTTTCACAATGGGAAAAAGACAGACAAAATGCACTTTATGGTCTCAGAATTTTGTCGATGGAATTGCAGTGATTTGTTATAGAAGCTAAATTATACAATTTTGTAAAATTAAAAACAACCAAAAGGCAACATAGCATTTTTTTTTTAATAAAAACGGGATCAGAGTAAATTTTACATTTTATTTGTTGAAGTGTTACAACAATAAAAGTTGGACATTTCAAGTGGTAGTTAAAATAATTTACATACAGGTATGTAGAGGTTCAGCTACAGTACCAAGGTTTGGGAACCCTGGTGCTGTTGCATAAATAGCTGCAAAGTTAAGACTAATTTGCCTTAACTAATTGCTAGTTGGGCAGATTAGCTCTTAAGACACAGTCTTACTTTTCATATTTAAATTGGACCAATCTACCTTTTTTGAAAACTTATAAAACATTATGATTTGTCTTGGGGGGGAAAGAGATAGTCTTACTAACTTGTAAGACTAGTCTGGTAACACTTTAGAATACTGTATCTTACTTGCTGCAGAATTAATAAGGAATTATTGACGAACTAATAGGTAATTCTTCATTAACTACTTCTTCACTACTGTTAACTACTGAGGAAGATGTGTTAACTAATTAGTATGTAATATAATTTTATGATTGTGTTAAGTATCAGTTAGTTAATCAATAACTAATGAATTCTGTCATCCCTCCTGAAGAACTACTACTAATTATCTACTAATTAAGGTTCAAGAAAAATAACTAAGAAGTAACTACTGAACAGTCATACAAAACTAACGTCAAATTATTTGCATATTTTATATACAGTACTGTGTGTGTCTGTTTTCCTCAGCATAGAATGCCACTGAGTAAATTCATGTATTTAAGACAACGACTGAGGGAAACTGAAAATATAGAGAACTTATTAGTAATTAATAAATAAGTATCAAATAATTCTGCAGGAATTACTTAGAAGCTGGAACAGTATTTTAAAGTGAAAATATAGGGAACCCATTAGTAATTAATAAAGAGTTATCAAATAATTAACCAGGAATTAGGCTACTTATAATCTGAAACAGTCTTCTAAAGTGAAAATATAAGGAACTTATTAGTAATTAATAAATAACTTTTAAATAGTTCTTCAGGAATTACTTAGAAGCTGGAACAGTATTCTAAGGTGAAAATACAGGGAACCCATTAGTAATTAATAAAGAATTATCAAATTAATTATCTAGGAATTAGGCTACTTAAAACCTGAAACAGTCTTCTAAAGTAAAAATATAAGGAACTTATTAGTAATTAATAAATAATTATTAGATAGTCCTTCAGGAATTACTTAGAACCTGAAACAGTATTCTAAAGTGACAATGTAGGGAACCCATTAGTAATTAATAAAGAATTACCACATACTTCTGACTCAAATCAAACTTACTGTAAACCTTACTGTAAACTTACTAAAACCTTATAATAATAAGGTGTAATATACATGATATGTTTTTGCTTATTTGTAGATCATAGCCTATAGGTAAATGTTTGCACTTCTCTTTCTTATTAGTGCTGAAGAATAACAAACTGACTACTGTGTATGACTGTTAATTAGTAGTTACTTCATAGTTATTTTTCTTGAACCTTAATTAATAGATAATTAATAGTAGTTCTTCAGGAGGTATGATGGAATTCATTAGCTATTGATTAACTAACTGATACTTAACACAATCATAAAATTATATTACATACTAATTAGTTAACTCATCTTCCTTAGTAGTTAACAGTAGTGACTTAAGTGTTAATAATGAATTACTTATTAGTTCTTCATTAATTCCTTATTTGTTATGCAGTAAGTAAGATACAGTATTCTAAAGTGTTACCGACTAGTCTTAGCAGTTTATGAAACCGGCCACTGGTTCTGAATGTTATAGTGCATATTGCATCCTAATTTTGGTACTAAGGTATTAAGATTAGTATGACTTTATACATGTACATGCTTTATAACATGCACATTCTTAATGTCTTGCATTAACTTATTTATTCAATATACTCTTACAGATAAAAAAAGGCCCTCAATACCAGTTGGAGGATGACACCCATAAAGGTAATCATGTTTATTTAATCATGTGTATTTGGGTAAATATAATTACATGGTAGTAAATATTGATGTATTGATTATTTTAAAGAATTACAGAGTAGTAAACATTGAATTGTTTGACCTGTGAATAGGGCATTTCTACACTCACCGGCCACTTTATTAGGTATACCTTTTCAACTGTTTGTTAGTGCAAATATCTAATTAGCCAATCAATGGTGTCAACCAAATATATTTAGGCATGTAGACATGGTCAAGATAATCTTTTGAAGTTTAAACTGAGCATCAGAATGGGAAAGAACATGACATGGTGGTTGGTATTTCAGAAACTGCTGATCTACTGGGATCACACACAATTACCTTTAGGGTTTACAGAAAATGATCCAAAAAAAGAGAAAATCCAGTGAGTGGGAGTTCTGTGGGCGAAATTGTGCCACTCCTGTCTACTAGGAACAGAAAACTGAGGCTATAATTTGCACAAGCTCACCGAAATTGAACAGTATGGGAAATTGTTGCTTGGTCAAATGAGTCTTGATTTCTGCTGTGACATTCAGATGATAGTCCGCATAAACATGAAAGCATGGATCCATCCTGCCTTGTATCAATGGTTCAGGCTGCTGCTGGTGTTATAATGGTGTGGGGGATATTTTATTTTTTTTGGCACACTTTGAGCATTGGCACACTTTGAGCATTTAAAGGTGCCGCTTGAATGCGTTGACGTATTTGAATTTTCTCTCTGATATCTACATAGAGGGTATGTGGCTTTATATGCAGTGGCTTTTAAAATGTCCAGATATGGTTTTGCAGGTCCATTTTCAACTAGAATGAAATGGTCTGTTTTTACCTTAATTTGGAAGGGTCATGAATGGTAATGAGTTCTGTTCTGATTGGATGTTTCACAGCGGGCTCAGTGAAACAAATGTACTAATGTTAGATGCCTTGTCAAATAAATATAGCTTCAACTTATGCGGTGGAGAATGTGATGTTAACTAGTAGGATGAAGTAGGGCTGGACGATTAATCGAAAAATAATCGAAACCGAAATTCAGAGCCTATAACCGATGTCATTTTACCATTTCGCTTTTTGAATCCTATTTATATTTCCGCCCACTGTGTGTTAATGTACTTTCCTCTTAAAACATAACTCCGCCCCTTCCAGTCTGCGACATTGAAGCAACATGAGCCCCTTTCACACAGTGTGTTGATCCCGGTAAATTGCCAGAACAAACACCTTCTGTGTGAACACAATCACGACCCGGGATTGGTGCCAGTTGTTGTAATGATGGCGCTTAAGCCGGGATCGTTCGCCAGCGTGAAACAGTACTAGTTTATGATCGAATCGGAGACAAAATGCATAAGTGGTTTCTTGAGAAAGAAATCGCAGCTCATAAGCAAACTATAGACGCCGCTGAGATACGTGACGTTTTTGAGGGTTGTGTGTGATTGCATTCTCTGATTCCTTAAATACTGAGTCAAATCAGCAACAGGAGCTGCTTGTACCAAAGAAACACGTGGAAAAAAGAGAGAGACAAAGACAAACGCCCAGCAACAATTGCCTCCACTCCACAAAGCAGCTTTCGATAACACGAGCATTTACAAACGCTACACAATATGAAAAGGATTTGTTTTTTAGTTTTATAAAAGTTATATTTTGCTTTTACGATGGCAATATTTACAATAATTTATTTTGTTTACAAAAAGAAGCATTTTCTACTTTTTTTAATATTTTGAAATATTAAAAAGCATTAAAAGCTATCTGTGTTTCCATATTTTAGAACCACATAGAATTATGCACTCTTTCATTAGAAAAAAAAACATTTTTACAGTATAAGCCTTGCCAGTGACATGAGATTTTTTTTTTTTTAAATAATCGTTCAATAATCGTAATCGAGGTAACTTGTTCGATTAATCGCGATCATGATTTTAGCTAAAATCGTCCAGCCCTAGGATGAAGTGAGCTAACATTGTCTGTGAGCAACTAAACTAACGTAGTTGGTCCCTGACTTGTTGTTGATGAAAGTAAATTTGACAAAAGGGAATTTACATGGGCATCTACAGTATTATTTTGTAGATTTGACAACACAGGCAAGAAATACTAACCTCAGCGTAAATACTTTTAGTTATACTCTTTAGTTATGTGTGCTCGTTACTTGGAGTTTTCCATTTGTTGCTGTGCTAGGATGGACCGTAACACTCATGTTACTGTACGCTGGATAGATAACACAGTGTAAATTATTAATAAAATCACTACTTAACGCTTAAGGGAATGTAGTTGGAATTGCCCCCTTCTTCAGTATGCGACACTGAGAGAAGCCTGCTTGATATTGTCCCAGGTTAGAAAATAAGTCTGTGGTGAAATGGCAGAGCAAACTAACAACTTTGTTAGGCTAACGTTATCTGATTCTAGATAAACCTCAACCACGCCTGTTGACATTCTTTTCTGTGGGAAGGGTATGAAAACTTCTCCCATCCCCTGAACAGCCTGGAACATAACATTGTTTCCATGATCTGCCATTTTCCCTATGATCCTCACTTGTTTGTTCACCTGCAGAACTTCCGATGATTTTGTATGTCCATGTACTGAACTCTTGTTGTTTAACTATGCCAAGATAAATTTAATGTCTCATTCTAGGGCACCTTTAAATGCTACAGCCTACTTGAGTTTTGTGATGGACATGGTTAGCAACTTTGACCACAGTATACCCATCATCTGATGGCAAAGCTCAAGTGATCTCAAACTGGTTTCTTGAACATGACAATGAGTTCATTTCTCGAAATGGCCTCCAGTCACCGATCTCAATCTAATAGATCAACTTTGGGCTTTGGTGGAACTTGTGATTTGACACATGGGTGAGAAGCTGACAAATCTGCAGAAACTGCGTGATGACCAGAATCTCTGAGGAATGTTTCCAGCACCTTGTTAATCTTGAATTAAAGCAGTACTGAAAGCAAGAAAGATGTCTAACTCTCTACAAGCAAGGTGTACCTAGTAAAGTGGCCGATAAGCGTATACTGCTATTTATAATCAAAACCTTTGCATTAAGCTGCATCCAAGGCAATGCATCTCAGAGTAAAGTCCAAGACTATGGTTTTATCCATTTTATCCCAAGTGTTTTATTTGCTAACAGTGGGGTAAACATGAAAAAGGAGCTAACTGAAAATGTCTAATTGTTGTGTGTTTGTTTGTGTTGGATTATTACAAATGTAGCAATAAAAAAAACTTGCCTGCACTGTTTCTATGGAGCTGAAGGTGGACCCTAACAGCATAATGAAAGGGGCTCATCCCGTCACATCATAACAACAGTTCTGTCCAATAAAAGTTTCTTCTTGATGAACAATCCATGCTTCCGTTCTGACATTTGTAAAATTTCTCTTGATTTTCTAAAGATGACATTTGTAAAGGAGTTACTTATTAACCAGAACTTCCCATTTCAATAAGAAAGGTGTCACACCACTTCAAGTTGTCTTTAAAAGTCAGTTTTTTTTCCATTTAAATTGGGCATAAGTTATTATGCTATTGTGGAGTGATGGGGATCGGGATGGGTAGCGGTTGCCTCTGGTACTTTTAGGATAAGTCATTAGGAGTGTTTTCACTGGTTGTTTGGGAGATTTGGTACTGCTGTCTCACGTTCCGTCGTCTCTGGTGATCACTGGTTACTTCTAGCACGTTCACTGCTGGAAACCAGCCCTTCTTTCCATCACAGAGACGCATGCCTTCATACCAACCTTAAGGAGAGGAATGAACATGGAAGTCAGTTTTAGTAAAAGTCCATTAAAAATTTAAGTGATTTTATTTTAACTGTACCTTCACTGGTTTTGCGCAGCACATTGATGACATCAGATGGCTCCAAGTTAAGCTCGTCTGCCTGTTTTCCTACATACTGACTGACGCACTGGACTTGAGGACAATCTGACACACACACACACACACACACAGTGACACACACACTTTATAGAGCAAGATGCACTGTGTAACACAAACACCTTGTCCAAAGTATAATTGGGGTAGCTTATAAGTCTATATTGGAACCTTTTACAATAGTGGAGTTATTTCTCACTTTAGTTTTGAAACATTGGGGCATATACAATAGCAGTATTTAGAGTAAATAACCATTGACTTAATTTTTTATTTTCCATTTAAAGAAAATGCTAAAAGACTGTGTATTCCTTCTCACAGTGTCTGTGATGAAATAAACTCAAAGCTTACCCCAGTCCTCATAAATCTTCTCCTCTCCAAGTGCCTTTTTAATCAAAGGGAAAGCAGCTATCCACCTATGCATGTCTGACCTGGAGAGGGTTAAAAAGAATGAGAGTTGTGAATGTTTAAAAATGTAAAAATACTGGTTATTTACAAAATGGAATAGGAATGCATGTCATGTGTCAACAATCTATTCTACTCTGAATAGATCCAGATGTATGAGTAAAACCATTAATCTCACTCTGTATTAGCCTTGAGCAGGTGTTCACAGGTGCGACCCCGATGGTTTTCCAGGAGGGTCAGAGAGAAACAATGATCCAAGTGTGGTCCCAGAACGTTTTCTGTAGACTGCACCTGAACCAGAGATCGATGAGCATGATCGATCACCACAAATCGGTCTGGACATCCACTGTGGAGGGAAGGGAGGCAGAGAAGTCACTCCACCGAAATTACATGGAACAATTTGTCCCAGAACTTTATTCCCCAGACCCGTTGATGTCTGCATTTCCATTGTGGTCTAAAAGTACTGTGTAAATTAGGCAAATTATTCTAGTAACGTAGAACTACGTACAATGTTCCAGTTCCTGGTGTATTTAGCCGTCCAAATATAAGCTTAAAGGTACAATATGTAAGAATTTTGTAATAAAATATCCAAAAATCACTTGCACATTGTGATATATTTCCTGCAGTTGTGTACTTACAATATACCAAAAGTCTCCAAAGATTTTCTTATTTCAGAGAAATTCCAGTTTTAAATAAGTGGCCGTCCCGGAAAAAATGTCGCCTGTCAATGCGCAATATTCGCGCTATCCTCGGTTTCCGTTCATAATGCCATAGCCATGACGAAACCATGGCGACAGATAGGGCTGTAGTACTCGAGTCCAAGACCGGACTCAAGACCGTTTTTGGAATTCGGACTCGGACTTGTCTCGGTCTCGGCCACTGGTCTTGCCAAATATGGCTTTTGGTCTGGACTCGAGACCGTTTTTCTATGGTCTCGGACTTGTCTCGGACTCGCTGAAATTCGGACTCGGACTTGTCTCGGCCACTGGTCTTGCCAAATATGGCTTTTGGTCTCGACCGAGTCCAACATTTTTGTATGTGTGTTCATTTATTACTAGACTATCAGGGTAACGTTAACTTAGAAAATGCCAAAATTAACTGACCAAGTGCTCACTACAACGGAGCGCGTTGTAGAGAATCGAGGCGAATCAAACACAACTTAATCAAATTAATCTCTCATGGGATTAATTCACATGGCTTCAACACTCCAAAAGTTCTGGAGCCAACAAAGACCATGACAAGCAGACTTTGGGACAAAGAAGGAGAACTAAAACGAGGATCAATATCAGCGTGGTGTTTTTGAGATGCCGAGAGCTCCACATCCGTGACTAATTTGCACTTGACAGAGCTTCACGAGTCACGACTTAACAGCTTTATTAGATGGGTGAGCAAATATACATAAAACAAATCAATTTATATAAAGTTAGCTCAACATGATGAAATGTTTTGAATCTGGTCAGTATGTTATTCTAATGTTGATCTAGCTTCCTTCTAGTTTGGTATAGCAAATGAACTAACATGTAGTATAACATTATAACTTTCAACACATTTAAATGCTGTTTAGTGTGTAACGTTAGACCAAGTAAAGCAGCGCTGCGTTACCTCTGTAACGAATTGAAGCAAATCAAACACAACAGAACCTATGTGAGTTAAACACCACATTCCAGAGTCACGGGATTGCTCCAGAGTGTCTGGTTTGGGATAAGGAAAACCCCAGATAAGTTTTTCTTTATGGCCGCAGGCCCAAAAGATGGGCACTAAACAGGAAGAACTGTCAATGCGTTAATGTTTTACTAAGACAGATCTACTAAGACAGATCTGCTCAGAAAGGCCTGACCACCAAGAGGCCTGACCACCTTTTGACCTCCCCCAGCATCATCACTGTTGAGCCGGACAAAGACATAACACAGACCACCTTTCATGGAACATGAGAGTAACATAGACTTACACCCTTTTCACAGAAACTTACTTACTTACAGAACAATTACTGATGGACTTACACATTCAATTCTGTGTTTTCTATTGCCTCCTACAATATAGGTGTGTGGTTATTATGTCTTCCTGCAATTCATGTCTTGTGTTTATTATGCTTAGATCACATATAAGTCATGTAATTGTGACATAACTCTTCTGTGTGAATGAGAGTATCATGCTTCCTATCAAAAGAATCATACGCTTTTAATTCAAAAGATGGCTTGATTGAAATCTGTGTAAAATATTTTGTATAATCTATGTTTAAACTGTGGTCTTTTGTCTCTCTGCTAAGTGCTGGAGACCAGGCAGCTTATGATAAGTAGAAGATAGATCCCTCTCCGAAATGATGCCATTGTCTCATTGGCCAGACGTTTTCTGGGAGGTTGGACTAACTTTTAAGTTAAAGGTCCGAACAAAGGAGCAAGACCTCATTGTTCAGTTCGTTTGATGTTCGTTCAGTTTTTGTAACTGTTAAGTTTGCGCCTCTCTCAAAACAGCAAGAGTGTTCCTGTTCGCGCTTCTCTCTGAAAACAACAAAAAGCGTGTTTGCATGTTTCTACATCGACCAGACCAAATTTGACCAGCAGACCAATAACCCATCAAGATCGGGGTTAAAACATCTCGTCTCCCTTTCATTTCTTTCCTATTTTTTCTTTTTCGTAAAAGTCTCGTTTCAAAGTTAAGTTTGCTGCAAAGTTCGTTCAAACGTCTCTCCTGCAACGCGCTTCGAAAAGTAAAGACTGCAATTCGCCTGCCAACCACACGTGACCGGCAGCTCAGAAACTTCCATCCAGGCACTTCAAAGACAACCAGCCACGCGGACCCGGGAAACCCCTTCGAATCAACACGACAAAGGGAATTCCCTAAGCAACGCAAAGACAAGCAAGTAGTCCAGACTCTAACTGAACTGGTGCTTTAATGTAAATTTAATAACCTCTCTAAGAAACGAAGGTTTAAATTAAAGGACAACTCCGGCTCAAAATGAACCTTTGGTCTAATTACACATTGTTACCTAGTCAACCGTTATCTGAGATTTGTTTTCATGATTGCTGAATGTAAATAGTTTTATCTCTAAAAACAGTTTAGCCTATAGCGCTAGTATAATGCTAGTATATAGGGCATAGAGTAATGACAAATAAAAATCGCTTGTTATTACCACTAACAAGGCTCAAAATAGCCCCACAGTTACACGGTAGCATAATAAGGGTCCCTACATTCAAACCGAAGCATTGAGAACTTTGTCAGTGTCCATACAGTTTAATAAGAAGATATTTTATACATACAGTCAACTTCGCGAATACAGGAAGAAGCCATCTTTGAAAAATAGTCCCTACCAGTCGATCTACGAACGCCGATCCAAGTGCGCTGAACTGTGCAGAATCTCATATGGTCCGTTGTTTCCGGAAGAAACACAAACACGAACCGTTTTCTTCTGTTCAATATGTACACGTAGCCTACTGTTCGCGATCACCTTATTCACATCTCACCAGCGCAATTGGATCGGCGCTCGTAGATCGACTGGTAGAGACTATTTTTCAAAGATGGCTTCTTCCTGTATTCGCGAAGTTGACTGTATGTATAAAATATCTTCTTATTAAACTGTTTGGACACTGACAAAGTTCTCAATGCTTTGGTTTGAATGTAGGGACCCTTATTATGCTACCGTGTAACTGTGGGGCTATTTTGAGCCTTGTTAGTGGGAATAACAAGCGATTTTTATTTGTCATTACTCTATGCCCTATATACTAGCATTATACTAGCGCTATAGGCTAAACTGTTTTTAGAGATACAACTATTTACATTCGGCAATCATGAAAACAAATCTCAGATAACGGTTGACTAGGTAACAATGTGTTATTAGACCAAAGGTTCATTTTGCGCCGGAGTTGTCCTTTAAGGCCCTCTGCTATTCTCTATATATATATGCTGCCACTTGGTAATATTATAAGAAAACATGGAATTAATTTTCACTGTTACGCTGACGACACTCAATTATATATTTCATCACGACCAGATGAAAACACTAACTCATTTAAAATGACAGAGTGTCTCAAAGATATAAAATGCTGGATGACGCGTAATTTCCTGCTATTAAATTCAGATAAAACGGAGGTATTACTTATTGGTCCAAAAAACTACTCACAAAACCTCTTACAATACAGCTTTAATATAGACGGATGTCCTGTTACTTTATCCACTACAGTAAAAGACCTGGGTGTTATACTAGACCGCAACTTGTCTTTCGAAAATCATATTTCATATGTTACAAGAACAGCCTTTTTCCACCTTAGAAACATTGCTAAGCTACGTAACATGCTATCTATTTCTGATGCAAAAAAATTAGTTGACGCATTTATGACCTCAAGACTAGATTACTGTAATGCTTTCTTAGCCGGTTGTCCTGCATCCTCAATAAACAAGCTACAGTTAGTGCAAAATGCAGCTGCTAGAGTTCTTACTCGGTCAAGAAAATATGATCATATAACACCGATTTTATCATCTCTACACTGGTTACCTATTAAGTTCCGTATCAACTACAAAATACTACTACTGACCTATAAAGGCCTAAATGGTTTAGCTCCTATGTACTTAACAGACCTTCTTTCGCCCTACAATCCACCGCGTTCCTTAAAGGAACACTCCGACTTTTTGGGACTTTAGCCTATTCACCTTACCCCCCAGAGTTAGATAAGTCCATACATACCTTTTTCATCTCCGTGCGTGCTACAAGTCTGTTTGACGCACCCACCGCTAGCCTAGCTTAGCACAAAGACTGGATGTGAATGGTTGCAGCTTTCATACTAATCCAAATGAGTGACAAAATAACGCAAACGTTTTCCTATTTACATGTTGTGGTTTGTATAGTCACAGAGTGTGCAAATATCAAGGCCATATGAGAGTATGAAGTATGAAGTATGTTTTGAACGGTGAGAGGAGTCTCTTAAATGCTTAAATTGGGCATTGCGTTCATGAAATCAACACATACGGTATGTCTGTGATTGGCTACATCGCTCAACGCTGCAAACATGTTATAAATAGAAACTCTGGCCTGTAAATCGTTTCTATTTTGTTTTACTTGTTCTTGATGCTTATCCTGCAACAGATAAATGCAAATCTATTACTTTTTATGTTTTAATCATAGATATTTCTAGTTTGCAGGAGTCCCATGAATCGTTTTATTCTCCTGCAAACCACACACACAGAGAGTGAGTACATTACCGCCCGCGCTCGGCCATCAAATGTAGTCCCGCGCCGCACTCTATTGCGCTGGCAGTGCATGTCTCTCAAGGGCCCGGCCCGACTCGAGGAATGTGACGGGAAATATCGTTCCGACCCGCTCGGGCAGAATAAGCTAGTTCACTCCTACGCTAAGGAACAAACTTCCCACTTTCACCGGTAGCCATGTTGTCGCTTGCTGTATGCTGTTGCCGTTTCGTGTGTGTGCTATGATGTTGTTGTTGTCGCTTGCCATACTGCTACGTGAGTGAAACTAACGCTACGGAAACTCCGGGGAGCCAAAAATGTGACATTACACAAAAACTCGATTTACTTATTTTTTAAATCGCCCGCAACAAAAAAATCGAATTAATTCATTTAATCGATTTTTCGCCCAGGCCTACATGGAAGAAAGCATTTGCCAAGGTCCTTTTCACACCTCCAGGGACCCTAAAGGAGCCTACCAGCTCCCTCCCCATGATCCCGGCCCAAAACACTTCCAACTCCGCCACCTCCTTGCTGACGTTGTAGCCTTATTGGGACATGGTGGCCACCTCACTGAGGATTGGTTAGTTACCAGCATCTTCAAATACCTGTTTGCTGCTTTGTAATGGCATTTTAGCAGCTGCTCTCTTAATCTGATGCATTTGTCTGGCAGTAACCTTCCTCATTATGCCTTTATCTGCACAAACCCGTCTATGCTCTAAATCAGCCACAAATCTCTTCACAGGACGATGATCATGCTTAAGTTTTCGTGAAATATCAAATGTTTTCATGTATTGTCCAAGGCATTGCACTATTTGACTCTTTTCTGCAACACAGAGATCCTTTTCTTTCCCATATTGCTTGAAACCTGTGGCCTGCTTTATAATGTGGAACATCCTTCATAGGTCCCATTTACACTGCATGGTTTAAGTGACCCAAATCCGATTTTTCCCTCTCATGTGGCACAGATTGGATATGGCCGGTGAATGTGTAAGCAGGAAAACAACGCATGGATTCCGATTTTCTCAGATCAGATTCAGGCCTCACCCTAGCCCCTTTTCCACCAAAGCATTTTGAGAGCCGGTTCGGAGCCGGTGCCTGCGCGCGAACCAGTTCTTTGTGTTTCGACAGCCAAAGAACCGGTTCGCGGCCGGGAAAACTGGTTCCAAAGCTGCACCAACTCTTTGCTGGACTAGAACCATTCTTTTAGCACGTCATGTTTACGTTGGGGGCTGGGGCGGGTTTAGATGTGTTCTAAACATCTTTTCTGACCATCGCAAACCCAGGAGAAACTGCAGAAACACGAAAGCATTTTTATTTATTTATTTTTTTTATTTGAAACATAAGCAAAGAAGAAAACTGTCACGATATAGAACAAATAAATGGAAAGAAAAAAGACACAAGACAGGGGTACATAACTTATCAGAAAAGATTACATATCAAACGAAAAGATTAAAAGACTTACATATTTCAATTGTTTTTCAAAAGTTTTCTTGGTACACGAGTTAGAGATAATCCCAAAGCAATGTACTTGCAAGCGTTTCTAGTGACGTGCACAGTGACGTAACGACGTCGTTCCCTGGGCGCTCTAGTCAGTGGAAAAACAAACAGGTTCTGAACGGGTTCGCAAGTTGAACCAACTCCGAACCAACTTTGAACCAGCACCAGTTCCGAACCAGTTCTTTTTTTTCGGTGGAAAAGGGGTGTCATATGTGGTAATAATTCAGATATTAATCGGATACGTGCAGTTGTGTGTGCCACGCAAGCATACAAATCGGATATTCCCCAGTAATGTGAGTCGTATGTCATTAAAAAAGTGAGGTGGACAACTCAGGTGGACAGCATCAACTGAGATCACATGACTTATTATAGGCGCGATGGAAGACAGAGGATACACACAGTGGAGCAATGCGGAGGTTTTATGTCTCTTGAGTGTTTGGGGCGAAGAGCGCAGGCAAAAATCCTGGGTTGTTACAGAAATGAATCCATATTTGAAGATATTTCATGAGATATGGGGAGGCATGGTTTTAAGTGCTCGTGGCTACAGTGCCAACAAGGGCTCTCCTCTTTTTCAGATTCCTTTATTTGTCATTTTCATGGTGTACATAAAAACGAAATTGTGTTTCACACATACACTATTCAGTAATTCAGTGCACAATTTAAATATAAGTATAAGAATAATAGAATACATTAAAAAGATAAAAAAAATTAATAAAATAAATAAAAATGAAAATAATAAATAAATATATAGTTCAAATCATGTTCTCTGGTTAAGAAGTCTAATAGCTGAGAGAAAGAAACTGTTTAATAGCCTACTAGTTCTTGCCCTGGTACTTCTGTATCTTTTACCAGACTGAAGGAGTATGAACGTGGCACATGAGAAATGAGTAAAGTCCTCAATGATGCGATTTGCTCTGTACACACAACGCTCTCTGTAAATGTCCTGAATATGTGGCAGTGACACACCAATGATTTTTTCAGCAGTTCTCACAATCCTGTTAAGCTTATATCTCTCCTCTGCCGTACTGTTCCCAAACCAGCAAGAGATACAGTATGTGAGAATGCTCTCGATGGTGCCTCTATAAAACATGGTCAAGGCTGGAATAGGGAGATCTACCTTCTTCAGTCTTCGAAGACAATGAAGGACTCGCTGTTGGGCCCTCTTGATTATAGCTGTTGTGTTGTCACTGGAGGTCAGCTCATTTGTCAGATGGACCCCCAGGAACTTGACGCTGTTTACTATATCCACCTCAGAACCGTTAATGGTCAGAGGGAGATGGTGCCGACGACTAGTCCTCCTGAAGTCGACAACCATCTCCTTAGTTTTTTTAGTGTTAAGGACAAGGTTGTGTGTTTTACACCATACTGTCAGCTGTTCCACTTCCTCTCTGTAAGCCGATTCATCATTGTCAGTGATGAGGCCAACAACTGTGGTGTCATCAGCGAACTTTAAAATATGATTGGTGGTAAAACTTGCAGAACAGTCATGTGTCAACAAAGTAAACAGTAAAGGGCTAAGTACACACCCTTGTGGTGTACCCATGCTCACTGTGGTTGTCTTAGATATTCTTTTACCTATTCTGACGGTCTGCCGCCTCTCCGTCAAAAAGTCCAAAATCCATCTACACATGCCATGATCCACTCCCAGCACTATCAGCTTTTCAATCAGTTGTTGTGGCACAATTGTATTAAAAGCAGAGCTAAAATCAATAAATAAAATTCTTGCAGAAGTGTTCCTGTTTTCCAGATGTGTCAGACTGAGATGGAGCAGGATAGATAGAGCATCCTCCGTTGATCGGTTTGCTCTATATGCGAACTGCAATGGGTCCAAACTGGTAGGGAGACATGATTTGATGTGGTTCATAACAAGCCGCTCGAAGCATTTCATGACTATTGGGGTCAGGGCCACAGGACGATATCATTCATGGTGGCAAATTTGACGTCTTAGGCAGAGGTATTATAGTTGCACTTTTGAAACAGATGGGCACTCTGGGTTGGCTGAGGGAGATGTTAAATATGTCTGTAAAGACATCCTTCAGCTGTTCGGCACCATTCTTCAACACACAACCTGGGATGTGATCTGGACCAGCCGCCTTTCTATGGTTGATTTTAGAGAAAACCCTCTTCACGCTGTCTGACGTCAGCTGGAATGCCTGGTTGATGGAAGGCAGAATCTGCCTTTGTGCTAATTTATCATCTGTAATCTCGAACCGAGAGAAAAAGTTGTTAAGATTATCTGGTAGAGAGGGATCATTTTCTGTTGTTTGGACAGTAGGCTTATAGCCTATAGCTGTCCGAAATCCCTGCCACAACCGCCTTGTGTCCCTGGTGTCATTGAAATTACTTGACAACTTTCTTCCATACTCTCTTTTTGCCTCTCGAATTGCTCTCTTTAGATCATTTCTTGCTAAATTGTACGCTTCAGTGTCACCAGATCTAAATGCAGCATCCCGAAGCCTTAGCAATGATCGAACCTTTTCTGATCCTCCTCGATTGATGACTTTTCAAACATCGGATTTGGGCATCAAAACATCCAGTACAAATGCACCCTTTAGTAGTTTTCCTTTAATTGGGCTCACCTTGCAAACTAATTATCACAGGTGTCTGAGATTGATTTCAGTGATCCAAAGAGGAACAACAGGTCCTCGACATAATAGAGCAGCTGTGTTTGCAAATGCAAACAGACGAAAAGGGTTTGCACCAACATAAATGTGACTGCTACTCTGAATGCATCCATGATCACCAAAGCCAAATGAAAATGAATACATAGGTCGCTCTTTTGACGCAGGTGTAAGTTCTGTCACATACTGTGATGTCGGCTGCTCAAAACTCAGTTTTTCTGTTTGCATGCAAACATGCAAACAAAGTTTTCCAAAATGAGAGTTTTTAGAAAGAATCCTTTTCAGAGGCGAATTCTCCATTTGCGTGTAAACGAAGGGCACCAACGAATGGAAATGTTTTTCAAAATAACCATGTAAACGGGGCCTAAGTCTTTGATTAGCTGGTTCATGTAGGTTTTATTGGGGTTGGAGCTAAGCTCTGCAGGACAGTGGCCTGCCAAGAGCAGGATTGGATACCCTATAGACCAGGGGTTCTCAACACTGGCCCTCAAGGTCCACTTTCCTAGAAAGTTTAGCTCCAATCTTGATCAAACTCACCTGTCAGCTAGCTTACTAATGCTGAAGACCTTGATTAGCTTCTTCTGGTGCTTAGCCTATTCAGTTGCATACTCATGACACACAGCAACACAGATAAAATAATTCTTAATACATTGAATCTTTTATTGAAAGTAGTCTTCTTTTACCTGTTGAGATGTGGCTTTACATTTTAAAAATATTTTAAAAGTTTTTTGTAATACCTTTTTTTAGTGGTGAGAATGAGAAGGTCATTGAAGAGGAACATGTATACAGGAGTACATTTGTTGCGGATGCTGAAGAGAGACCCTCTTTTGCTTAGCTCTTGTAGTTCCCCCTGTTTTTCTAAACAGCGTGTTTTAGAAACAAGTGGAATGGCCTGTAGAAGTCAAGAAACACAAATTATTATTGTAAATTGTATCGGTTAAATCCAGCAAATAAATATATTATTTTGGCATATTAAAATAATACATGTCTGCCTTTTATATGTTAGTACAAGAAAATGGTAACTTTCAGAAATTTCTAACAATATGGTAGCTGAAGTTTTATTTGACCTATTCAAACTCGTTCATCAAAATGAACAAATCTTTTTTCGAGTCATTTCGTTCATTTTGTTCATTGAATAAAAGAAATGACTTGAAAAAAATATTCATTCATTTTGATGAACGAGTTCGAACAGGAGAGTCACGAACGTGCATCACAGAACAGAGCAAGGCGAGCATTTGTACTTATAAAACTTAAACTTTTTTATTTATTTTTGAAATGACCAATCGTTTCGCTAGAAAAGACCCTTATTCATTGTCTGGTAGCGTTTAAAGCCCTTTGAAGCTGCACTGAAACTGTCATTTGGACCTTGAAACTGTTGGAGTCCATTGAAGTCCATTATATGGAGAAAAATCCTGTAATGTTTTCATCAAAAACCTTAATTTCTTTTCGACTGAAGAAAGAAAGACATGGACATCTTGGATGACATGGGGGTGAGTAAATTATCAGCAAAGTTTTTTTTTAGAAAAGTGAACAAATCCTTGAACAGTTCCATTTATGATATAAAGTAATAAATGTATAAAATTATAAATTCATATAAATTATTGCGCTTAACACTCTCCTTGAGAGGCTTACTGTGACTGCTGTACATGTCCAGATGAGATTGCATCTGTAGGATCAGTATGTGTCTGCTTAGGTGCATTTTGTGTCAAGGTGGGGTGACCTGTCCCTGTGTATGTGCACTTGTTCCATCGAAATCCATAAGATCCTTGCATTCAGGTTCCTCTGTGCATTCTTGTGTTGCTGAAGGAGTGTGCTCCTGAAGGCAACAACGATTTCTCCTGATCAGCTTTCCTTCTGTCGATTCTGTAATGTTTACGATTTATAACATGTGACTTATTTTATATTATTTCCACATGTGATGTGTTTTAGTTTGGAAGCAGACATTGTTTATCAAGTCCACAAGGGGGCGTTGGAGTTTCATAGTTGAGTTGAGACTGCGGAAGCAGTGGTGGGATTCCGTTAAATGTGTTGACAAAGAAATTAAAAAATTGTAACGGAGATTGAGAAGTTCACTAAAAAGTCTGAATACTACTTTGCTGTGTCAGAGTATTATTCAGAAACTTTACAGTTTCTACTACATAAGACCTTGTTGTGGAAAAAGAACCTTGAATGGTCCACTGGTTGGTCCAGGCTTTTTGTTTGTCCAATCTGAATCCTTAACGCAGGTAAGTTTCTTTCTTTATTTCTGTGATTGTTATAGAATTCTTGTTTACCTTCTGCTAGAGTATCAGTATTTCTGACTTCTGGCCAGGCAGGTTTCAGGTTCTCTTCCAGTTCACGGACAGCGTCTCCTTAACGCAGATAAGTTTCTTTCTTTATTTCTGTGATTGTTATAGAATTCTTGTTTACCTTCTGCTAGAGTATCAGTATTTCTGACTTCTGGCCAGGCAGGTTTCAGGTTCTCTTCCAGTGAAGTAAGTGTGTTTCTAATTTTCATTCTTCATCCCATGAGTAGTTCTGCTGTGCTTGAACCCTTTGGAGACTGATGGGGTGGCGCTGTAAGACATGAGAGCCAGCAAAGAGAGTCTTTTAGCCTCAGAATGATCTTGGCAATCTGTACGGCCCTTTCCTCATGGACATTGCTCGATGGGAAGTGGGGACTTGAAGTAAAATGAACAAACTCAGCTTGCATGAGATCCTGGAACGGGCAAAGGTGGCAATGAGTTTTTTCAATCACTTGGCTGATAGAGGGAGGAGGAAGTGACAGGATCTGGACCAGGTAATTACCAAGTAATGGCATTTATTGTGTTCACACAGGCTAATGGCCATTTTCTCCCAGGTCCTACTGGGTAATTCACTTGGACAATGGTTCCTTTCATTGTGCTGCCCTTGTTTCGTCTCAGTATGAGCCCTCCTGCAAATTCGGTTAAATATCCTCTGAGATGTTAGGCCACCAAACTGTCTGATTAGCCCTTTTAAGACACCTATGTTGGCCTTAAAGAACAGGATGGGTTCTATCCATGATTTCCTTCCTCATACAGGTAAGAACAGGTAGGAACTTTGTTTGCCTCTCATGACTAAGCCATGGAACTCAATCAGCTCTCCTCTCACATGAAAATACTCTTGGATGGCCTCAAGCAAGGTGTGCTTGCTGCATAATCTGGCCAGCCATTTCCAAACTACCAGAGCATTGACTGCAGCTGGCTGTAAGATTCAGTCACGTCCAAGTGATCTGAGGCCGCGGGCACTTCGGTCTGTGCAAGCCCTGGAAAGCACCGGAAGTGATCTCTCTCACGGTTGCGAAAAAAATTCAATGCTGTCTGTTGATGTATTGAAATCGTCTTCCATTTGCGATTTCCTGTATATCTAAATATGTTTAGATTTTCACAGTGAAAGGTAACACTTCCGAAATCTCTGTGTAAACAATGAGTGAAGTACATGCGCGAGATATCATTTCTGGCGCTTGTGCAGACCAAAGTGTCCACACCCTCAGATCACTTGGACGTGGCTGTGGTTACATGAGGTAAAAAACAATATGTTCACTTTCTCACACAAACCACTCGTTTCGTGTCTTAGGCCATCAATGTGTACTTACATTTACGAGTCATTAAATCATGTTTAATTTGGACTTCTCTGTGTATGCTCTTTGAGGTGGACCCCATATTATATGACTGACAGACAAGAACGGTTTGAAAATTGAAAATACTGTGGAAATAAAGACACCTGCATCTTGGATGCCCTTGAGCTAAGCTAAAACATATCAAAAATTACATTTCAAAATGAATCCTATCCCTTTAAGAGGGATTTAATAAAATCCACTAGCTGAGTCCAATGAGCCAAATATCTTGGCAACAGAGAGATAACCTCCTCTGTTGTGGAAAGAACAAATTTCTCCCTCATTACTGCCTTATTTAGCTTTCTCAAATCAACACAGATGCAAACATCTTCATTGGGCCTTGAGCACTGGAACTATGGCTGCACACTGGTTTGGTTACTTAGCCATATGGAGAAAGAAGGCATCAATGACAGAGTTCAGCTTTCACCTTGGGCAGAAGAGAAGGAGGTAGATGACTTGATTCACTGCATAGGGTTTAGCTCCTTTATTTAAGACAATTTTCACTAGTTCTGTTTTCAGCTTGCTTCCCTGATGTGAAACATCTTTTATTTTATTTATTTGCATTTATAGTGTTCAAGTTGGTGTGACCAGGTGTTCTCCTCCCATGTTGTTTATTTTAGTTAACTAGTGCTCACCGCCTACAAATTTTCTTTAAAGGGAGGGTTGACTGCTTTTTTTCTTTGCATGATTGTATTTATGGGGAGCAATATAACATGTATTCGTGGTTTTTCTTTTTTTAAAAGTCTTATTTTTCATAAACTTCACCTTTATTGTCAGCCACGCTCTCCTCTGTCCCCTGAACGAGCTGTTCACTTCTGATTCTATGAAAACACTCCCTCAGAAACACGTAGTGGGCTCAGATTGGTTAGTTTTGCCCGGTGTGTTGTGATTGGCTAAACTGTCGCTCACGTTGTCCGGAAGGTTAACACGCATTACCTTTACAGGCGAAACGTGCGTGTCATGAGCTTTGGTCCAGATGTAAATATATGTCGAACTGCAGTATCAGTTTCAGGCATAATCAGACCGAGAAAGCCGCGATGAAGAGAGTCAAGCAGAACCTCACCACATACTACAGCTCTTACTAAATGTTTATGAATGATAATTTGCTAAATTTTTTAACTTTATACACGTTTATTTTACACAATAGCATCTGACTGGCAACAATAGCAACTGACTGGCTACTAATGTTATACTCAAACAGCGCTGGCATGTTTAAGTTCTTGATCAAATCGAAAATAACGTCATAAAGCATATATCCATGAAAAATATGTTTAAAACATTAGTACTTATAGAAAATTCAGGTCCATAATGTGTGTACGCGTTTGTCGTAGACACAAAATAGCATTGGCTAACTAGTAGTGGCTATAAAGCCAGTGCTGGCATTTGAAAAAAATAAAACACAAGGCTAAAGTCGGAACTGCTTCATGTTTTAGTAAAAGTTTCTTGTTGAATCCGGTGTGGAACTCGTGGAGATTCTGGAAGCTGTCTTCCGTAAAATGCGCAGCACAGAGAGCTAGATTACGATCGCCATTTTCAGGAACATAATCAAACATAAATTGTATCCATTGTTGAGGAAGTATAGCGTCCATGGAAAGCCCGAACACAGAAGACCTGACAGCTGCGTGAACAACACACTCGACGAGTCGACGTGCCTCATAAATATGCGCATTCCATTTTCTGCATATTCTGAGGGAGGAGTTGATGCAAATGTGTGGGTTAGTGATGTACCATAACCCAGCTGTAGTCCCAATCGAGTCATTTTTGTACTTCCTGATTTTTAAAAGACGATATCTCTGCTTACACTGAACTTTCAGCACTGCAACTTTGCAGATACTGTTCATGCACCAACAGCAACATTACACACTATTTAAAATGAAAAAAGTGAAATTGCAGTCAACCCCCCCTTTAATCAATGACGTATCATTTTGATCTGCTATAAATAGCCTATCTCTACTCTTGTTGACACACATAATTTCCGACTGACCCGGGGGTTCTCCTTTGCTTCCAGCGTCCTTGCATGGTGACTGCAGCTGTATGCCAGTTTTTCCCGCTTTTGAAACGACACTCTTTCTTCTGGTAAGCTGTTACCTCAGTAAGAGGTTGAAACTGCTGAGTATTAGTCTGACGAGCCGGTATCCTTTTAGCTTGTTTCAGGCAAGGGTAAATCAGAGTGCGACGCTGAAGGATCAAAACGAAACCAAGCGATCTAAAAGATTGACCGTTCAGAGTGATTGACTGAGTCTATGGTCAGGTCAGTTTTTATCATGGAAAGAGACGGTACTGTGTTTGTAGGCATTGAGAGTTCGTGTTATTTTTAGCTCGTTTCAGGCATAGGCAAACCAGTTCAGTGCGGCGCTGCAGGACCAAAACAAATTCACAAAGGAGTTTGTGACTGAAATTGATGCGATTTTATCATCGGGTAAGTCTTCTCCTTTTTGGGTTGAGAATATTGGGTTTTCGTGTGGGTGTTTAACCATTGTGTTTCCCTTCTAAGGAGTTTGAGCTCATTCTTCTTCCTTGCCTGTTGCCAGAATTTAATACGAGGAATCGCCGTTGTCCATACCACCTACTGTTTTGTGTGTTATTTAGCTTATATGCATGGTTTATTATATGTTAGCTGAATGACTGTTATTACTTTGTTTTCTTTGTTTTGAAATGATTTGCTGCGAAAATTCTAGTGTTTGTTGATTTATCATTATCTGGGTTTCTGTTGATTTATAACCCAATTGTGATTTTTCTGATTCTCTTTGTGTTAGCTGAATGACTGCTATTACTTCGTTTTCTTTGTTTTGAAATTATTTGCTGTGAGAATTCTAGTGTTTGTTGATTTATCATTATCTGGTTTTCTGTTGATTTATAACCCAATTGTGATTCTTCTGATTCTCTTTGTGTGTGTGTGTGTGTGTGTGTGTGTGTGTGTGTGTGTGTGTGTGTGTGTGTGTGTGAGAGAGAGAGTTAATTGCATTTTTTGCTAGGGCTGCAGCCAGGAATCCTCCTCAGTTTTCTACGCGTGTTGGTGGTGATTTGAAAACTGTGCGTGTTGGTGGTGGTTTGTGTGCAGTAAGGCGCATGGACTTTGTCTGAAACGTACAATTTGTAGCAAGTTCATACAGTGAGTGAATATATGTCTCTGCTTTCTCCCCCGGTAGCTGGTGTAATGTTCCAATAAAGCAACTGAGTTTCTCAAAGTCTGAGCTTTATTAACATCAAGCTTTTGACCGTAACTTACATGCAAACATGCAATGTGACTACTCTAGATAACTGCAGACTAGCATTCTCCTTTGGTTGTCTGCAACTTGAATCTTAACATAAACTCGGTTGCCACATAATGGAGTAAAGACACATTAACTATAACAACGATATAAACGTTGTTTACTTAACAAATGTAACATTGAACTTTGAAATTACAATAGTCAGAAACAACATTTGTTTTCTTTTTTTTTTCTCAAAGTCTTTCTTAATCTTGCAAAGTCCTTGAAGTCCTAGGAGTTGTGATAATTCGTCCAGACATTGTTTGCACTCTTTTTGGTGAACTAACTGTAATGTGACTGTAATCAGACTCAGGTAGATCAGTTCCTGTTTGTTCATACTGAACTGTGCTGTCTGGGACGTTATTCGGCGCAGTTACAAGTTGATTTTGACCATGAACTTAATTTTTACTCTGAAAATTTTTACTCTCACTCGTTTAGAGGTTGAATGACCTCTGAGAGATGAGGAACATACCTGCCCAGGTAATGAATCATTCCCAGCATTCTCCATAGGTCTGAGATGTTCTTTGGCTTTTCAAGGTGAGTGATAGCTTCGATTTTTGCTGTGTCTGGGCGAATGCCCTCTTTGTACCTACATGTCCCAGGTCCTACATGTCCTCAGGTACCTACATGTCCCAGGTACCTGAGTTGACTCTGACAAAACAGGCACTTTTCCGTGTTTAGTGTGAGACCAGGCCGGTCAATGGCTTCCAGAGCCTTCTGCAGTCGCTGCTTGTGTTCCTCTGGAGTGTTGCTAAATTCTAAAATATCGTCCATAAAGACTGCAACTCCTTCAAGGTCTTTGAGGATTACCGACATTTGCCATTGGAAGATTTTGGGTGCGCTGGTGATACAGAACGGTAGCCTGCGGAAAAATATCTTCCAAAAGGAGTAATGAACGTTGTCACAGTTTAGCACAGTCCATATCCAGTGGAAGCTGCCAGAAGCCAGTAGCTGCATCCAGAAGTGACTACTACTACTTATTTTCCCTGTCTTCTTTGGAATGGCCACCATAGGGGCCAGTGGCGCAAAAAGTGGGTATGCGCTAAATGCGGCGCATAGGGGCGCAGCACAATGGGGGGCGCCAAAGCGATGGTTAAAAAAAAAAAAAAAAAAAGATATATAGGCTATATTGTATTTCTATATGTAGCTGCCGTTGTGCGTTTCTAAATAATTTCTGCATTCCTTCAATGTTATATAAAAGTTTAGAGGACTAACAGCCAGGCTAGAGTAGGCGCCCTCATGGAGAAGGGGGGCGGGTAATATCGCGAGCGGGCGGGGGCGCCGTGAGCGCTGAGCGAGCAGGTACGAGTAGTGAGTTGTCGTCGAAAAAGATGGATAAAACAAAATGCTGTGGGGCTAAAAATAGAAAAAGAAAGAGAGAAAAGGAGATGGCATGTCAATTGATGCGACAGCAGCTAAATAACTGCTTGCATTGTAGGATTTAAAATGTGACATCCAGGCATGGCCATCGGGACTACCGGCAGATTCCCGCTGGGCAGACGTGCTTTTCAGCCAATACATTTCATCCTTTTTTAATTTATTTGTCTTAACGGCCCACAAAACTCATACATCGGCGGCCCATTTGTTTGTTGTTTGTTTTTGTTTTGTTTTTTGCTTAATTGGCGGCGCTGTGCTAGTGTAATGCATTGGTCAAAAAAAGTCAGCTTTAGTTTTTTTTTTTTTTTTTTCTGACACACTGGCCCATGAAATATGTCATTATGCGCTTATATCTTTCAAGTATAGAAATTAGTGCAAAACAAATTATGAAAGTTTCCTTTATTTTTCTGTGCATTTGTTTTACAATAGCCTTTATCTATTACTATCATGGGATTAATATTATAACTATTATTATGTAGGCCTAGTAGTGTAATGTAGACAGAGAAAAAATTGAACCTCTTTTAGTTAGTGTCTGTTTAATTTGCACCCTGAATATGGGTTGGAGCTTTTAATTTTGAACTCTCAAAGTGCACCAGACTGCTGAATTTAACATTACAGAACACAAAATTTTCTTATGGGGGAGCATGCCCCCGAACCCCCCTAGAGAAACAGAGGTTCACCTACCACAGTTTTACCTAAAATCCTGTTAGAAACACTGGTATTGCTGTTCCAATGGAGCTTATAGTTTTCTTAGGGGGGGTTCATCAAGGTGGAGTAGCTGTAGTATAATTGTGTTAATAAACGACAATTTTGCACTTATTTTTTTTTCTGTTAGCTCTCATTTCTTCCTACTCACTTATTACACAGCACACTTACATTACATTTATTTTTCCTTTTTTTGGGGGGGGGTGGGGGGCGCTAAAATTGTTGCTGCATACCCCTCTGAAACTGGGTAGTTGCACTCAGTAGGCTCAGTGATCTTGTGAATGTAGATTGTACCATTCTCTCTAGCTCCGCCTTGACTTCTGAAAGCAATGGTACGGACACCATCTTGCAGCGTGCACACTGTATGGTACAGCATCCTCTTTCAGGCAGATTTTAATGGGTTTTGTCTTCACTAATCCCAGTTCAGAAAAATAAATGGGTTGGAGCTCTTCTAGCCTCTGAACTATACCCATTTCGCTTGCTGCATCACGAACAAGGAGATTGTTAACATGGGGACAAGTTACCACAAATGCTTCAAAAATATTCTGCTCATCTTTAAAGATAGTTTTAGCTCTGAACCTCAAGTTTCTCAAGTTTCCCATTGACTCTCAAGTTTCCCATTGACTTTGTTAAACTTTGGTTTGTACTTCAAAACTGAGAACGTTTTCTCAGAAATGACAGTTATGTCCGCGCCTGTGTCAATTTTTATGTCTGTACCCTGAACTGGGAGTGTGACAATCCAAGCTCCACTTTTGTCATCGATGTGAGTTAACTCACCCAGGAAATGTGTTACATTGCTGCCCTCTTGTGGTCTGCTGACATCATGGATTTCTCGCATTCTACAAACTGCAGCAAAATGACCCTTTTTCTTGCATTTGCGACACTCAGCACTTTTTTCTGGACAAATTTCACCTTTTCCATTATTTCTGCCACATATTCTTCATCTCCAGTCAGAAACATGCTCATTTTGGTTTCGTTTTAAGCCACGGTGCTGTCTGCCTCTTTCACTTTGGTAGAATTTCCCCCTCGTGCCGGCGACCTTGCTGATTTGAGCACTGATGGTGGCAGCCTGTTCATTCACATGTCCACGGACCTGTTCCAACTGCTTCACGAGCTCTTCGGCATTTCTGAGTGTCAATTCGGGTATTAATTGGAGCTTTTCTGACCGCTTTGGGTCCTGAATCCCAATCACGAGTCTGTTACGAATATTTTCATCTTTAGCAGCACCAAAGTCACACCTGTTTGCTAGCAGGTGGAGGCTACGAATATACTCTTCGGCCATTTCACCTGGCTTTTGAACCCTCGTGTGGAATCGTGCACGCTCGTAAAATAACATTAACTTTCACTCCAGTACAAAGTAGTCATCAAGCTTCCCGATCACAGTCTCAAAGCTGTCTGGGGGTTTCTGAGTTTCTCAAAGTCTGAGCTTTATCAACATCAAGCTTTTGACCGTAAATGAAAGCTTTAGCATAAGTTCTGCCAGGAAGACATACCGCGTCACTTGTTACCTTCAGGTTATCCAATCACGTTCTTATTCTTGTCAAATAAAAGATCGGTACTTACACATGTTTGAGTTTGCAGATGCCGACGCGACAAAAAGTAGATGCTGTCGCATTTATTCATGCTCTCGTTTCAGTCGCCAGGCAACATGTTTCAGGATATTGCTTACAATTTTCAAGATTCGACGATGTCCCGCCCTATTTCCTACTGCACCTTGAGGTTCCCGCGCTCAGTTTTTGCATCTCCCCGTAGACACAGCGGTCTTCGGAGAGTTTTGATCAGCTAAGGCCGAGAAGTTCTGGCTGTCTTTAGGCTAAAGCACTCAGGAACCGCGCTGTCTGCACAGGTGCCATTATCCCGCAAATCACCGATCCACCGACATGCATCAACAACTCTGCAAATCACGAGACGATCTAGCTCTCACTGGTTTCAAGTTCAAACTCCACTTCCAAGGCTTTCAATTTGTTTTGGTAGGCACCGCACCTCCACCAACCACTGTTAATGTGTTCCCTCTACCTGATTAAACTTCATTCAGGTAAGTATTTCTCCATGGCTTCCTATACGGCTGAGTTGAAATCATGGTTAAAATTGGCGTCCACAATGTCGATGACGTGGCGCTATCTGATCTTTACGGCTGATCTGCAGACGGGCCGGATAGCTCGCCTTAATGCTATACCAAGTGTAAGCAAAGTTTTGCGTTTCCGTCAGTCCGATATTCCACATTTAAGTTGTGATCTAATAATATCAGTGTTGTCAAAACCACGCTCTCATTTGCAGTTTGCAAATACCCACTAACATCTGTGTAACTGATTAAAAAATCAAGCATGTTTTTGAGTTCTAAAGAGCTCTATACTTATGCAATATCACAGTGTCGCGCTCGTCATCACATCTGCTCACTCAAAGTTTGGTTGCGTGTGTTTATAAAACAAATAAAAAAATAAAAAAATAAATAAATAAACCTGAGCTAAAGAGAGCAAGTTTATCATTTGGCTGTTATGCTTATATTGCAGTGGACATATCTACAATGGCAGCAAGTTACATATTAATTGTGTAATAGTAAATTCACAAACAACTATTTTCACCATATTAGGCTATAGCCTACTTTAAATTCAAATAAGTCATTTAATATTTAAATGACTTGGATCTACAACATTGGAATTGTGTACAATCGCCGTAATACTCAACCTTTCTGTTGGCTACTTAATCCACTGAAATGTGTGATCGGAATAATAATTAATGTGAGGGGTGTTTTCACATTAATTTACAGAGATGCAGACTAAAGGATCAAGGCAGCTGTGTGTCTCTGGTTAAAGCCATATAAAACTGTTAACTCAGTAGAACTAATAGTCATATTACCGTAGTATTATTTATGAGAAGTAATCAGTGAAGAAGGCTCCAGTGACATTGTCTTCGCTCAACTGTATGATTTACATTTCATGTATCATTCTATTCAAGAGTCTCAACTGGTTGTGGCCAGCGATCTCCCAGCCATGAATAGGGCTATTTATGCAAGAGCAACTCGGGAGCCATGGCAGTCATATGCTTCACACCTGAGAAAAGGATTCCACAATCAAGAGACAACAGATCAAGTATCACTTAGATTCTCTTTTCACGTTCTGATCATGGCTGGCTGTTCCTTCCTCGTATACAATTATGGAAATTGTAATTTAATATTTCTTCCATTCATAGTTTGCTTACAGGCATCCAAATTCATGCAAGTATTTTAATCCTAAATTTTTCAATTCTGTTCACTGTACCTTCTCTTTGTTGCTTAAGGCATAGCAAACTATGACTTATAACAGTGGTCGAAGTTTCAACAGCACGCTTGCAGCTTCGATTAACTATCACCGCAAGTTTAAAACGTTTTAGTTCAATCAGAATCGCACCAGATGGAGTCTCAAGAAGTGTCAACATATAGTCAACATTCCATCGATGAAATATGTAGTTCATGCATTGCTATTATGATTAGGTTATTCTGTCTCAACATCTATATTGTAAATCATGTCCTGTTGGCAGGATTCTTGTAAATTTAGTTTGTGATGCACTAACCTGGAGAGATGTCACTAGCTCCTCCCAGTGCTGTTATAATCTTTAAAAGAATTCTCAAATGAATTTCTCTCACTCTTTAAACTTTGAGTGTTTAACCTTGCAGTTGTTGGTTATGCTTGAACGGCAGCATTACACTCCAGTCAGAAGCAAAATCCATTTAACCCCTTCGATTACGTCTGTCTGCAATGGTCTCTTTTTCTAGTGATATTCATATCGTAGCTGTCTGTCACAGCGTTCATGGATCATACATTCAGGGGATTCACTCCAGGGGCCCTATTTTAACGATCTGAAACGCAAGTGTCAAAGCGCATGGTGCAAGTAACTTTGTGGGCAGGTCCCGGCGCTGTTGCTATTTTCCCGGCGGGATAAATACCTCTTGCGCCTGGCGCAAATCTAAAAGAGGTTGGTCTGAAGTAGGTTCATTATTCATAGGTGTGGTTTGGGCGTAACGTGAAATAAACCAATCAGAGCGCCATCCAAAATACCCTTTAAGATCAGGTGCGCATGTTGCATGATGGATTGTTATAACGGCGGGTTTACCAGGCAATGACCAATTGTCTTCTGGAAGTGTAAAATAGCACCAGGGAATGTTTGCGCCGAAACATGCCTCCTTTTTGCGCCGATCCGCCCAGGGAGTGCAAGTGCGTCTGTGGAGGGGAAAATCCCGCTTTGCGTGCGTGCAAAATAGGAATGAGACATGCATTTGTGTATTTCATTTGCGCCGGGTGCAAGATAGGGCCTCAGGAGTTAAATACTCAGATTTTCCCCATGGTCTCTCTAATTACGTTTATCCCTTATTTCCTTCCTCTTTTTCTTAAGAACTAAGAATGACTATAAAGGCTCGGCATCACATTATCAATTTATAAATTTGCAAATTCTGTCCCTTCTCATCTATGGTCAAATTTCGATTTATCATAACTAACGGAGCACTACTCTCTAAACCTGGTTCAGGACTCGTCAGTTCTGAAGTCTATCCTCCTCCCTGTGTACTGGCATTCCTACAGGACTGGGGCTGCCATGACAGCAGCCGAACGTGGTAGCCCAGCAAGCTCTTCAGTGATAATTAGGTAAATTCTATACAATTACTGGTGGTGGTATCAGGCAATGGCCTCGTCTCTATGTGGCGCAGTAGCCATATAGTTATTCATATATAAGCCATATATTTATTCATATATAATAAAAAAAAAAAAAAAGGATACGGCCTATCATGGCTATATCCGCGTGGTCTACGGAGACCTGTCTATGTCTGGCCATCGTGGCTATCTGTGTTGAAGATTACACATTACTCCTTCTGAGAACGAATCTTCGGTGTGCTGGATGTTTTAGGGATTACTCTGCCTTCTTTAAACAGTCCCGCCACTATCCAACCACGTCGCAGTTATAACCAAGCAAATTTACTAGCTTAACCGTTTTACAGCTAATTCCAAATTTCTGACTAGATGGTCTTTTTTCTAAAAAAGATCCACCTCTATCCCAGCATTTCAAATATTGTTTGAGGTTTACTTTTCAGAGAACTTAAATAAGCCAAATTCAATTCAAATGACTTAATTTTTATTCATTTTGGTATTTATATTTTACTATGTCTTATATTCATTGGCAAAACAACTGGTACCCAAAATCAAACAGTTCTTTTCAGCAGTTTCAGTCACTGTCTCTAATCATCAGGCAGACTTAGAACTTTTTATAAAGCAAAAAGTCTTACCTGCAATGATTGAGACAAATGCCTGGACATGCATCCTGTTCCCGTGACGCCAAATTGTAGATCTAAAAAAACTTCTTTTGCTTTCCCCATGAAAAGAGACACCAGTGATTTTGCCAAGAGATCTCTCGAATTTATTTATAATATTTATAAGACATAGGAGGAAGAGAAACAGAGGTCTTCATTCTGCATCGTTACCATCTCTTCCTACTTTTTGAACAAAGGGTCTCAGTCTTTATACCACTGACCAAGAAAAAACTGCATCACCATAGTAACACATACCTATGACCACAAGAACATGTGGTTTCCATTTACTATGGAATGTATATCGTTTCCCTATACACTGCATAAACTTTCAGTCTCCCTCCAACATACATTCTCTCATACAGTTTAACTTATCCCAAAGTCTCCTAAAGTCTCTCTCTCTCCCACATCTTCAAAACATTATAATCACAAAATGCAAAGATTACAAATAATAATGTGTATACATGTAATAAAACAGATACATATTATGAATATTAATAAAAAATAATAATAGTACTAAAAACAACATTAAATGATGAGATTGTGAATCTTCAGTGTGGTCTAACGAGACCGGTATGTGTCTGGCTTTCGTGGCTGTATCTATGGTCTACCGAGACCCATCTATGTCTGGCTATCATGGATGTATCTGGTATATCAAGTCCAGTCTATGTCTGGCTATCGTGGCTGTATCTGTGGTCTATGGAGACCTGTCTACGTCTGGCTATCATGGCCGTATCTGGTATATCAAGTCCAGTCTACGTCTGGCTATCGTGGCTGTATCTGTGGTCTTTCAAGACCTGTCTATCATGGCCATATATGTGTGGTCTAACGAGACCTGTCTATGTCTGGCCTATTGTGGCTGTATCTGTGGTCCATCGAGACCTGTTTATAATCTGTGTGGTCTAACGAGACCTGTCTATGTCTGGCCTATTGTGGCTGTATCTGTGGTCAATCGAGACCGGTCTATACATGTATCTGTGGTCTATCGAGATTTCTCTATGTCTGGCCTATTGTGGCTGTATCTGTGTGGTCTAACGAGACCTGTTTATGTCTGGCCTACATGCCATATGCATGCATAAGTTCCGCATTTCAGCTTCCGGTTGGGAAGATTAAAGCGGAGGAAAACCAAGGAAAACGGGAGAGTCTTAAATTACTGTCCTCCCGTCTTTGAAACGAAACTTTCATACGTTTAAATGTAATTTTATATATAGTTATGTTTATTTAATACAATTTTAAAAAGAAGCATAAACACAACGAGGGGCGTCTGTTTTGTCTATTTTTGTGACAAATGTTTCTTTTGTAAACCATGGAGTATAAAATTCAATATAAATTCTTGGTATTGCATTGGACTCTTCGATCGGCGGAAGTTATCAAGCATCTTTAAACCTTCACCGGCAATACCGCCGTGCATAGAGCCCACTGTGGCTGTATCTGTGGTCTATCAAGACTTCTCTATGTCTGGACAATCGTTGCTGTATCTGTGGTCTTTCGAGACCTGTCTATGTCTGGCTATAATGGCTATATCTGTTGTCTAACGAAACCGTCTATGTCTGGCCTATTGTGGCTGTATCTGTGGTCTATCGAGACCTGTTTATACCTGTCTCTGTGGTCAATCGAGACCGGTTTATGTCTGACCATCATGGCTATATCTGTGTGGTCTATCGAGACATGTCTATGTCTGGCCTATTGTGGCTATATCTGGCCTATCGTGGCTGTATCCGTGTTTTTTCAAGACCTGTCTATGCCCGGCCATCGTGGCTATATCTGTGGTCTATCGAGAGCTGTCTATGTCTGGCCATCGTGGCTATATCTGTGGTCCATCGAGACCTGTCCTGCCCTACAAAGCAAAAAGGCAGTAACTACGCAGAGTGCAGAACTGAGAAAAATGACTTTTGCCAGGGCTTTTTGCAGTTACTGTACAAACGACTACCATTTTTCTCTAAAACGACACGCATTAAAGTTAAGATGTTTTGTCATATAACAAAGGATGCCTTGAATGTCATAAAAATTGTAATAATTAATGCTTTACCAAAACTGCAGTTACTGCCTTTTTGCTTTGTAGGGCAGTGTCTATGTCTGGCCTATCGTGGCTGTATCTGTGGTCCATCAAGACCTGTCTATGTCTGGCCTATCGTGGCTGTATTTGTGGTCTTCAAGACCTGTCTATGTCTGGCCATCGTGGCTATATCTGTGATCTATCGAGACCTGTGCATGTCTTGCCATCGTGGCTATATCTGTGGTCCATCAAGACCTGTCTATGTCTGGCCTATCGTGGCCGTATCTGTGTTCTGTCAAGACCTGTCTGTGTCTGGCCATCATGGCTATATCTGTGTGGTCTAAGGGACTGTTCGTTATTTATTTAAGGGGCCACCGGAGGAGATTTGAGATCTGTAGTCAAAAAAGACTTGACCCTTCCCTCGCCAGCAATATTTTTTTCTATGACCCTCCAAAATGATTGTGAAAAAAGGCATGAACCTCCCCGATAATTTATTGATTACTTCTGTACTGGTTTGCGCTTGGCAAAGATGTTCAGAATCAGAGAGCCATGATACACGACTAAACTCCTGCTTTCTCATCTTACTAGGGCTGTAACGATAGACCAAACCTACAATTCGTTTCGTATCACGAGTTTTGATTTGAATTTTTTTTTTTTTTTAAATCATGTTTTCGGTGCTGATGCAGTGGTGACGTTTGTAACGTGCAATTTTGTGCTTAAGTTGAAAGGCATTTTGTGCATAGTAAAACATATCTGCAACATTTATCAAGTACACTGATAATTGTGCTTGCATTTATTAATAATTATGATACTAAAATCATAATAAAGTAGTATGCTTCCCTTTCAATAGTCCAAATTTACGGCCTTTTTCGTCTTTCTTCTGTCGATTTCATCAGCTCCTGATTGATCAAAATTCAGATAGATCGACAAACCGGCTCATTCAACCGCACAGCGCGCACACTTCACGAATTCAAGCTTACAGCTCAGATTTACTCACCAACACTGTTCTGGAAACGCAATAAGAATGGAAACTAAAATATGGTGGCACATATCAGCTGCAGTTCGGGCGCCTCAGTCCCAATACACTCGACATAGGCCTACATTCACATTTATGTTAATGCAGCAGTAGAGTTACACACACAGGACAATGCACTTATTCACAATAACAAACGTTCATTATTTGCTCGTGCTTTAAAGCTTTGCCGGGTAAACATTTATTTGCCGTTCTTTTCTAATGCACTTTTTCTGAGCGCGTACTGAAACGCGCGCAGACTGTCAAACAGCGCCACTGCGCCACTCGGATTTTTGTTGGGTCAGACCCATCTGACAGCGATGGCCCGGGGGCCGAGACCGAGAGAGCTACATGGAAAAAATATGCACCAAACAAGCCACTTGAAATTTACTTGTTTTGATCAATAGAAAAGTTGGATGACCCTCCCCTATAGACTAAAAAAAGTTGGATGACCCTCCCCTCATCAAAGAATAAAAAGACATGACCCTCCCCTATTTTCCTCCGGTGGACCTTTCCATAAATACCGCACGGTCCCTAACGAGACCGGTCTATGTCTGGCCTATCGTGGCTATGTCTGGTCTATCGTGGTTGTATCTGTGGTCCATCGAGACCTGTCCATGTCTTGCCTATTGTGGCCGTATCTGTGGTCTATCAAGACCTGTCTGTGTCTGGCCATCATGCCTATATCTGTGTGGTCTATCGAGACCTGTCTATGTCTGGCCTATCGTGGCTATGTCTGGCCTATCGTGGCTGTGTCTGCGGTCTATCGAGACCTGTCTATGTCTGGCCTATCGTGGCTGTATCTGTGGTCTATCGGACCTGTCTATGCCTGGCCTATCGTGGATGTATCTGTGGTCTTTCGAGACCTGTCTATGTCTGGCCTATTGTGGCTTCATCTGTGGTCTATTGAGACCTGTCTATGTCTTGCCATCATGGCTATATCTTTGTGGTCTAACGAGACCAGTATGTGTCTGGCTTTTGTGGCTGTATCTATAGTCTATTGTGGGGTTCGCCGGTCCTGGTCCTGGGGGGGCACTGTCCCTGCGGAGTTTGGCTGCATCCTGATCAAACACACCCGAGCAAGCTAATCAAGGACTTCAGGATCAGTAGAAACTCACAGGTAGGTGTGTTTTGATCGGGGTTGGAGCTGGGCTCTGGTGGCCCTCCGAGGCCGAGATTGGTGAACTGAGGTCTATCGAGTCCAGTCTATGTCTGACCTATTGTGGCGTATCCATGTTCTATCAAGACTTTTCTATGTTTGGCTATCATGGCTGTATCTGTGCAGTCTATCAAGATCTGTCTATGCCTGTATCCGTGGTCTATCGAGACCCGCCTGTGTCAAAAGTGTCTGACCACACGCGTGGACATCACCTAAATCAGGGAGCATGCGGTCACCTTCGGCGACGGTATGCAGCTCAAGGATGAGCTCTGAATCAGCCCTTCCCAGTTCTTCAGGGAGTGGTCAGGCCCACACCTTCCCCCGGTGGAGGGCTGGGGGAGAATCTTTTCTCAAAGAGCTGCATTCCATCTCCGAGCACACAGAGCAAGGTGAAAGTGCGCAACGGCCCCGTGCCTCGCCACTCTCATTCTCCTCTGTCTCTGAGGGTGTGGATGGGAGGTGTGCCGTCCCTGGACCACGCCGCTCCCATCCCCCTCTATCACGAGCCCCCGGCAGAGCAGACCCCCGTGGAACGCTGGTCCTTCCCTGGTCTCCTCTGTCGGGGCGCGGAGCTCGACTGTGCACCCGCGGGGAGGTAGCACCTCCGCGTCTGCTGGTCTCTCCGCCCCGCTGCCCCTCCGGGGGGACGTCTGTGGCTCGGGTATCCCACTGGATCGGGTCTGGGAGCTTGGTTAGAGCTCCCCGGCCTGTCCCACTGGGTCGCCCGAACGATCAGACTCGGCTATGCGACTCAGTGCGCACAATCTCCTCCCCGCTCCGGGGAGTTCGCTTACGGTGGTCGGTGGCTATGCCCCAATCATGAGAGCGGAGATTGCCGCCCTGCTGGCGAAGGGTGCAATCGAGACTGTCCCTCCAGCCGAGATGAGGTCTGGGTTTACAGCCTTACTTCATTGTCCCCAGGAAGACCGGTGGGTTACGACCGATCCTAGATCTTCGCGTTTTGAACTGTGCTCTGCCGGTCAAAATGCTCACGGCCAAACGCATTTTCGAGTGCGTCCATCCTCAGGATTGGTTTGCAGCGATGGACCTGAAGAACGTGTACTTATGTCTCCATCTTACCTCGACAAAGCAGACCGTTTCTCGGTTGCGCTAGAGAGAGGCATATCAGCACACGTTTCTCCTATTCGGCTTAACTCTGTCACCTCGCGTCTTTACGAAGATCGTCGAGGCAGCCCTTGTTCCCCTTTGCAAACACGGGGCTCGCATCCTGGATTATCTCGATGATTGGCTGATTCTGGCACACTCTCGAGAACAGGTTTGCAAACACAGAGACCTGGTGCTCTGGCACCTAGCCCGTCTGGGCCTTCGGGTCAACCGGGAGAGGAGCAAACTTTGCCCCGTGTTTCTCGGTATGGAGATAGACTCGGTCGCCATGTCCGCGCAGCTCACAAACGAGCGCGTGCACTCACTGCTGACTTGTCTTCGACAGTTCGAGCGCAAGAGTGCGGTTCCACAGAAACTTTTTCAGAGGCTCCTGGGGCATATGGCATCCGCAGCTGCGGCAACGCCGCTCGGATTGCTTCATATGAGACCGCTTCAGCTGTGGCTTCCCGATCGAGTCCCGAGGTGGGCATGGTGTCCCGGCTCGCTCCGAGTTCCAGTGACTCCAGCGTGCCGCCAGACCTTCCTCCCGTGGTCGAACCTCAGCTTTTTACGGGCCGGAGTCCCTCTGCTGTGAGTTTCCAGGCATGTCGTTGTCTCCACGGATGCCTCTACCACGGGTTGGGGTGCCATGTGCAATGGCCATGCAGCCGCGGGTTCCTGGACAGGACCCCAGTGCCTCATGCACATCAATTGCCTCGAGCTGTTGGCAGTACGCCTGGTCCTGCACCGCTTTCGAGCACTGCTCAGGGGTCAACACGTACTTGTCCGTTCAGACAATACCGCTACGGTAGCGTATATCAACCACCAGGGGGATATACGCTCACATCGGTTGTCGCAGCTCGCTCGCCACCTCCTGTTATGGAGTCAGAAGCACCTGAGGTCCCTTCGAGTAGTGTACATTCCAGGAGACCGGAACCTGGCGGAGCTGTCACGGGTCCGCCCTATCTGCGGCGAATGGCGACTCCATCCCCAGATGGTCCAGCTGATTTGGGACCAGTTCGGGGAGGCACAGATACCCCTGTTCGCCTCTCAGGACTCATCCCACTGCGCCCAGTTTTATTCCCTGTCCGAGGGCACGCTCGGCACAGACGCACTAGCGCAGAGCTGGCCGCGGGGCCCACGCAAGTATGCGTTTCCCCCAGTGAGCCTTCTTGCACGGGTGTTGTGCAAGATCAAGGAGGACGAGGAGCAGGTCTTGCTGGTAGCCCCTTATTGGCCCACCAAGACGTGGTTCTCCGAACTCATGCTCCTCGCGACAGCACCTCCTTGGCCTATTCCTCTGAGACAAGATCTACTCACTCACGGACGAGGCACCCTGTGGCACCCTCGTCCCGATCTCTGGAGGCTACACATGTGGCTCCTGGACGGGACGAGGCAGGTTTGAGTTCGCTGCCACCTGCGGTGGCGGCAGCCATCACTTCCGCTAGGGCGTCGTCCACGAGACACCTCTACGCGTTGAAGTGGAACCTCTTCGTCAACTGGTGCCCTTCCCGCGGAGAAGACCCCCGGAGATGTTCGATTGGTGTCATGCTTTCTTTCCTGCAAGAAGGGTTGGAGCGCAGGCTGTCGCCCTCCACCCTTAAGGTTTACGTTGCGGCCATTGCCGCCTCTCATGATGCAGTAGAAGGTAAGTCCGTCGGAAAGCACGACCTGGTCATCAGGTTCCTGAGGGGAGCGAGGAGGCTAAATCCGCCTCGTCCTCCCCTCGTGCCCTCTTGGGACCTCTCAGTAGTTCTAAGTGCTCTTCAGAGGCATCCTTTTGAGCCTTTGCAATCGGTAGAGTTAAAGTTTCTGTCCATGAAGACAGCACTCCTGGTTGCATTGGCCTCCATCAAGAGGGTAGGGGACCTGCATTCTCCGTTCATTCTCCGGAGCCGGCTTACTCTCACGTGATCTTGAACGGACTCCCTCCGGTAACTGTCACATGTGTATTATCCACTGTAAGCCTCTCTGAGCATGTGTCTTCCCTTGGAGCTAAGTTTCTAGCCACCTTAGGTTGGTGCTCCAGTGATCTCAATATGTAGTCCCTAACTCGGCCATATGTGTGTTCTTAAGTCCTCCCTACGGTAGGCATTTGGTTGCATGTCCCTCCCGGGATATGCTTCCCAGTGTACCTTGGTATTCCTGTGTTAAAGTAGGAACTCCTGGTTATAAGGTAAGTTCAGGAGTCCAGACTTTCACAGGGCACTGGAAGACAGCTATGAAGATGGCGTGATGGCACAGACCCCCATTCTCCGTCATTCCGATGTAACTCGGAGTGACTACGAAAGGGAACGTCTCGGTTATGGATGTAACCCTCGTTCCCTGAGGGAACGGAGACGTTACGTCTCCTCGCCACTTCTGCTGTACCGCTGGGTAGACGCCGAGTTCAGTCTTGGCTCCTCAGCGAAGACATACTGCGGTTGCGTTCACTTCCTCCTTTTATACCCACGGGGTGGGGCGGAGGTACGCTATGCAAATTCCGCAGCCCCAAGTCATTTTCATGCCATTGGCTCGTTGTTAAATACTCGATTGGCTTTCTATGCGAAACCCCCATTCTCCGTCATTCCGACGTAACGTCTCCGTTCCCTACTCAGGGAACGGGGGTTACATCTGTAACCGAGATGTTTTTAGTCAAATAGCACCCCTCCACGCCCGTGAAATTTTTCTCCCTCTAACAGCAAGAGCCTTCTACAGCCTTCTACAGCCTACACACAGCAATACAAACAACATCTCTCTGCATGCTCTCTTCACGTCGTTGTAGTAAAATAAGAATAATTAAAAAAGTAAACAAACATCAAAATCACTTCGCTGAGAATAGAACACCACTTACCAGCAGTCGCAAGAGTTGAAGCTATTCTCTGGGAATGCGCGAAATTAAAAAATGCGCGTGCAGCGTGAGGAATCGTCCCGGATGAGTTCGTCAGGTGAAAGGTCATCATGTGTCATTTTATTTATGGCTATATTATTCATTAATTTTACTACTAGTTAGATTGGGTAAAATTTAAACTGGTTAATATAAACTGGTTTCCACAAAGAACCCATTTGAGGCACATGCTTCTGAAATGTTATGACCATGTTAAGAGTATAAAACCCCCACAATTGTTCACTTTTTAGACATGTTACTTTTGTGATTAGTAATTAATTGGTTATTATTTCTTAGTTCATTGTAGTTCTCAATGAGGATATATTTCTTTAGTAATAATCAAATACCTACCAAGGAACTACCTTTGTACTAAATTACCTATTACTTAATGCTTAGTTAATATTGCTTCCATATTACATAGTTAATAGTATTAACTTCGGTGTTAATGCAGTACCTATTACTTCCTGCATAGCTACTTGTTAACTACGGACCATTATTTTAAAGTGTTACCAAAAATGTTTATTAAACATGAGCATCCTAAGGCGCCCCTCAGCCACACGTTGAATTACTTACTTAATTACTGATTATTAGATTGAATTGATGATTATTGTCGATCTTTTCCGGGGGGTTGCGTTACGTTACGTTAGGCAAGTGCTCAGCTGCTGGCGCGTTGATTGGAATCGGTATAAACCTTCTGGTCCACAGGGACGAAAACAGAGAAAGCAACAAAATAAAAAGAAAGCCCAGTATAAAGGTAAGCCTTCTCATCTCAGCCATTAAAGTGTCAAACAGAATAAATGTACTTCCCGGTGTAGCCTACTTGAGATTCCCGGTGATCGACGTGCTTTTTGGGCCGTTACATCTCATAGCCTAATTTTATTTATTTTTTGACTTAACGGCCCATAAAACTCGTACATCGGCAGCCCATTCGTTTTCTTTTGCTTGGCGGCGCTGAAGTTGCTTCCAAGTATACAGCTTACTTACAAGTATAGAAATTTGTACAAAATTAATTAAAGTTTCTTTTATTTTTCATTGCATTTGTTTTACAATATAGCCTATTATGTAGTAGTAGTAATGTAGACAGACACTGTAACTAAAAGAGGTTTGAATTTTTCTTTGTTCAATTTGTAAACTGAATTGCACCAGATTGATGAATTTAACATTTAAATTTGATTTGAACATGAATTAAACATTGAAATGCACAACATTACAGATGATTTTTCAACTTGTTGAAGTTTTGGAGTGATTATAAGAGCATTTTTGTTTAGTTTAAAAAAATGCTCATCATCAGTTTTGGGCATGTTACTTAAAACAAGTAATTAGTTATAGTTAACTTACTAGTTACTTCTCACAAATAGTAACTGAGTTAGTAACTGAATTAAATCATTATAAAAGTAACTAATTACCAGGGAAAGTAACTTGCGTTACTTAAAAAAAAGAGTTAAAATAGGCCTATGTCAAATAACTTGGATGCACCCAATATTAAACATGTTAATTTAAAGAAATGGATTGGACACTATTGAATAAATTATTATTATAAAACATTGTACACTTATCACTATCGTAATGTTGCTGTGGGACAATGTGGGAGACACCAATAAAATGCAATATATTATTTTAAAAATGATCACTACTATAGTAGAACAATACATAACATACATACATAATACATAATTTTAGGTTTAGGTTTAGAACTTTTAATATTTAATATTGCACAGACCACAACTGGCCAACTGTTACGAAGGATGACCTCTTTTATGCAGATGAAACTGGTTGCGTGAGAATCAGCCAATCAGAAGCGGCACTGCGTTCTCCAGCTCTCAGAAGAATTAGATTAACGGTTCAGTTCGGGAAAGTTTGGAAGGAGTGCTGGTGTTGAAAGAGTCAGACTGTGCCATTTACAGTATACTGATAATATTAGAGTGTTCCTCCCTTAACTTACAAGTTTCTAGAATTGTGTGCGTGCAACTACCAGTGAGTATATTGATGTTTGTTGTTCATTTTACCTCAGAATAATGTTGTGGCGCGTTGCTGCTCGTTGTTGTATAATAGTGGTTCTCACTGCCTGTGTTTAACTTTAGTTGTTAAGAAGAACGCTGTAAATTATTGGTGTTGCTCTGCAAGCCTTATATTTCTCAGTTTAAATAATGTCTGTTGTTCTAGCACTGTAGCACAGAACAATATTGTTTGTTTTAAGAAATAACTTCGCAACTTATAATTATTATATGTTTAGTTAAATTTAGCATATTGTATATTGTTGCAGTTAATGTGGATTTAATCTTTGAACAGGGATATAGTGTATTACTGCATTTTTAGTATTGGATTTGCTTCTTGATAAACATTTATAGTATTTGCATTTAAGTCATTCATAACAAAATTATTCTTTAATAATTGTGTTTGTTTATTATAGAAGTTACCTGCTAGGTATGTAATAACTATTTGACATTTATACAAATAGTTTACATTTACTGATTTATGTCTGTATCTCTGTTTCAGAACCACACATACACCTTTGAACTTTTATTTTATTAAAACACCTTTAACGGAACATCTTGTCTGCATTCTAATCGAAGCCCCCTGGTGGCCACAACCCTTTAAAGAACATCCAAATTATACAGTCCTTTTCAATCATCAGAACATTTGGTCCTTCGAGCCGGATGCAGAGTGGTCACTGTGGGATTATTGAAAGATGTCCTTTGATCAGTATACACGGCCAGATGCCCGACCCCGCCGAGAGATACGGCGACCAGCCTGGATGGAAGATTATGACATCCCCCTTCAATCATTGAAACCGTCCTCTCGTTTGCCTCATCAAGTGGCTAATCTGTCAGAGCAACAGCGGCCTTACGACAGCATGGTGTCACGGTTGGTAAATCCTATGTCTACTTCTCGTCTCGTGTTTCTGTTATTGTTGTGTGTGTGTGCGCTGATGGGGGGGCGTGCCGCTCTATCAGCGCTCATCAGCAATCATCACCACCAGCTGCAGTTAATCTTCTTGTGTATATATTCTCATCAACTTCTCATCTCCTTTGTCAGATCGTTGTTTGTGGTTCCCGGTGTGTTGTCTCCTGTCTCGCTCATTCGTGTTCAGCTCTGGCCCTTGTTCTCTGTCATTTGGATTTGTTCATCGTTGGATTCACCACCACCTTCACCACAGCACTCTGCACCGGACCATCGGATCCCCTGCGTCACTATCTCTGCCTGTTTATGGACTGTCTCTGTGTGTTCGTCAAGCTTATAATTAAAAGAGTTTAACTGCAATTGCTTCCTTGATTCTATCATGACAGAACGATCTGACCAAAGCATGGAAGCAGCGGAAGACTCGCAACGATCGCTGAATGAGTTTGTGGGATGCTGTCTACAACGGATGGACACACAGGAGAAGAACCTCAACGACACAGCTCGCGCTGTACAGGCATTAGTGACGCAGGTGTCTGGGCTCACCCAACAGATTCAACACCTTCGTCTTCCCACTGCGCCACCCGCACCGCTGAATCCTCCAACACCACCACCAGCGGACCCATCCCAGTCAGAGCCTCGCCTTCCTACTCCAGAGCCTTATGCAGGTGAAGAGAATTTTTGTCGAGCATTTCTGACCAGATGTACTATGCATTTCTCCTTGCAACCCAGGACGTTCCGCGAGGAGGCAACCAAGGTGGCGTTTGTATTGACGCTTCTGACTGGGAGAGCGGCGCTATGGGGGGCAGCGGTGTGGGAGAGCCAAGACGACTGCTGTTCCTCGTTCCAGAAACTCTCCGATGAGATGCGGCGAGTGTTCGATCGGGCCGCATCAGGAAGAGAGGCTGCCAGGGTGTTGACGGAACTGCGTCAGGGTGACAGATCAGTATCAGACTTTTCCATCGAGTTCCGAACCCTGGCAGCCGAGAGCAAATGGAACGAGGAGGCGCAGTGGGACATGTTCCTGCATGGGTTGGCTGACCGCATCCAGAAGGAGATCTACGCCCTGGACCTGCCCACCAAGCTAAATGATCTCATCGCGTTGGCGTTAAGAGTGGATGCACGTCTTTCTCGAGTCAAGAGCCGAGGTCAACACGATCGTTTCTCTGGAGGCATCGAGGGGCAGCGTTCAGGAGGCGAGGGAGCGGTCAGCCCTACCTACGATCACGAGCCCATGCAGGTGGGTCGAGCCCGGCTTTCCCGGGAGGAGAAGGAGAGGCGGAGATCCCTGGGCCTTTGTCTGTACTGTGGGGGAGCGGGACATTTGGCGTTTCATTGTCCGTTAAAAGGTCCAGCCCGACAGTAAGAATGAGGCTACTGTCGGGTGGGATCTCTGCCGAGAAGACCTCATCGACATCTACCTTCCTCCCGGTAAGGCTCCGATGGTCAACTCACCTCCACGATTGTCGAGCACTACTGGACTCTGGGGCGGAAGGTAATTTCATGGACCATTCATTTGCTAAGAAACTTCATATTCCCCTCAAACCCCTCGCACACCAGATTCATGTACACGCTCTCAACGGCCAAAGACTCCCCACTATCTCATGGATCACCGAAGACATCACCCTCATCACGTCAGGCAATCACTCAGAGACTATTTCCTTTTACATTCTGGACACTCCATTAGCCCCTATCGTTCTTGGTCACCCATGGCTCACCCGTCACAACCCCAAAATAGACTGGCAATTCAAATCAGTAGCATCATGGAGCAGTTTTTGTCATAAGTCTTGTCTTGTGTCTGCCTGTCCGTCTGTCCCTTCTCGTGTGTTACAGGAGGAAACAGTGGATTTATCAAACGTGCCCACGGAGTATCGGGAGCTGAAGGAAGTGTTCAGTAAGTCTCGGGCTGATTCTCTTCCTCCGCATCGTCCCTATGACTGTGCTATAGACTTATTGCCAGGTACGTCTCCGCCTAAGGGCAAATTATATTCACTCTCAGTCCCTGAGAGAGAGGTCATGGAGAAATATATTTCTGATTCTCTAGCAACGGGATTCATCCGCCCTTCCTCATCTCCAGCGGGGGCGGGGTTCTTTTTTGTGGGGAAGAAGGATGGATCGTTGCGACCTTGTATTGATTACCGGGGGCTGAACAACATCACGGTGAAGAATACTTATCCTTTGCCGTTGATGTCTTCAGCTTTCGAGAGGTTGCAAGGAGCATCCATTTTCACAAAACTGGATTTAAGGAATGCTTATCATTTGGTCCGCATCAGGGAGGGGGATGAATGGAAGACTGCATTTAACACCCCTAGGGGGCACTTTGAATATTTGGTCATGCCTTTCGGCTTGTCCAATAGCCCAGCGGTCTTCCAGGCACTTGTCAATGACGTGTTGCGAGACATGGTCGACCAATTCATTTATGTCTACCTGGATGACATATTGATTTTTTCTTCGTCTCTCCAGGAACATGTGCAACACGTTCGACAAGTGCTTCAGAGGTTGTTAGAGAATGGGCTTTTTGTCAAGGCGGAGAAATGCGTTTTTCATGCACAGTCTGTTCCCTTTCTAGGTCACATCATCTCGGTTGACGGAGTGCGCATGGATCCCGACAAGGTTAAGGCTGTGGTAGATTGGCCAAGTCCAGATTCCCGTAAGGCCCTACTGAGGTTTCTGGGGTTCGCCAATTTTTACCGGCGTTTTATTCGCAACTTCAGCCGCCTAGCCGCGCCTCTGACTGCCTTGACCTCCCCCAGAACGACGTTCAGGTGGTCAGACGCAGCGGAAGCTGCGTTTGCCAAACTGAAGGGGCGCTTTGTTTCGGCCCCCATCCTGATAACCCCTGATCCATCACGTCAGTTCGTGGTGGAGGTCGACGCGTCAGAGGTGGGGGTAGGTGCGGTGTTATCTCAGCGCTCTCCTTCAGACGAGAAGATGCATCCTTGCGCGTTTTTTTCGCACCGTTTATCCCCCGCTGAAAGTAATTATGACATTGGCAACAGAGAATTGTTGGCGGTCAAGTTAGCGTTGGAAGAGTGGCGTCACTGGTTAGAAGGGTCGGGGGTACCTTTTATCGTCTGGACCGACCACAAGAATCTGGAATACATTCGCACTGCTAAAAGACTCAATTCAAGGCAGGCTCGGTGGGCTCTTTTTTTCGGACGTTTTGACTTTACACTCTCGTACCGCCCGGGTTCCAAAAACATCAAACCCGATTCTTTATCGCGCATTTTTGACCGTTCCGATCGCCCGTCTACTCCCGAGTGCATTTTACCAGAGAATCTATTCATCTCTACACTCACATGGGAGGTCGAATCGAAGGTCAAGAAGGCCTTAGAAGGGGTAACGCCTCCGACTCGTTGCCCATCGAACCGTTTGTTCGTGCCGGAGAGTTTACGGTCCAGCGTCATCCAGTGGGGTCATTGTTCCAATGTGGCTTGTCATCCAGGAGTCAGTCGTACCATGTTTTTGGTTAAGCAACGATTCTGGTGGCCTCTCATGTCTCGTGACGTTCGAAATTTTGTATTGGCTTGTTCAGTTTGTGCCACAGGCAAGACTTCCAATCGACCCCCTGATGGGTTGCTTCAACCGCTGCCGGTGCCTTCGAGACCCTGGTCCCACATCGCGCTAGATTTTATCACCGCCCTCCCACCCTCCCAGGGTCACACGGTAGTTTTGACCGTGGTGGACCGATTCTCGAAGGCGGCCCATTTTATTCCCTTGCCCAAATTACCTTCAGCCAAGGAAACAGCGGTGAGTGTCATTGACCACGTCTTTCGGCTTCATGGCCTCCCGACAGACGTGGTCTCTGACAGAGGACCCCAATTTGTGTCCAAATTTTGGCGAGAGTTTTGTAGACTGCTGGGGGCGACTGTCAGTCTCTCATCTGGGTTCCATCCCCAGAGCAATGGTCAAACTGAACGAGCCAACCAGGATTTGGAGAGAACGTTGCGATGTTTAGTGTCCAAGAATCCCTCTTCCTGGAGCCAGCAGTTGTCTATGGTGGAGTACGCCCACAACACGTTGCCAGTGTCATCCACGGGCCTATCACCATTTAAGTGTAGTGTAGGTTACCAGCCACCTATCTTTCCTAGTCTGGAATCCGAAGTCGCGGTCCCCTCCGCCCACGCCTTCGTCCAGCGGTGTCGCCGCACTTGGACTAGAGCCCGTGAGACTCTACTCCAAGTGGGGGCGCGCACCAAGGTCAAAGCCGATCGCCACCGGCGGGGACCTCCCGTATACGTCGTCGGTTCTAAAGTGTGGCTTTCAACTAAGGACATTCCACTCCGTTCCATTTCGAATAAACTGGCACCCAAATTCATTGGCCCGTTTGCTGTCACCAAAATCATTAGTCCGGTGACAGTCCGTCTGAATCTTCCTCCAGTGTACAGGAGGATTCATCCCGTTTTTCACGTTTCCAAAGTCAAACCTGTCTTTTATGCTCGCATTAATCCGCCAGTCCCGGTTCCCCCCCCGCCGCGTCTCGTAGATGGGGAACCCTCTTATTCGGTCAATCGTGTGCTGGACTCGAGACGGAGGGGGCGCGGATTCCAGTACCTGGTGGACTGGGAAGGTTACGGTCCGGGGGAGAGAAGTTGGGTACCGGCCAGAGACATCCTGGATCACTCCCTTATCGATGATTACAATCGGCAGGTAAGGGAGTCTGGGAACGCCAGGAGGCGTTCCTAGGGAAGGGGGTACTGTCACGGTTGGTAAATCCTATGTCTACTTCTCGTCTCGTGTTTCTGTTATTGTTGTGTGTGTGTGCGCTGATGGGGGGGCGTGCCGCTCTATCAGCGCTCATCAGCAATCATCACCACCAGCTGCAGTTAATCTTCTTGTGTATATATTCTCATCAACTTCTCATCTCCTTTGTCAGATCGTTGTTTGTGGTTCCCGGTGTGTTGTCTCCTGTCTCGCTCATTCGTGTTCAGCTCTGGCCCTTGTTCTCTGTCATTTGGATTTGTTCATCGTTGGATTCACCACCACCTTCACCACAGCACTCTGCACCGGACCATCGGATCCCCTGCGTCACTATCTCTGCCTGTTTATGGACTGTCTCTGTGTGTTCGTCAAGCTTATAATTAAAAGAGTTTAACTGCAATTGCTTCCTTGATTCTATCATGACACATGGTGAGATTCCCAGAGAGACACGCCAGGATGACGCCTCTCACACCACCGTTGCAAGAGGACGAGAGCGTCATGCGGGGAGCTGAAGCTGCCTATCTACGCCCTTTTGATTATACAGAACCCTTCTTTCAGAGTACGCCTGCCTCCACCAGATCGAAGCTTGCCCCAGAAACAGCGCCTGAGGTCCTTGAAGCTCTTTATAAGCTCAGGGAAGAGAATAAAAGGCTACAAGAACAGGTAATGAACATGCACAGGCAATTTGACACCCGCACTTCCCTTTCAAACCTACCAGCACTGCGAAAGAAAGCCTTTTCTGCTTTACCAACCCCAGCCCCTCCTCAACAGCAACAGAACATAGAGCAGGATGGCAGTGGGTACCAAACCACGCCTATTCCACCGCCTGTGCAAGTTGGGGGTCACACTCTGCCTCCGGATGATGACGACTGGCCACTGCCACCACCCCCTGTAGCAGACAACGTTTATCAGCCATCATCACAGGACCTTATGGCAGAGCTCATAACAGCACTGAGAGACATTAAGACGACACGTCAGCAGGAGTATCCCAGTCACCCTGAGCCCCATCCTCCAGAGCCCAGGGTACAGACACCAGAGTACTGCATGCCCCCCCACTACCATGAGACTGTGTACCGTGGGCCTAAACCCACAATCCCTGTTTTCACCAAAGGAGATCCGAGAGAGTTTGCCAGACTTAGGGTTGCTCTGGAGAACCTACTGCCTGTGGACGCTACAGAGCGCTTTAAATACCAAATCCTGGTGGACCACCTGAGGTATGAGGAGGCACTTCTAATAGCGGACTCATACACTAACTCATTGCAGCCTTACACTGACACTATGACAAGCCTTATTGAGCATTATGAACAGCCTCACCAGTTAGCTCTCAGGAAAATAGCTGATCTAATGGAGGCCCCTAGCATTGCACGTGATGATTCCATTGGGTTTAAGAGATTCGCTCTGAAAGTGAGAGCACTCGTGGCAATGTTAGATCAGCTGGCGGACAGTGGAAAGACTGAGCTTCATTGTGGTTCACATGTGACACGGCTGCTGTCCAAATTGCCTCATGTTATACAGGCTGAATTTAAGAGGTTCCTGTACCCAATGCGGGTTACAATCCCAAGCCTAATGCACTTTTCCGACTGGCTTGACCATGAGCTGAAGATGCAGGAGACGGTGTATGAGCCTCTGATCAGTGAAGACAAGAGCAGAGCAGAACCCAGGACAGAGCGCCGCAGCGATGCTAAGAGTGGCAAGAGCACCAACATCATGCACACCAGAGACCAACCTGAAAGCACACCGACTGTAAAGAAAGCCTTATCCAGCACCAAGCAGCTAGAGAGGACAGCATACTGCCCTTACTGCTCTAATACGCAACACTTCCTAGATAAGTGTGCAAACTTCGCACAGCTTACAGTGGAACAGATAACAGCTTGGATCAAGACCAACAAAAGATGCTGGCGATGCGGTCGGACGCACCAGGCTGCACAGTGCCGTTTAAAAATTACGTGTCACAAGTGCAAAGGGAGACACCTGCGAGCTTTGCATGAAGTAAATATAAAACCTGCAGCTGAGGATACATCCTGCCTCATCAGCACAACTAATGAAGTTCTGTACATGGACAGGCAGGCTGGATGTAGCCAGGTCTTACTGAAAGTGAGTAAAGTGTTGCTGCGTAATGGTGAACACACCTTGGAGACATATGCCATCCTTGACGATGGGTCCGAGCGGACCATTCTCCTCCCTGCAGCTGCTCAAAGTCTAAAGCTTACTGGTGAGCCAGAAAATCTGATCCTCAGAACTGTTCGACAGGACATCAGGGTTTTGCATGGCACTGCAGTGTCATTCTCCATCTCCCCAGTAGACCATCCAAAGAAGTCCTTCAAGATATACAGAGCATTCACTGCTGATCAACTGGGTTTGGCTGAGCACAATTACTCCTTGAAAGCACTTCAGAGGAAGCACAAACATTTAAGAGGCCTCCCTCTCCCGACGATTAACAGAGTGAAACCCCTGCTGTTAATCGGGTCAGATTATACCCACTTGATCACTCCAGTAGAGCCTGTGCGTTTAGGACCCCACGGGGGACCAGCTGCAGTGAAGCATGTGTTTGATCACAGTCAGCCAGGTGAAGATGTTCGAGTGTCGGTAGAACGATCCTTTTATGTAGACAACTGTCTGAAAAGCCTCCCATCCGTGGAAGAAGTCCATGTGTTCCCATTCTTTTCTACGGGCATGGACTGCTTTGGGCCTTTCACAATAAAGGTTGGCCGTCGCCACGAGAAGAGATGGGGTATACTATTTAAATGTCTGACGACGCGCGCTGTGCACGTGGATGTTCTGTCCAGTATGGATTCGGATTCCTTTCTGATGGCCCTTCGCCGTTTCATTGCACGAAGAGGTAAGCCAGAAGAGCTCAGGTCTGATCAGGGCACTAATTTTAAGGGAAGTGAAAGAGAACTCCAGGAGGCTTTCAGGTCATTACACCCCACACTCCAGGAGCATCTGGCTAAACATCAGATCAGGTTTCAGTTCAACCCCCCTAGCACCCCACACTTCGGAGGAGTCTAGGAAAGGGAGGTGAGGTCTGTCAAAGCTGCACTGTATGCCACCATCCAGTCACAGACTGTTCCCGAAGAGGTCCTACGGACAGTACTTATTGAAGTGGAGGGGATTTTAAACTCAAAACCACTGGGTTATGTTTCGACCGACGTAGCTGATGCTGACCCAGTAACCCCCAACTTGCTCCTCATGGGGCGGCTCGACCCCTCTTTACCACAGGCTGTGTATGCTGAATCTGAGCTCCTGAGTCGGCGCCACTGGAGACATACTCAGGTGTTGGCTGACCGGTTTTGGTCCTACTTTGTCCGACACTACCTCCCGACTCTTCAGACTCGCTCCAAATGGCACAAGGACCCTGCACAGCTGCAAACTGGAACCATAGTGATGGTAGTGGACCCACAGCTGCCAAGAGCGCAGTGGTCTTTAGGTCATGTCACTAAGATTATTCCAGGAACTGATGGGAGAGTCAGGACTGCCGTAGTCAAGAACAAAGATAAAATCTACACGAGGCCTGTTGCTCGCCTTGTAGCTCTGCCTGCCATACCAGGCACTGATACGGTCAGTCCTTCTTAGAGTGGCAAATTTAGTGTAACAAATTTGGGGGCGGCTGTTACGAAGGATGACCTCTTTTATGCAGATGAAACTGGCTGAGTGAGAATCAGCCAATCAGAAGCGGCACTGCGTTCTCCGGCTCTCAGAAGAATTAGATTAACGGTTCAGTTCGGGAAAGTTTGGAAGAAGTGCTGGTGTTGAAAGAGTCAGACTGTGCCATTTACAGTATACTGATAATATTAGAGTGTTCCTCCCTTAACTTAAAAGTTTCTAGAATTGTGTGCGTGCAACTACCAGTGAGTATATTGATGTTTGTTGTTCATTTAACCTCAGAATAATGTTGTGGTGCGTTGCTGCTCGTTGTTGTATAATAGTGGTACTTCTCACTGCCTGTGTTTAACTTTAGTTGTTAAGAAGAACGCTGTAAATTATTGGTGTTGCTCTGCAAGCCTTATATTTCTCAGCTTAAATAATGTCTGTTGTTCTAGCACAATCTATAATATTGTTTGTTTTAAGGAATAACTTCACAGCTTATAATTATTATATGTTTAGTTAAATTTAGCATATTGTATATTGTTGCAGTTAATGTGGATTTAATCTTTGAACAGGGATATAGTGTATTACTGCATTTTTAGTATTGGATTTGCTTCTTGATAAACATTTATAGTATTTGCATTTAAGTCATTCATAACAAAATTATTCTTTAATAATTGTGTTTGTTTATTATAGAAGTTACCTGCTAGGTATGTAATAATTATTAGACATTTTTACAGATAGTTTATATTTACTGATTTATGTCTGTATCTCTGTTTCAGAACCACGCATACACCTTTGAACTTTTATTTTATTAAAACACCTTTAACAGAACATCTTGTCTGCATTCTAATCGATGCCCCCTGGTGGCCACAACCCTTTAAAGAACATCCAAATTATACAGTCCTTTTCAATCATCAGAACACCAACAAATAAGTCGAAAAATAAATTATGCTTAAATGTACCAAAAATAAAATAATAATAATAAAAAAATATACAAACACGCTTTGTAGTGAACATTAAAATGATAAACAGTTTAACAAGAAGTGTTCCCAGAGAAGAATTCCCAGAACGTTCCCTGCAGGTTATTTTTTAGATTTTATTTGTATAACAAATTAATTAAAACGTTGCAGATGATCCCAATAGGCTACAGAGATTATTCTAATGCTGAAATTTGTAATTTATTTATAAACAAACAACTATATAATGCGCTAAAAATCAATCTCGCCTAGGGCAACCAAAGGGATAGAGCCGGCCCTGGTCATGAGAATAAAGGAATGTACATATGTGTTTTTAAAGTCCCTGTAAAGGCAATTCTACAAAAAAGCTCTAAACACATTATGGTAACACTTTACAATAAGGTTCATTAGTTAACATTAGTAAATGTATTAACTAACATGAACTAACCATGAGCAATACATTTGTTACAGTATTTGTTAATCTTCGTTGATGTTCGTTAATAAAAATAAAGCTGTTCATTGTTTGTTCATGTTAGATCACAGCGCATTAACTAATGTTAACAAGATTTTAATGAAGTATTAGTAAATATTGAAATTAACGTTTACAAAGATTAATAAATGCTGTATAAGTGTTGTTCATTATTAGTTCATGCTAACTAATGTAGTTAACTAATGTTAACTAATGAACCTTATTGTAAAGTGTTACCCACATTATAAATGTTGCATATGTATTGCTAAAACATATTACAAAGACTGTGAACTGTGAAGTACTGAAATGTGGAGTTAGACCGTTAAACAGTTTTTCACCATTGCAATTTTACGGATTGTTTAGGCGGGGCTAAAACAGGGCTCGATGACGCACTGGAGCCCATGAGCTCCAGGAGACGCCCCTATTTGATGACGCACAGAGTATGATCTCTCCCCTTACACACAATAACACTCCCCGAGCACATTCGCATTCACTGCTCAATCGCGAGTGACTGTCAGTACAACTACAGCTGAGTCTACAGTTTTCTAGCTAGCTATGCCTTCGACACAGAAATGCATAGGCTGGATGCGATCATGTACAAAACAGATCGGTATCTTCATTTAAATTCCATAAAAACGATCACATCAAGAAGAGGTTTTTAGAGAACCAACCTTGGTGAAGAGCTGAGGATCACCGTCAACACCCGCCTTTGAAGTGATCATTTTACACTGGGTAGTTTTATAAACTTTCCTCAGAGACAACTGGGATTCACTGATAATCCGCTGTTACTGGTGAATGGGGCCGAAACGACTATCTCCCGCCTCAGCGTTCATCCTCCCATCCCAAAAGCAGTATCGGCTAATATCACCATCCACAGCTTTCTCGCTAGTGGGCGTGGTTTCAGCGCAGCCAGCGGACACGCCCCCAGCATTTGAGTACCGAGATAACTGCTCATTTTTTCAAGATTTTGATAGCTTATTTTATGTACTTGCCGGCTTTTTATCATTCAAATTTGGCTGGGTGGCTAATAACATATTTTTCTGTGGTGTGACAAACTCAAAACACATACTTAATTTTGACTTTACAGGGACTTTAAAACTTTTACTACTTTTTGAACTCTCTCCGTCAAGTGTCCCTTAACCCTGGGTATGTTCTGCGCATGCTCAGCATTTTAACCGATCAAAATCATGACAACAACCAAACTGTCACTCAGCAGAAGAGTTTTGTTTGAAGAGGACATGGAAAAGGTAAATGATTTTAGTCGTCATATATCAAGCAGTTGCATGCATGCTTGATAAATAGTTTAATTTGTTTATGTGCCATTTATATATATATATATATATATATATATATATATATATATGAATCTCATGGTGATTAGTGTGTGCAATTAGAGGGCGTGTTTAATTCTTTAGGTGAAATTTCCAAGGTGGGGTAGTCGGAAAGTAATATCAACCTGGTTGTTGCAATAGCAATTGGTTCGTTGAGCACGGGTATAATTAGTGTTCTGCCCAGCCTTAAAAAGTTCTCGCCTTGCCGCGTGTGTGTGTGTGCGTGTGTGTGTGTGTTAGAGATGCACCGATGTATCTACAAATAATCTTAATCCTTAAAAGAGGTCTTAACCCATTTATTCCCAAATTTTTCCCAGACACAAAAATATCCAAATCATGTGTCATTAGTATCCCTAATCAATCATATTTTTTTTTTTAATTTTTAGGGAAAAGTGTGTGAAAAAGTGAGTTTTATGATCGGTCACAATTGTGACCGGTGGGATAATGGGTTGTATCAACCATTGGACAGACTGAATATAGGTCTATTGGACCTGTGCAGTGTGTGTGTGTGTGTGTGTGTGCGCGTGTGTATGTGTCTGTGCGCGCTTGTGGAGGTGTCGTGTGGTGTGTGTGTGTGGTTGGGATGTGTAGTGTGCGTGTGTGTGGGGTAGGCGCACCTGTGGGTTGTGTGGTGTGTGCGGAGTGTTGGATGTGTGTGTGGGATGTGTGGTGTGTGCGGTGGGGTGTGTGGTGTGGGGTGTATGGTGTGTGTGTGTGGGATGTGTGGTGCTGGGTGTGGATGTGGGATGTGCGTGGTGGGATGTGTGGTGTTGGGTGTGTGTGTGGGGTGTGTGGTATGTGATGTGAGTGTGTGGGGTGTGTTGTAATGTGCAGGATATGTGTGTGCAGTGTGTGGTATGTGATGTGACTTGACATGTGGGGTGATTGAGTGTGTGGTGTCCGTGAGCGGGTGTGCATGTGGGGTGTGTGATGTGAGTGTGTGGAGCATGTGGAGCTTGTGGGGTGTGCGTGGAGGGGTGTGTGGGGTGTTGGGTGTGCGTTGTGGTGTCCGTGAGCGTGTCTGCATGTGGTGTGTGTGGTGTGTGTGTAAGGAGCTTGTGGGGTGTGGGGTGTGTGGTGTGCGTGGTGGGGTGTGTGGTGTGTGGTGTGCATGTGTGGTGTGTGATGTGAGTGTGTGGTGTGCGTGTGGATGTGGGGTGATTGAGTGTGTGGAGCGTGTTTGTGTGTGCGTGTGGGGTGGGTGCAGTGTTGGGTCTGCGTGTGATGTAAGTGTGTAGGGTGTGTGATGTGCGGGTGTGTAGTGTGTGTGATGTGCGGGTGTGTAGTGTGTGTGCGTGTGGGGTGTGTTGCGGTGTCCATGAGCGGGGTGTGTGATGTGAGTGTGTGTGGTGGGGTGTGTGGTGTTGGGTGTGCATGTGGGGTGTGTGATGTGAGTGTGTGGGGTGTGTGATGTGAGTGTGTAAGGTGTGTGGTGTGCATGTGTGTGGTTTGTGTGGGGTGTGTAGTGTGTGTGCGTGTGGGGTGTGTTGCGGTGTCCCATGAGCGGGGTGTGCATGTGGGGTGTGTGTGTGGGGCGTGTGATGTGAGTGTGTGGGGCGTGTGATGTGAGTGTGTCGGGCGTGTGGTGTGCCTGCGTGCGTGTGGGGTGTGTTGCAGTGTGCGTGTGCATGTGGGGTATGTAATGCGAGTGTGTGGAGCGTGTTGGGTGTGTGTGGGGTGTGCGTGGAGGGGTGTGTATGTGTGGGGTGTGCGGGTGTATGGTGTGTGATTTTGCGTGTGTGTGGGGTGTGTGTGGCGTGCGGTGAGTGTCTTGCGTGGGGTGTGTGGTGTGCGTGTAATGTGCGAGTGTGAGTGTGTGTGTTTCTGTTTGTAAAATTAGGTAGTAAGTTAGGTAGCAGCAGAAAGTAAGGTAGAACAGATAGCCTTTGTGTATTAGCATGTAGATACAATGTGTTTTCCCACCGGTCACTATTGTTGCCGTGAGTTTGTGAGTTCTATGAACACAATAAACAAAGTTGAGTAATTGCAAATGCATATATCAATACTAGACACCCTAAACATGATGTGTACCAAAAATCTTTATGTCCTATCTTTATTTTAACATACTTTACTAATCGCTTATTTGGGAGCTTTCTTGCTGCCATCCTCTTCTCTTGGCACAAACAGGAAATAAACAGCTCTGGTCATGTGACTATTTACAGTAAACATGCAACACTGCACATATTTCATTGAGACCCTTTATTATTTCAATATCAGCTGGAAATGCATTGATAGATTATACAGTAACATTTTTATAGCCTTAGAAATTAAACATTTTTTTACGGTCACTATTGTGACCGGTGGGATGGTCAAAATTGTTAGGAGTACGGATGAGGCCTTTTAAGAGGCTTAAGAGTTTCTTTAGCAGAGGAGAAAATGGTAGACGGAAAGGGAGAAGAAATGTGTTGCAATAGATGACAGTGAGTTAATAAGACACTATAGACGAGATCGTGCAAGGATCATGTTTGTGACTGATCTTATTAGAGACAAACTAATATCTCAGACACAGCACAGGAATGCCATAACGCCAGAAATAAAACTAATCATTACATTAAGATATTTGGCAAATGGGAAAATGCAATAAAGCAGCAGTGATCAGCACTTTTAGAACCTCTTATTATGTAGCAGTTCATTTAGTTTCCACTGGACATTACCACCTTGCAGGCTCAAAAAAACTGTATTTATGAATATAGCAGGCTTCCCTGGTGCGCACAAGCAGGGGAATGAACCATTAATCATTTGCACTATAAGCTCCCATGTCTGCTTCTTGCTCCGTGCCGTGACACCTGGCCCAATTTTTTTCTTTAAAGAGCCCCTATCATGGATTTTTGAAAATGACTGTTCATATGGTGTGGAATATAGCTCTAAGGGAATGAAAACATCCTGCAAAGATTTGTATCTGAAAGTGCACCGTATATAAAGTTATTTTCTTTCAAAAGTGAGAGTCGACTCTGAGTCTATGAAATGAATTGTTTTTGAAACGAGTCATTAACTGTTACATCGTGACGTAGAGACATACCGCGCCCAGTTACTGCGCGCGCAGACAGAAGTGTAAATTTGAAGTCTACACATTCAAATACTTCATCATAGCATCATGTCGAGAAGTTCTACAATGCAAAGATAGTTTAGCCACTTTGTTTTCATTTACCAGGGACGAGCATGTGAAGAATCGGTGGTTATAGTTCATATTTGCAATGATACCACAACAGTATAGCCTGATTGTGTTCTCATCATTTTAATTAATCGTTCAAAAACATAAATTAATTCAAATGTGGAGTTGCAAATGGTTGTTCCTGAAGTGTATATGGATCAGCTTCCTCCTATGAATCACAACCTGTAAGTATTATTAATAATTGTTGCTTTTATGGGTTTTGAATGGTTTTGTAGCATCGGGCGTGAGGAGGGAAGGGGTGTATGTGTGTGCGAATGTGTGTGTAAGTTACGCTCAGCGCAGCTTCTAGGTCTCCAATGTCATTTTTTTAAAATATGTGAAATATTTGTCGCTGTTATTGGAGTTGTCATAGAGTGTCTTGTAGTACTGCAGTGCTTTATCAATATGTTTATGCGTTATGCTAACAAACAATAACTGACTGGGTCTGTCATCTGACCAATCACCGCCGATTAGTGTCACACAAAGGCGTGATTTGGAAAAATTAGTCGTTGTTCGAATCATTTGGGAGTCGGTGAGCAAATCAGTTAAAAATAAATGCATATTATAAGACAAATAAATTGTTTTTTTATCCTTGCATGCATGTTAAACTGTTTTTGGGAACTCCTAAAACAAAAATAGGAACATTTCAAATGCTATGATAGGGGTTCTTTAATGATGGTCAAGTGTTCCTCCACTAAATGGACTAACAGTAAACACTGTTCTTCTGTCCAGTTGGGCTTTCTCATCTTTCTTGGTTTTGATTCCATGTTTGCTATAATAAAACCAACATTCAAACCACCACTTAAATAGACAGCGATCAGTGTAATTGGAAAGAGTGGAACATTTTTTATCATTCTAAGCCAATTAAATACCTTAGGAAATTAACAACATGGTAAAAAGAAGGATTTATATATACATAATGTATATAATGTTTGTGTGTGTCTGTCTGTGTGAGTAAGCTCTACCTAAAACTGCTCTTTTTTTCCCTTCTTGGACAACCAACCAATCACAGTCTTCAAAAGAGTGTGTCATACATAACAACGGGGTCAGCCCCGCCTACTCACTAAGATGAAAGTTTTTATCTTTTCCTTGCTCAGAGTTGCTCTCAGATCAGTCCCGAATCGCTCTTAAGCTAAGACTCCCACGTAAAAGTTTTTAAGCTAAATTAAGAGTTTTCTGAGAGGATTCTTAGAATCTTTATGAATACGGGCCCTGGTGTCTGTGCTGTTTTGGAACCCTACCTGGTCACCGAAACTGTGGCTTCTGGAAGTGTTGTCACAACCATGCAGCGGGTGATTGTCAGGCTCTGCAATCTTTCCAGCAATTACTACATTACTGAAAGGAGCCTGACCTCTTAGTTGAAACATATCCAAAAGAGAGCTTTTAAAATTACACACAGCAATAAGAGGATTGCAGTCTTCAAGAGCGGAGTGATGACACAGTTCATCAAGAAATTAGAAGACTGACAACTGCCACTGACTTATCTGAGCATCTCCAAGACCTTTATGCTGCTTCAAGCAGAACATTAAGTGAGGAACAGCAACAACAACTTGTTAAGCTCCTGCATTAATACAGGTTTTTATTCACCATTTCGGATGATGACTTGGATTCTTAACAGCTGTCACTCGCTAGGCCAATACGCCAGCCTGTAAGATGGACTCCCCTTGGATTTCAAGGGAAAGGGGATAGGCATCTCAAAGCTATGCTGGAAGCAGTAGCCATTACACCTTCCTCCTTAGAGTAGGTGTCATCTGTGTTGTTACTCCGTACACTGGTGTGTCGACTATCTGCGGCTAAACAGCCTGACAGCAAAGGAAGTTTATCCTCTCTTGTGTCTTCTCTACCTTAGACCTTCAGTCTGGGTACTGGCAAATTGCAGTAGATGAAATGGACAGAGCGAAGCTGGCCTTCAGCTTTGATTTAAGGATGTGGAAGCTTGGAAAAACCCCACAAGTGTGCATGAGCGAAGGGCCTTCCTTGGATTGTGTAACTACTACAGGAAGTTTGTTCCAGCATTTTCTAAATTGGCTAGCCCTTTAAATGAGTTGGCTAGCTCCTTCAAAAATAAGTTTCAAAATGTCTTCACACAGCTCAAGGAAAAGTTAACTTCTTCACCGATACTCAGGTATCCTTACGTGGAAGGGAAATATATCCTGGACACATGCTTCAAATAACAGCATTGGAGCAGTGTTATCACAACTCCAGTGGGGAGAGGAGAGAGTTATCACCTACACAGAGTGGTGGAAGGAATGTACTTTTTTTTTTTACTTAAGTAAAAGTAGCTACTTAAGAAATAGTTTACTTGAGTACAAGTAGAAGTACTGAAAGATAATGACTCAAGCAAGAGGAAATAAGTAGTTTGCAGAAAAACTACTCAAGTAACTCTGTTACAAAGTAGTGTAGTTTTATTTTTTCTATTTTTACCCAAAATGAGTTGATGTGAGCATTAAGTTTCATTTATACTGAAAGCCGGAGGGTGCTCTCTCACAGAAAGTCCACAAGTGAGATTCATAGAAATATTAAACTTATGATGTTCCAGGAAATCCCTTATAAGGATAAATGTATCAGATATCGCTACAGCTGAATAACATGCAGATAGAGATGTTTTAACTGATGAAAAATGAAGACAAGAAACACGATTGTGATAGTATATCTGTTTATCTGTGTTGTGTTCCAGCCATTTTCATAAATGATATGTATTTATAATGCAACGGTAATCGACGTATCCTGTATTAGAGTATATAATTTAATTAAATAATATATTTTCTGTCTCATTCCGTAATAAGAAGCAACATGGTACCACAGAAGCAAGTTATTTCAAACACAAATTACGTTATATGGTGATTTGGGAGCGAAACCATTTATCTCAAAAATAGTTGAAGGCTATGCTAAGCATACACACTAGCTATCCCTGCAGGAGCAATTGTTTTTCAAACTTATTTTAAAAAGTAAGTCATAAGTAAGTTTTTTTTTTTTTTAAGAATGGTAAAAGTAAAGAAGGGTAAGAGGGTGGTTTGATCAAATGAACTATTAACACTAGAAAAGGGTAACATTTACAGATGGCAGTTTTTTTTTTTTTTTTTTAAATCTACTAGTGATTTTCAATCTACTTAACTGATTTTCAATAACATATCCAAGTCTCCCCGTTACTGACTTTTTCTAAAATTCAAATTCTGATGCAATATTAAGATGTGATGGTGGGATCCACAATATGTGTAACTGTTATCAGGCGGGGATATCAGGCATCTCGTCCATTGCGCTCTTCACTCCCTGCCCACCATCTGAATTTCGCTCCTCAACACAATCACGTGACTGCAAACCACCTGTTTTGTATCAGTGGAATCCTTCCCACAAAGGAGCAAGTAGCATTGAAAAGTCCTGCAATGAGATAATACTGGCTGGCTGGCCGCAAGCTTCTAGCATAGTAGAAGTCAGATGGAAGTTCCAGACTTCCTGCACAACTTGGAAAAAGGCTTAAGAGAAGCACATGGCAGTGCCAGAAAGCACCTCCGAACAGCTCAACAACATCAAAAGAAGAAGTATCATTTCAGGGCTTAAGAGATGATACTGTATATTGTGTGGGAGATCTTTTGTATATTAGGCACAGCACCAAAAAAAGGGACAAAGTCCAAAACACCAAGCATCTTGAAAAGGGCCCTTTGTGATATCTGCCTGTTGTGAACCTATACTTTATGAGGCTCAGGGGTTACGACACAAGAGAATCATGCATCATGATTGCCTCAAACCTATGACTGTGAGGTGAGCGCCAAATGAGCCACATCCTGCAAAAGAGCAATGGTACCCCGGATAATCCTATCATTAAATAACCTTAGCTTGAACAGGAACAGCTTTCAACACAGTACGGTAGTGAAACAGAATCCATTTCTTCTGCCCTGAGCTCAAGGAGAACCAGGACAAAGGAAGAAAATAGCAGCCAATGGCTCGTCAACATAGGCAACAAAATGTCTGATGTCCAAACTGGGACAAGAAAAGACAATGCAGAGAACATAATTTAGTTACAATAACTAAATTATGCAGAGAACATAGTTATTGTACCGCTAGATACAATAACTAAAACAGAAAAGAAAAGAAAAGAAAATGACTGTGTTCCAGGCTTCAGTTAACTACAAGTAGTTATGGGCTGTTACTTCAGAGTCAATGCTTTTGGTGACTTTTTAGAACTAGAAGCAAATAGAACCCTTTCTCCTTAATGTTCACTATTACATGTACATTTTTTAGTTCCTGTTTTGGTTACTGTTATTGGGTTATTTTTTTCTGAAGGGACTCAATCAGTTTTGGGAAAGTTAATTTTCTATATGAACTATATAGTTCAAAGTTCAGTTCACAAATTTTAAAATGAACTAGTTCAGTTCATAGTTCATACTTCAAAAAATGAACTAGTTCAGTTATTTTTTCCATGTTGCTGCGAGCTTCGCCGACCTTGTCATAAAACCCATTTAAATGATCGTACGACACCTCCTTCCTGCTTTGTCGACGGCGGCCGCGGTGCGACACGTGTCTTGTGTTGCCAGATTGCAACGTGATCTCATGAGAATACGTATGTATTTGTACGTTAAGTGTAGTTCTATCATACGCACATATAATTACGTTTTATATGTGCAGAAACGTATATCACTGACGTATTTTAAGTACTAAAATGTAAAATATTTACGTATTGACAGCACAAAAACGTAATTTATGTACGTATGAACAAATCCACACATTTGTACATATCACAATTTATGCATATTAAAATCGTAGCATTATGTTTTGACTCTATTGCATTCAACTGCCTTATTAATTAAGATTTCAGTCGCATTTATTGATGTAATACTCATAAATATTAACATTTTGCTAATTTTGCCAGCATGGTGTTAAACAATACACTATAAAACCTTAAAAATACATTCTTTAAAGTTACTCGTTTAACCATTTTGTAATAGGCTATAGTTTATTTACCGTGAGACACATAAAGGGTTTTCTCCTATAAAACACAACATAAATTCACAAAAGACATACATTTTATTAGTTTGATGTAATCCAAATCTTCAGAATCCATAGCCTACGTTGTTTGCAAGAAACGACTCCTAATTCAGCCTTTTATCCTCCTAATTCAGCCTTTTATGATCTTCGTCTCTATTCTCAGCAGCGACCGTACACGTCAAATCCCGCGTTGGTGATGAATTCAAATTCAAAAATTGTGCACTTGAGAAGCGTTACATCATGTTTTATGGCAGTGATATCAAACGTTCATTGGCAAGATCTTCCCTGCTGCGACATGAAGGACTCAGTGATGGTTGGTTTAGTTCATTTGAAATGGTGCGAAACTGCAAACCGAAGCCGGATTAACATTTTCATTGATTATTAATTTAAATTCTGCTCTGTACTTCATACAAAACTATTACAATACTGCCAGAGAGGACTGCGACTGCAACGCATCATCATGTGAACGGCTTTTGTATTGACATTTTCGCAATAAATACATTATTGTGATTATACTTGTCTGTTAGTTATGTTTTTCTTTATAATTGTAGTTTATGTAGTTTTGAGGAATTGATATGGGTAGGTTTAGGGGTAGGAGTAGGATTGGTGGCTCAAAATATCATTTAATGCTATATTGTTAAAAAAAACTGCCATTACGTTTTATCCTTTTTATATTCTGTATAAAATGGGTATGTTTAGGTTTGGGATTAGGGTTACAGGATCTTACATTTATCTATAAAATGGTAAAAAGGGAAATTATACAGATATTGTAATGATCACCAGCTGGAGTGCCCCTGAGAGTCACCAGAGGGCACTCCACATCAGACTGATTTATTTACAAAGCTACATTTCCCATCATACACCTCCCTGGACTGATTACACCAGACACCATGCACTGTACTGATTGCACACACACCTGCACTTCATTTACACACACATAAAAGCCACTTCCACACACTACTTCTCTGTGAAGTATTGATTTTCCTTGGTGATCATTTCTGAGAGTGTTATCCTGTTTCTTGTTTATCTTGTTTTGATCTTGGACTGTTTCCTCATCTGTACGATTGTTATCTGCCTGGCCTGACTTGGACTGTTCTTGGATTTCTGATTATTGCTGCCTGCCCTGAATTCTGCCTGTTGTCTGGATTACCCCTGCTGTTTGAACTACCTTCTGCCCTGTTTGACCCTGCCTGTACGACCTTTCTTATTAAAAGCTGCAAATGTATCCAACTGAGTCTTCCCATTCATAACACATTATTTTGCCACACCAAGATCCAGCAGTTACCAAAATGACCAGCAGGAATCCTGTAGCACGGATTATGTGTCTCCGTCAGGGAGATCGGCCTATTGAGAAGTACAGTATGTGGAAGAGTTTATTGATCTAGCACATCTCACCTCAATGAACACAGAATGTCTTATGATCTTTTTTCGGGGAGGACTATCTGAACCGTTCAGTTCATTCATGCCCTTGCATGATCCTCACGGGACTTTAGAGCGCTACATTGACCTGGCCCTTCTGTTGAGAGTATCATCGTTTACTGTGGGCATGGTAGAGGACCTCCGTGAGCTTACCATATCCCCTCAGCCAAAGCTTCATGTCAGCCACGTCCAGCCAGAGCTTGCTTCACCACGACATGCCTGAGCTTCATGCCGAGCCTGTACATTACGTCAGTCCAGCCGAACCTGCACTCCACGTCACTTCTGCCGAGCCTGCGCTCACCGTCAGCCCTGCGAGCCTGCGCTCACCGTCAGCCCTGCCGAGCCTGCGCTCATAGTGCATACTTCAACAACACCGAGTCCGCGCGCCTGCGTACAACCTTCACTGTCAAGCAGACTTTTGCGTTTTTACCGTTTACACGGGAACGCGGCGGTGGAGCGTTTTTAAGATTTCCACTCTGGAGGGTGGTTTCACTTTTTCGCGTTTTTAAGCCCCAAAAACGCCGTCGCCGTGTAAACGAAAGGCACATCCTTGTGGATCTTGTTTATTAGATCCAATACCCACTAAACTACTGAAAGAACTATTACCTGTAGTGGAAGAGCCTCTCCTCAATATTATTAACTCGTCTTTATCTTTAGGTCATGTCCCAAAAATATACAAGCTGGCTGTAATAAAACCGCTCATTAAGAAACCGCAATTAGATCCAAATAACTTGGCAAATTACAGACCCATCTCAAATCTTCCATTTATGTCCAAAATACTTGAAAAAGTAGTGTCCGCTCAATTGTGCTCTTTTTTGCAAGAAAATGATATCTATGAAAAATTCCAGTCAGGATTCAGACCGCATCATAGTACAGAAACTGCGCAAGTTAAAATTACAAATGATTTACTTTTAGCTTCTGACCAAGGCTGTATCTCAATACTAGTCCTACTTGATCTTAGTAGTGATGTGTCGTTCATGAATGATTCGTTCATTTTGAACGAATCTTTAATATGACTCGGGACTATCGAGTTGTCTCAGGGAGTGATTCGTTCATGTTGTGTTACCCGCGCATGCGCATTGCGCAACATATGGATTCTGAATCTGTACTGGAAACAGAAATGATTAGTTCATCTCTCGAGTCTCGAGTTCGGGTTCGGGGCGAGTCCGAGTCTTTCGTTCTTCCTGTCAGTCCCATAGAGCCTATGCTGTCAGTACCGGAAATAGAAATGATTAGTTCATCTCTCGAGTTCGGGTTCGGCGGGTCCGAGTCTTTCGTTCTTCCTGTCAGTCCCATTGAGCCTATGCTGTCAGACCACCGGAAAGAGGAATGATTAGTTCATTTGAGTCTTCGGGTTTGAGTCCTTCGTTCTTTAGTCACGTGAATTGTCACCGTATTGAATATCCAAATTCAAACTAATTCACAAACCTTTTACAAACAAGCACGTAGATGATGTATAATATAATAGTAGTTAATTAATGTACAATATATAATAAAACACACCACAGATGCATAATATAGAAAAGAGATGGACAGGGACAATAATAAGGAATAAGGAATAATGGAACCTTTGTTTATAATGTTTATTGAACATATTTTGTATTTTAATGCCTATATAACACAATATTCAGACGCAGTCAATAATACGAATCTAATGTTGTATTTGATGCGAGACCCGTGGCCACGTACGTGAGAAAAGAACGACGGACTCAAACCCGAAGACTCAAATGAACTAATCATTCCCCTTTCCGGTACTGAAAGCATAGACTTAATGGGACTGACAGGAAGAACGAAAGACTCGGACCCGCCGAACCCGAACTCGAGAGATGAACTAATCATTTCTCTTTCCGGTGCTGACAGCATAGACTCTATGGGAGTGACAGGAAGAACGAAAGACTCGGACCCGGCCGAACCCGGACTCGAGAGATGAACTAATCTTTAATCTTTCCGGTCCTGCTATATCGCATGGCACGGCCCAGCAGACAGCACAGATCAGAGTCAGACACTGACGAGTCAACAGCTAACGTCTCGAGACATGAGAGAAGGAGAACAAACCTGATAAATATGAAGTTGCAAAGCAAAGAACGTCTCGGATCAGGAGGTGAGGTGAACTATAACAGGGTCAGACTACAATAGCCTGAACTTGAGACCCAGCAACTAATTAATAGCTAACGTTACAGTTATTTCAGTTGCTTTTGGCTTTGGCTGCATTACCCTATTATTTATGTTATTTTTACAAATGTAATTAAGATTTTCGTAAGTACTAGATGTTTTGGGATATTTAACATGACATTTTAATTATATAATTATGAAATGACCGAAATGAACGAAATAACTCGATAAAAGATTCGTTCATTTTACTGAACGAGACTCAAAGATCCGAATCAGTAAAATGATCCGAACTTCCCATCACTAGATCTTAGCGCTGCGTTCGACACTATAGATCATATAATACTCTTGGATCGACTACAAAACTTCACTGGTGTCCAGGGACAGGCATTAAGCTGGTTTAGATCGTACTTATCGGACCGTTCTCATTTTGTCTGTTTAAATGGGAAAAAATCAAAGATAACGTCAGTAGACTATGGAGTACCGCAAGGATCGGTTTTAGGCCCTCTGCTATTCTCAATATATATGCTGCCACTTGGTAATATTATAAGAAAACATGGAATTAATTTCCACTGTTACGCTGACGACACTCAATTATATATTTCATCACGACCAGATGAAAACACTAACTCATCTAAAATGACAGAGTGTCTCAAAGATATAAAATGCTGGATGACGCGTAATTTCCTGCTATTAAATTCAGATAAAACAGAGGTATTACTTATTGGTCCAAAAAACTACTCACAAAACCTCTCACAATACAACTTTAATATAGACGGATGTCCTGTTACTTTATCCACTACAGTAAAAGACCTGGGTGTTATACTAGACCGCAACTTGTCTTTCGAAAATCATATTTCATATGTTACAAGAACAGCCTTTTTCCACCTTAGAAACATTGCTAAGCTACGTAACATGCTATCTGTTTCTGATGCTGAAAAATTAGTTCATGCATTCATGACCTCGAGACTAGATTACTGTAATGCTTTATTAGCTGGTTGTCCTGCATCCTCAATAAACAAGCTACAGTTAGTACAAAATGCAGCTGCTAGAGTTCTTACTAGGTCAAGAAAATATGATCATATAACACCGATTTTATCATCTCTACACTGGTTACCTATTAAGTTCCGCATCAACTACAAAATACTACTACTAACCTATAAAGCCCTAAATGGTTTAGCACCTATGTACTTAACGGACCTTCTTTCGCCCTACAATCCACCGCGTTCCTTAAGATCACTAAATTCAAGGCTTCTGGTCATTCCTAGGATATCGAAGTCCAGTAAAGGAGGGAGGGCGTTCTCGCATTTAGCTCCAAAACTCTGGAATGGCCTTCCCGATACGGTCCGAGCCTCTGACTCGCTGACACAGTTTAAAACTAGATTAAAGACGCTTCTCTTTAGTCAAGCATTCACATAATGCTTACCTTCTAGTCCTCTGTTATGCCATACGGAACCGTTTGCCACTGAAACTGCTTAACGCACCAGTGGGTCTCGACAGCCTTTTAGACAAACGGGTCGGCGCGTATGGTTGGGTTGCGGAGAGTTCAGGTTACGGAGAGTTTGTGAGTTATAACGGAAATCATTATGAACATCAGCTATGCTAATTATTTCCCATCTGCCTTTCTGCTGTTATCTCGGGACGCTTGTCCCGAGAAAAATGGCGTTCGTCAGGTCCAGTTTTGTGTCCAGCCTCTCACGGGGATTTCGGATGCCCCAACGCCTGTGATGAGACGACTCAACGCCTGTGAAGAGACGACTCAACGCCTGCGATATGTTATGGCGCCGTTTGATTCATAAACAATATTTATATTTAATATTTATATTTAAACAATATGAATGTAAGCCAGAGGAGAACTGGCCCCCGACTGAGCCTGGGTTCTCCCAAGGTTTTTTCTCCATCCAATCTGATGGAGTTTGGTTCCTTGCCACTGTCGCCTTGCTTTTGGCTTGCTTTGAGCTTGCTCAGTTGGGGTTATTTAGTGTTTAGCAATGTTGTTGATCTGTGTTGTGCTACTTTCATGTTATCACTGTGAAGCTGCTTTGATACAATCTGTATTGTGAAAAGCGCTAATGTTAAATGTGACTTGACTTGACTTGACATCCGATAAAATATTTTTTTACAATTTCACCCGCGAGCGTTCTCGTGTAAACAGGGCCTAATAAAGTTGGCAGCATTTGGATCCTGATTCCTCTCTTGCTTCAACCACTTCATGACAGAAGAACTCACCAAACATGAATCCAGCAGCACAACTGATATATCTCCGTCAAGGAGACCGACCGATCGAGGACTACGTAAGGGACTTTTTGGAGCTGGCTCATCTGTCTAGTGTGGATGATTTGTGCCTTGGGGCGGCAGTGGCTCAGTGGTTCATGTAGGTTGTCTACAAACCGAAAGGTTGGTGGTTCAATCCCCGGTTCCACCTGACCAAGTGTTGAGGTGTCCATGAGCAAGACACCTAACCCCAGCTGCTCCCGACGAGCTGGATGGCGCCTTGTATGGCTGACACTGTTGTCGGCATGTGTATGAATGGGTGAATGTGAGGCAAATTGTAAAGTGCTTTGGTGGCCATTGGGTCTATGAAAGTGCTATATAAGTGCAGTCCATTTACCATTTTTGGTATTTTTTCGTGGAGGTCTTTCTGAGCCGCTTGGCTATATAATGATACAACTGCATGACTTAAACGGGACCATTGAGCAGTATATCGACTGGCCCTTTTACTGAGCAGTTTGGCATTAACTGTGGGCTTGGCAGATGAGAAACCACACAAACCCAGAGAACCCCCACAGGAACAGCCCGAGTTCCTTCACGTCACTTGAATTTGCGCCTAACAATAGCACACATTTATCTATTAATGTTAGAGCGAGCAGACATGTTAAGTTGCTAATTACATGTTTCAAATGAAAAGCCATATTTGAGGTTTATAAATGATAGGTGAACATTTGGATTTCCTGGCCAACATACTGTAATTACCACAAGGACCCTCCGTTAGGGATCTGTTTGTCAGACTGCTTGACTTCACCACTTCCTGTGTATTTTTCTGTCTATTAAAAACTGAAAATGCCATTTTCGGCCGATAATTGTAACGGCCGAAATTTTGGTGCATACCTACTTCTAGGCATCTGTTAACAGAATAAAACCTTCCTGGGTTCTGTAAAGCAAGAGTATGTAGATATATTCTAAAGAAAATATTCTACTATGGCATAAGGCTATACTTTCTGGAAAATCTATTTTTAAAGAGTCCATTAGTTAATTTACAGACCTTGAGTTTGTCAAACTCCAATTTGTTGTAGATGTGGATGAGCTCCTCCATTTGTTTCATCTGCCCCACCTGTGTGTTTGCCTGCGTGATAAGCTACAAACAAGAAGATAGAGATCAAAGCTGGACATGTAAGGTAAAACAAATGCATATAGAGATATTTAAGAGTTATGAACCATTTTTTAAAAGACGTTTATATTTAGTTTTATTGTCCCACTTTCTAGTGGTACACACAATCAGAATTATTACATCAATGTTCAGTAAATAATCACAATCTTCCATCAAGCAAAATGTCCTATTAGCCCATCCGTAGACGGTTTATGTTGCCAAGAAAAGTTGCAACTCAGCATTTTAATTTATTTATCTGATGTTACGTATAATGATATTTGGGTCAATGACATGATGGTCAGATCTATTAATTTATTATAAATGACATTTAAAAAAATAAATTCACACACATACTGTACACCTCTTCTGTTATGAGCATGTTATTCATTTCTGAATTAAAATTCAAGCAAATGTATTAAAAGCAGTGGAAATTACATGTCGCTAACAATGAAAGTAGATGTGCTGTAGATATTAAAGGTCAAAGGTCAATGCTGATTTAACCCTTTTTACCTCAGACACAGAAGCAAGGGCCTTGGAAGCAGTTTCCTCCTCTTTAGTGCCCTTTGCAGTCCGCTTTTGGATATTCTGCAAAAGGTTGAAATTGATCCAGGCACTATTGTCTGCTCATTTCACATTTACAAATGAGAGGAACAGGTATTTTTGAGAACATTATAATGTTAAATTGCACCTGTATAAGTATTTTGATGCGTGTGATTCGCTGGAAAGGCAGAAGCATAAAGGATGTGAAGGGCAGACGTTTGCAGAGTGGAGATACCTCCAGCCGCCTCATCACAACTGAAAAATCCCTGTTACTCTCCCTGCCAGTACATACACATAAACATAAACAACTCTTCAACACTACATTTATTTATCACTTAACATGTATGCTTTGGTCATTGTACTCTAAAAGTAAATACACTTTAGGTATTTAGAAGCTTTCACTGTTGTTTTAGATTAGAATTATTATTTTGTGGTTGTGTGTTTCACTACAAATGAATTTAGGTGTGTATAAATGTCTCACATCAGTCTGCTGTAGGTCTTTTCTTGGTACTGCTGATTTCTGACGTAATCAATGAAGACTGAGAAATAGCTTTCTGCATGCTCATGAATGATGTCACACACGTCAGATATCACCACACTCTCATCGACTCGCTTCAGCAGATCACCTATAAACCTATGAAAAACAGATATGTTTATTCATTCCCATGAGGTAGTTTGGTTAATGTTTAAGTTTACTTCCATGTACTTACCTATTAGTACTTTCTAGGTAAGTACACTGTAAGTACTGTACTGTAAAAGGAAGCGGTACCAATTTATTCTTATTAAAGCCATTCCAAATCCATGACTATGTCATGATTGATCATTTGACCTTGACTGATATGTTTTTCAGTGACAAATGAAATAAATTTAGGCCTGTTCCTCAACAGAGCTATGCATATTCATTTTATACTTATGTTCTTGCTCCTCCGTCTATGTAATAAATGCACACTCTTAAATGATCAATGTTTTGTAGTGCATTTCAACTACTCAGGTAAGTGCAATGAGGGCCATAGCAAGGGTATCCGGTGCTCTAGTGTAGGTTGTTGCCTTGATAGCACGCAAAAAAAAAAAAAAAAAATCTGCCTGTTATAGCTTGTGTAATTGCCAGCCATTCTTTTGCCATTTATCAAACTTCTCAACACACAGCCTGTCTGTTTTGTTTTTAATCAATGCACAAATCATAGAAATACAGATTGACATTATCTGTGCCTAAATTCTGATTGAGTGGGCAAGGCAGACTTTTAAGTGGGCTCCACTCACCCCTGCCCATGCCTAGATCCAGAAGACTTAGAATACAGTAATATTGTCACGAAGTGATTTTGTGTGTTTTCGTTATTAGTTATTGCCCGTCTATTATTTATCCCAGGTGTTTCTCATTTCTCACGCCCCCTTGTTATCTTGTCTAGCTCGTTTGTCCTTGATTATTTAAGCCCTGTGTTTCTGCCCTGTCTTTGTTGGTTGTTGAATTTATGTGTGTTACGTTGGTGCTTTCATGATTCTCGAGTCCTGCTTCTAGTCTTGTGTCTTGTTTCTAGTTTGTTAATAAAGCTACACTGCGTTTGGACCCAGCCTCAGCTCTGTTTCTCCGCACAACGTCACAAATATAGTGCATTAGTTATGTAGGCTAATTTTATTTCTTTTTTTCCTTTTTTTTTTTTGTTTTTTTGAGTAAATGATTGACTTTCATTATGGGTAAAATATTCAAGATTACTTTTCAAAGATTTCATTATGAGTGAACAATTTCATAATAGTAAATTTTATGCTGTTCCACACACAAGTGTCAGAAGACTTGGCATAAAGTTCACAAGCTTAGACTTATTTTATGGTACCTTTTTGGAGTACGAGTTACAATCTATTTTTGAATAGAAAAGAGTAGGTCATTTTGTAGTCCTCAGATAAATGTAAAAATTCTCATTGTTTCTCCTCTATCCCTCTCACCTCTCGCTGACTTCATAGACCTGCAGGAGGTTGGAGAAGAGGGCCTTCCTATCATGAATGACCATAGTCTCTTTGAGTTCCCGTGACCCCAGGAAGTGATCCTTCAGAACCCGCAAGGAGCGCAGGTAAGAGGCCTCCGAGGTGAGCACCTCAAACATGCTCTAAAAACACACAAAGATTAAAATAAAGATACGTACAAGCTAAACTTGAACAAAAAATAAAAAAAATAAAAAAATATTACTCTAACCTCTTGTCTCTGTATTTCAGTGCGAGCAAGTTTGTATAAAATTCCACTTTCCTTCACCACCGGTAAGTCTTGCCAGAGAGTAATCTCTTCGGGGCCTCTTTTGGATCGGGGGTCAACCACCCCCAGCCCTCCGTGACCCTCAAGACCCAGAGTTTCACTAACACTTTTCCTGTTGCAATCAGGGCTATCAGTCTGGATCTGACTGGCTTCTTTCGAGACTTTAGCCTGGTAGATCTGATACAGAGGTTCTGGGGATGACATGTGTTTGAGAAAGTTTGGTTGAATCACAAAAGATCCAAAGAAACATTATTGCACCTAATGCTTATTCAACTTATCCAGTGTACTATAAATCCTGCTCCAATACCTTCATATTAAATAAAAAAGAAAACCACTAACTCTAGTTTTAAGATGAAAATATTTTTCTGGTAAACCTTTTCAAACAAAATGTCCCCTCAATATCTGAAAATCCTTTTCCTTGTAGGGATATTGTTTGGTCCCATGAGGAAAACAGCTTATAAGTAATACTAGTGATATTAATTGAAAATGCAAAAATGCAGAAAGTTTTCTGTAATGAGAAGGTTTAGAAGTTGGGGTAGGGTTAAAGTTAGGGGATATACAGTATGTAAATGTAATGTCCCCATAAAAACAAGGAAACCCAACATTGTGCGTGTGCGTGCATGCTTGTTTGTGTTTCATGTAGTCATTTAGGTATCTCACCATAGTCACTGTTTGGCTCCCAATCACTGGAGATCCTCCGTGGGCTTTCTGTTTTGTCAAACAGCCTGTAAGAAACCTACAACTATTTAACTTGGCCACACATTACTGGGCTCAAACTAGAATCAGTCACAGATCCTTAAGGCCAAATGACAAGAGTGTTCTTTTTAAAATGTAATTTCTAAACCTAAACTCACAACAAACCTGGGAGACAAAAGAGGTAATTCTCACCACCTCGGACTTTCACTTTGACAGTCTTTCCTGTTAGCAGTGAGTCTGAAATTAAACCTCTCTTTTTCAAATCCGTAAAAGTTGGATATGTCAGGTTTTTATTTCAGGGAAAGAGGATGTGTAAATTAAACTCAACGAATATTAATTGGAAGATGGCGTATTAAACAAGTCAGAATAAAAAACAAGTCAGTGTGTGTGTGTGTGTGTAAGCTACTGTCATTATCATTTTAATATTTTCATATCAAAAATATTTTTACAAAACTTTTAACAGCCTACTGAGCCCCCAAAAATAATTTGACTTTTAAGAACTGTAAACTTACTCTTTCTTGTCAATAGACTCCCAGTCTTTGATATTCCCATTTTCATAGCTCTCACCTAGAAAAAAAAAAACAGCTTTCCAGAAATCTAGACAAATATCTGTTTCATTTGAGTAATGAATACAGCATTTAAAAGAGATATTTGAGAGGAAAAAAAGACAGAAAAAAGAACTCATAGCATATCTTGATGTCCACAATGATTTCAGCAAGAAGGAAATATTCCTGGAGCAATTAGGGTAGGGTCTAGGCTGGTTTTAGGGGCTTGGACAATGTTACACAGGAACATACTTTAATGTTTGGGGTTATGAACAGGGTTGAGACTATGTTTATTTTCGACAAGAGTGTTGTTCTAGGATCAACACAAGGCATTAAAGGGTTAGTTCACCCAAAATTGAAAATTAAGTCATTAAATACTCGCCCCCATGCTGTACCAACACCGTAAGACCTTCGTTCGTCTTCGGAACACAAATGAAGATATTTTTTATTAAATTTGAGAGCTGTATCACTATCACATAGGCACCCTAAGGGATCGAAACTTGACGGCCCAGAAAGTCAATGAAGAAAATGTTTAAATATTCCATGTGACAACAGTGGCTCAACTATAAGTTTATCAAGCGACGAGAATACTTAAACGAGATTTCAAGAGATTTCCACAACACATGCGCGAGAATTGCGATCTCCTTCAATTACTTCAGTTCAGTTTTCGCGCATGCGTTGTGGAAATCTCTTGAAGGTTTCAGGCCCACAAGGAAGAAAAGGAATAGTCAAATAAAGTCGTTATTTTTGTTTGTTTTTTAGCACAAAAAGTATTCTACTCGCTTGATAAACTTATAGTTGAGCCACTGTTGTCACATGGAATATTTAAACATTTTCTTCATTGACTTTCTGGGCCGTCAAGATCCATTCCTTTAGGCAGCCTATGTGGTAGTGATACAGCTCTCAAATTTAATCAAAAATATCTTCATTTGTTTCAAAATGAAAAGGAGGGCTTGCTGCGCTTCTGTAAATTCACAAATGATCCAGTGCATCCAGGGCAGGACAAGATCAAACATAAAAAAAGAATCGCCAGTGCAACGGATAAATCTTCTTGGTAACAAATTTATTTGAGGTGCATAACAGTGACTTGACTAACGTTTCGATCTAAAACTACATCTTCATCAGAGTCCTTCTATATCTTCATTTGTGTTCCGAAGACGAACAAAGGTCTTACGGGGTTGGTACAGCATGGGGGTGAGTAATTAATGACTTCATTTTCATTTTTGGTGAACTAACCCTTTAATTCAAAAATTGTGTCATTCTTGGCAAAATCTTAGCCATTAAAAGTGCACAGTAAATATTAAAGTCGTACACACTTTTTCGCTAATAAAACTTCTGTTCTCACCTGATGGGTTTAGCACAGGCATAGGGCGAGACATTCTTCCACGCTCACAGTTGCTGGTGTTTCTAATAGGTAGACCGCCCCCTCGAAGAGAAACCACACAGGCCAATGCTGGCTGAGAAGTCCGCCTCTCTGTCTTTTGCTTAAGTGGAGGGTGATGAGGAAGTCTTGGGGGAGGACGAGGGGGGACAGCTGGAGCAGCAACATTTGATGGCAAAAGATCCAAGTATATATGATCATCGGTGTGGTCAAGCTGTGTGTATTGTTGGCTATTTTGATAATCAGAGGACTGATAAGTCCTTGGCGGTACAGGGGGGTTTGAGTGGTTTTGAAATGACTCATCAGCGTATACAAACCCTTTTCCTGCTAATTTTTGAGGGCTGTGGTGAAGCAGAAAGCTTTGGCAATTTACACACGGAGGCAATACTTGGGGTTTTGAATGGCGAGATGGACTATTCTGTGGCCTACTGACTTCATTGCTGGTTAAAACATCCTCCTTTTTTAGAAACTGATCTCTCTTGATTTCCCTTGATTCAATTACAGTATCCTGTAGAGGTACCCAGACCAGTTTCATACCAGGCCTTTGAAGGTGGCAGATGCAATGACAGTGTTTCTCCTCTGAGGTTTTTGGTGGTACAGTGTAGCCCTGATGATTTTCTATGGTGCCACTCACAGAGTTATTCATTTCACTGCCATCAGGAGCTGAGGGAATGAAGGGTGGTCAGGTGCTTTACTAAGCTTATCAACAGGCCCCAACAGAATCAGATTTTTTTAAAATTATATTTATTATTTTCTACTGGTAAAATAATAGGCTATTAAAAATGGTATAATGTATATTGGTTAGTGAATACATGATCAGATTAGCCAAATATTTCATTTATTTTGTTCTTAATTAACTTTTACTATGATAAGTGACAGGGCATTCATGACTTGCATAACGGTTTCCTTATACAATACTCTAACCCAGTGGTCCTAAGTTGGTTTTGCTTTAATACCCATATTTTACAACTTGGTGTTGCATCCCAAAGAAAAATGGAGTAACACTTTGTATGAAGCCTATGCAAAAAGGCAGTAACTGCAGTTTTGGTAAAGCTATAATTATTACAATTTTCATGACATTCAAGGCATCCTTTGTTATGTGACAAAACATCTTATTTTAAATGCGTGTCGTTTTAGAGAAAAATGGTAGTGGTTTGTACAGTAACTGCAAAAAGCCCTAGCAAAAGACATTTTTCTCAGTTCTGCACTCTACGTAGTTACTGCCTTTTTGCTTTGTAGGGCAGTATGCTTATGATGAATTATAGCCTCATATATACTTATTTATAAGTAAGTAAATTACTATTCTATAAAAATATCTTTTTTTTTAAATCTATAAAATATAATTACTTATAAGTCATGCACTAGCTTTTTCAATGTGCATACTTATAATCAATTATACACTGATTTATAAATGATCAAATATAAAATAGTTCCAGAGACATTTGTTTTCTGTATCAATTTGTTATCAATTATGTATTTAATGGCTAATGTTTGCATTAGAGGTCATGAATTCTAACAAATCTACATCTCAGCCATATGCATAGTATAGCAGTTTTAATTATTCTTTAAAAAAATACTGTTGCAGTGTTTTGCTAGTATGTTATTTAAAAAAAAGATAGATGAATGATTTCTCTGTCTCCCAACTGAAATAAAGAAATAAAAAATCTGAATCGCTAAAAAGTCATTCTAACTATACTAAAATAACATTATAGCAATGCTGGTTGCATCTTTATAAATACATTCATGGAACCCCTAGGGGAAAAAACAGATACCTAAATAAAATGTTTATTTCATACTACCACAGATCCATTAACATACTGCAACTGTGACTTGAGACTTACTGATATAAATATTCGAATTAAACTTTATTTTGAGTACTTCTTCATAGCACAATGCATATTTCTTAATATTAAGCTTAGAATGTGTTTTAATGTCACTATTAATAAGGATACTAAGTCTTTGTATAATATCAGTCTTTAAATGTATTTAAAAAGTATAAAAGTATTTAAGATGTACCTAAAGTATACTTGGAATAGTTCCACTTTAGCACAAACAAACATAAGTGTATCTTTAGTTGGAACTCATATTTCTGGTTAACTAAACTGAATTAAGAACAAAATTACTTGTTCCAATTTAACAGACTTTAAGTGTACCAATTCAGCATACTAAAAGTACAATTGCACTGTGTTTATTTTAAGTACATTAATATGTAAATGCATTTGTCATATACTTAGCATAAAATAAATGTATTTAAAAAATTTTTATACATTTTAGTATATTGATTTTTCACTAGGGACCATACAACTGACTAATCAATACTTAAAGGACAACTCCGGCGCAAAATGAACCTTTGGTCTAATTACACATTGTTACCTATTCAACCGTTATCTGAGATTTGTTTTCATGATTGCTGAATGTAAATAGTTTTATCTCTAAAAACAGTTTAGCCTATAACGCTAGTATAATGCTAGTATATAGGGCCATAGACATATACACTAGACCTCACCTTGGGGTTCTAAGCATGCGTCAAAACCGCCGCCATCTTGGAACAGGGGTCTTGTCATAGGAAGTAGCTAGGTAACGCTGCTATCTCTGCCTTTACTTCGAATTCATTGATGGTGGCGGACTTAAGTGCAGCGTATGATGTTCACTAATGAAATCTGAACTAGGAAGAATGTTTTTTTTTTTTTTTAAATTCTTTCTAGAATCAATGATAAATACATGTCTGACCAAAAAAACAAGAAAAATCGCATTCATGATGATTTATGGTGATTTTATTTCCGTTAGACCTGTGTCTACTTCATTGACGCTGATGCATTAAAGTGGAGGGGCTCCCCTGTTTCAAGATGGCGGCTCTATTGACGCATTCGTTCCAATGAACTGTCGTAGCCAAGGTGAGGTCTAGTGTATATGTCTATGATATAGGGCATAGATTAATGACAAATTAAAATCGCTTGTTATTACCACTAACAAGGCTCAAAATAGCCCCACAGTTACACAATAGCATAATAAGGGTCCCTACATTCAAACCGAAGCATTGAGAACTTTGTCAGTGTCCAAACAGTTTAACAAGAAGATATTTTTTTACGCACAGTCAACTTCGCGAATACAGGAAGAAGCCATCTTTGAAAAATAGTCTCTACCAGTCGATCTACGAACGCCGATCCAAGTGCGCTGAACTGTGCAGAATCTCATATGGTCCGTTGTTTCCGGAAGAAACACAAACACGAACCGTTTTCTTCTCTTCAATATGTACACGTAGCCTACTGTTCGCGCTCGCCTTATCACCTTATTCACATCTCACCAGCGCACATGGATCGGCGTTCGTAGATCGACTGGTAGAGACAATTTTTCAAAGATGGCTTCTTCCTGTATTCGCGAAGTTGACTGTAGATGCGTTCCATTCGACCAAAAGTGGACTGCGAAGTGGACTTCACAGGGTATTTCGCCATCTTAAGTGAGATTCCAATTCGAAGGGAACGAACATGTTCAGTTCGAAGGGCACTGCAAACTAGGGCTGAACGATTAATTGCATTTGCGATAAAATCACGATATGATGAAACGCGATTTTGTAATCGCAAGAGCTGCGATTACACTGGTCACTTGACACGCGAGAGAAAAGCAGTCTGCAAGATAAAGCATCAACTTGCCACGCTACACGGTCTGGCGTCCAGGAAAGAACAGTTTATTGTGTTATTTATTCTCTCCTCTCCTCAACAATCCTGGATCGATTCAGAGAATTTCAGAATTGAGTCTGAGCTTAGTTTTTAAACACAGATGCGTGATGACGGTGCGCGTGCTTTAGAAACGAACCGTGTTCTGAATCTGCTTGCTTCTATTTTCTCGCTCTCTCTCTTCCTCACTCACACACACGACACCGCTCGAACCTTCCAAAACATAGTAACATTATTTCATAAAGTTCGGAATTGAACCGAATTACAAGGACATTCGCGGGCTTCATTGAACAGGTTTTGCGGCTTTGCTTGATGTTATAACGTTACACTTGCAGTGCGCGTTCTCTCCCGCGGGAATTTTCCTACAAATGCTTCACAGAGGCATTATTTATGTCTTTTGGAATGCAGTTGGCTTATATATTAAAACTATGAAAATCACTGAGAAGGCTGCTTTCATTTTAAAATACTAACGCGTGCTTTGTGAAGAGCGCTCGTGCATGCGGCCGTGAGCGACTCATTGGTTAAATGTGCATAAACGTGCATGCCAAAATCCTTTTATGACGCGAAATTAATGTAAACACGGTCAGTTATATCTTAAACCAAGAGAACAAACGACATTTACAATTTCAAAAGAGACATGTGCATTAGTGTGAATGCAGCTTATCATATCTAAACTGAGGGGGAATCACTCCAACTCTTGAATGAAAAACATTCAGACAGCCTACTTTTAAATACTGAGACCACTCTTTCTTTATTGCTTGTAATGCTTTTTTGTTTCTCTTTATTTACTAGCTTTCATATTTTGAAGCTATATTATTTTATATAGCCTATTTAAAATTCTTAACATGTAATTGGTTTAATTAAATGTTTTTATATATATATTTATTTTTTAAAGTATGTGTTTTTACACATGTAATTAAATACATATTTTAAGTGTTATTAAGATTAATTAAAAGAAAAAAGTAGATCAGATCATGAGCTGCCTCAAGATTCCCATCCCTACTGTACAATGATTTATCGCTTGTCTTTGTCGACTAATGCAGAAGGTAAAAAAAAATTTTTTTAAATCGCATATTACATCGCAATCGTAATATTGGTTAAAAAAATCGCAATTAGATTATTTTCCATAATCGTTCAGCCCTACTGCAAACGGCATAGGGAATAAGGGAACATCGATACATCACTTCACAGGAAGTCAGTGAAGTCCACTTCAACTGATATACCGTGTTCAGGGAGTAGGGAGCAGTGAACACTGCGTAGGGACCATAGACTGTAAAAAAAATATGGACGTATGTCCGTGACGTCACCCATAGGTTTCTGAAGAGCGATTTTGAGGCCTAAAATGGGCGGGGCCAACCGTCGCCATCTTGGCAGTGCGTCACCTCTCGTCACTACCGGATTAATTAAAATGGGCAAAGAGGCGGGACGCGGGTGGAGCTGAGGTGCTAATGCTATGCTACTGCCGCTGAATTGACAGCTGATTAAAAAAGTAAAGCCAATGGTTAAAGTTCATGTTTTGCCCTTCGAAATATAATAATAGTGAAGACGTAACTAAAAGTGAGACTACCTAACTTTTTTTATCAACTTTATTAATCTCACAAATGGGGCAATGGGCTCTATGCACGGCGTTATTTCCGGTGAAGGATTAAGGATGCTTGATAACTTCCGCCGATCATAGAGTCCAATGCAATGCTGAGAATTTATATTGAATTTTATACTCCATGGTTATACAAATGAAACGTTAGTCACAAAAACAGATAAAACAGACATCCCTCGTTGTGTTTATGCTTCTTTTTAAAATTATATTAAATAAACATAACTATATATAAAATTACATCTAAACGTATGTACGTTTCGTTTCAAAGACGGGAGGACAGTAAATATTGAAGACTCTGCCATAATCCCGTTTTCTCCGGTTTTCCTCCGCTTTAAAGTCCCCGTGAAATCAAAATTGAACCTATTTACTTTGTTAGCGCATATTACTAGTCTTGTGGTGAACAATTAATCCGTGCAAGTGAATATATATTAAAAAAATGTTTTACCTTAGTAATCTTTAATCAAAATCTGAAAAGTTACTTCCGGTCTGGAACGGTTTCTTTTTCTGATGACGTAGGTTTCACAGTTTGGGTAGGGAAACGCTTAACCACTCCCCTCAAACCATTAGTTTGCTATGAGCGAGAGATGGAGAGGAGGAGCGCTAGAGTAAAACCCTGCCCTCTGTTCAATATTCCGTTTCACTTGGAAATACGTCACAGCACTGGAGAAAAATCGTTTGCAACTTTCGGTTCACGGGGACTTTAATCTACACAACCGGAAATGGACGAGCATCCTTAAGTCAAATGCGGAACTTATGCGTGCATATAGCCCATTAGTTAAGAGCATGTATACAAGTACATTAACACAGATCACACATTTCTCACAACAAGCAGTCAACTATGTGCATTATTATTCTGCTAGTTAAAAATGTATTAGTCACTTACAATATTGCTCTAAGCTTGTGCATGTGACAGTGATTCAAGGCAAGCACACATGTCAGTCGGCATCACGTCAAGTTCGTAAAGAGCTTTAATTCAGTCCATTTTACTGATTTATCTGATTTTGGCCACCTCTCAGTTTCTCAGATGAGTCAAACCAAAGATATTACCTCAGAACTTCAAGTAAATGAACTAGAAATCCGCGCTCATTCAAGGGTGTGCATCTATTGCATGGACGGAGAGAAAGCACTGAAATCATCAAACATCCATTAGTGCATGCGAGGGAAACAGCTGGAAACACGGCGCTGGTCGTTCTCTCCATACTCAACACGACGGAATCCAACGGCGTGCACGGGCGAAGGTATAATATTAAATTGTATGAAATAATCCCGGAAAAGCACAACACAGCTGAGGGTGACGCTAACAGACAGCAGACAATCGACAGTGAGTGAACGCGGCGGCAAGAATCCACCTGTCACTCAAGTGGCCACGCCCTTAATTATGCAGAACTTTAAGGCTTAAATATAATTTCAGATTAGTTGTAAAAAAATTCACCCCCCTCACAGTTGTCATGAAGGGAAAAATGAGCTATAGACCAAAGCCACTTTTTGCTCCAGGCTGTAAACATGTTTTTTTCTGCTGTAAAGTTGGGCATTTTAACATGGGGGAGATACAGATTTAACTCGCTTCTGCAGCCTGCCTCAAGCGGCCACTCGATAAATTACAGTTTAATTCACTTCCGTGTTGGCTTCAAGAGAGAGACGGGGAGGTTGCCGCTTGGTCACGCAGTGTTCACTGTGTATAAAATGTGTATAGTGTGAATAAAATATCTCCTTATTAAACTGTTTGTACACTGACAAAGTTCTCAATGCTTTGGTTTGAATGTAGGGACCCTTATTATGCTACCGTGTTTGTGTGGGGCTATTTTGAGCCTTGTTAGTGGTAATAACAAGCGATTTTTATTTGTCATTACTCTATGCCCTATATACTAGCGTTATACTAGCGTTATAGGCTAAACTGTTTTTAGAGATACAAATTTACATTCGGCAATCATGAAAACAAATATCAGATAACGACTAGGTAACAATGTGTAATTAGACCAAAGGTTCATTTTGCGCCGGAGTTGTCCTTTAAAAATCAGTGTATAATGGATTATGAGAATGCACATTGAAAAAGCAAATGCATGGCTAATTTTGCTGATAATTTACTCACCCCCATGTCATCCAAGATTCCATGTCTTTCTTTCTTCAGTCGAAAATAAATTAAGGTTTTTGTTGAAAACATTCCAGGATTTTCTCCATAAAATGCACTTCAATGGGAACCGACCAATGGGAACCAAATGGTTCAAGGTCTAGTGCAGCTTCAAAGGGCTTTAAACGACACCAGACGATGAATAAGGGTCTTATCTAGCGAAATGAGTGGTCATTTAAAAAAATAAATAAAAAAATAATAATAATTTTATAAGCACAAATGCTCTCCTTGCTCTGTTCTGTGATGAGCGTTCGTGACTTTCCTGTTCAAACTCATTCATCAAAATGAACAAATCTTTTTTTGAGTCATTTGACGACCCCTGCTGTTGGTCTTGAACATTGCCGTTGGTTCCTGAGCCCACTAATTGCATTAAAATGCCTAATTGCTTCAACACTGGAAACACCTGTGACCTTAGACGCTTAAAAGATCACCTTTTTTTTTTGCTGTTTTGCTTGCGTTGTATTTTGTTGCTTTTTGCATTTACATTTCAAACCTCAACATTGTATTACACTGTCAACCATGCATCGTGCTCTACACACTGATTTTGCTGATAACTAACTACAGAAACACTTTTATTTTCTTTAACTGTTGTCATTTCATTATTTTGTTTTTGTCTTATCATTTGTAGTTAAATAAACATTAGTTTTGAGCCTATTATTTGGTTTGCGTGTGTCCCTTGTTTTTGTTGCTTCCCTTGAGCGGTCGTAACAAATTGGGGGCTCGTCCGTCCTTTGGTAATTTGATTGCATTACATTTTTGGATGCTTAGTTTGATAATTGATTATTTGTTGGACACACGAAAATGTTTTTGTGCCAAAGTCAATTTGTTCACTGTGTGAAATCACCAGTTGGTAAATGAATGTGCAATATTGTTTTTTTGAACGTGAGTTCCCTTTCGTAGTCACTTCGAGTTACGTCAGAAGTGACGGAGATTGGGGGATTTCGCATAGAAAGCCAATCCTCTTCGAGTATTTAAACACGAGCCAATGGCATGCAATGCCTTGGGGCTGCGGAAATTTGCATAGCGTACTCCGCCCTACTCCGTGAGTATAAAAGGAGGAAGTGAACGCAACCGCAGTATGTTTTCGCTTCGGAGCCAAGAGAACCTCTTCACTCCTAAAAGCTGATTCAAGACTCTTCGAGACGAGCGTCCTCTTCAGTGTTGGTGTGACGGCGGTACCCAGCGAGATTCTGCATTGCCTGCGATCTGTGCAGTGGTTTGCCAGACTTTGCGCTTCTCCCTGGTAGCCTCAGCGCTGAAAGAGTGAATTTCTCTCCTCTCTGTAAAAGAGCTGCACGCGGCACGTCTTTTTAAAGATGGTTCGCCCGTGCCCTTCTGGATGTGGTAGATTTCTATCGTCATCTGATGGTCACGAACGCTGCTTTGTTTGCTTGGGCATTCAGCATGCAGCAGCAGCGTTCGTGGATGACTCATGTTCCTTCTGTGGGAGCATGACCATCTCCACACTGAGGTCGCGGCTCAATGATCTCACTAGAGTGAGAGCCCCGGTCCCCCCTACTCGATCGGCTTCCTTCACGAAAGGGGGCCCGTCGACCCGGGGACCGGGCGATCTAACGGTGACGGTGTGGGATAAAGCCCCGACGATTCCTCGGGCCACACCTCCCGCCTCAGTGCGTGAGCCAGCGGGCGCTAGTTCGACTCGGTCGGTTGTCTCTTCGGCGGCACCGGCTGCTTCGAGCAGCGCCCCAGATGATGATGCGATGTCTATCACAGCATCACTAGGCGGGCTTGATTCCTCGGGAGAGGAAGATCCGGCTGCGTTGTCTCCTTCGGGAGTTCCAGCGTTGTCCGCGTCAGATCCCGAGATGACGGCCATGCTGTCTCGAGCCGCTGGGAGTATCGGGCTAGAATGGAAACCTCCATCCTGCCCCGATCTCTCACGGATGGATAATTGGTTTTTGGACAAGGCTGCCGCTGCAAAGCCACGGCCGACTCCAATACCTTTTTTCCCCGAGCTGCATGCGGAGTTATCGCGCTCTTGGGGGGCTCCTTTGTCCACTCGAGAGCGCGATCTCTCCCCCGCCTTTCCCCCCCTCGACGGCGGGGCCGCCCGTGGGTACACTGGGATGCCCCCGGTGGAGCGCTCTGTTGCGATGCAGCTGTGTCCACAGAGCGCTTCCACCCGTGGTCCTCCTAAGCACCCGAGTTCTCGTCTGCTATGGCGGCGCGATCCTACAGAGCGGCGGGACAGGCGGCCTCCGCTCTGCATGCTATGACCACTTTGCAGGTCTTCCAAGCGAAGTTGCTCAGAGACATGCACGAGGGCAGGACTGATCCGACGGCATTTAAAGAACTGCGGTCCGCCACTGACCTTGCTCTCCGGGCAACGAAAGTGGCTGCTCGCGCCGTTGGTCAGGTGATGGCCACTAGCGTGGTTTAGGAGCGTCATCTGTGGCTCAACCTGGCGGATACGCGGACCGCTGAGCGGACTTGTCTGCTCGACGCTCCGCTTTCCCAGGTTGGCCTTTTCGGCGGTGCGGTGGAGGACTTCGCCCAACAGTTCTCCACTGCCCAGAAGCAGACGGAGGCCATTAAACACATCCTGCCCCGACGACCAGCTGCTGCCTCCACCCAGTCGTCGGCACAGGTGCCTCCCCCTGCTCGCCGCCGAGGACGCCCCCCTGCGGCTCCCCTCCCTCCCGCCCGGCCCCAGCAGCAGCCTTCACCCGGGCCCCGGCGTCGAGGAGGCCGCAGGCCGGCGTCACAGCCCCCTCAGGCCGCTCGCCCCGCTAAACGCCAGGCCAAGCGAAGATCCTGACACGGGCAGCTCAGTGTCGATCTCGAGTCTTTCCCAGGAGGCGGTAGCAGGCCCCCTCCTTCCCCCGGTGGAGGGCCGGGGGAGAATCTTTTGTTCTCAGCTCCCCGCTGCTCACCCACGGGTGGGCAGCACCCTGAACTGGTTAAAGAAAGACTTGACATCCTCACTGAGCTCACAGACTGGAGTGAGTGCCCTCGATGCCCCAGGGTGTCGGCCCACTCACTCCTCTCTGTCTCGGAGGGCGCGGAAGGGTGCGTGTGTCGTCCCCGGGCTACACCAATCCCTTCCCCCTCTCTCGCCAGACCCCCGGCAGAACGGACCCCCGTGGAACGCTTCGCTTTCCCTGGTCCCTTCTGTCGGGGAGCGGGCTTCGACGCATCCGAGCGGGGTAACTCCTGCACGCGTGCCAGTCGACCCGCCACGCTGCCCCTCCGGGGGGACGTCTGTGGTTCACATGACCCCGTTGGCTCACTTCCTGGAAGCCTGGCTAGCGCTTCCCGGGGTATCCCGCTGGGTCATCAGAACGATCAGATTCGGCTACGCGATTCAGTTCGCACGGTCTCCTCCCCGCTTCAGGGGAGTTCGCTCGGCATGAACCGTTCTCTCCATCGACTACCGTTCAAAATGCTCACGGCCAAACGCATTTTCGAATGTGTTCGGTATCAGGATTGGTTTGCAGCGATCGACCTGAAGGACGCGTACTTCCATGTGTCCATCTTACCTCGACACAGACCGTTTCTTCGGTTTGCCTTCGAGGGCCAGGCATATCAGTACGCCGTTCTCCCATTCGGGTTAGCTCTGTCCCCTCGCGTCTTCACGAAGATCGTCGAGGCAGCCCTTGTTCCCCTTCGCGAACACGGGGTTCGCATCCTGAATTATCTCGACGACTGGCTGATACTAGCACACTCTCGAGCTCAGCTTTGCGAACACAGAGACTTGGTGCTCCGGCACCTAGCCCGTCTGGGCCTTCGGGTCAACCGAGAAAAGAGCAAACTTTGCCCCGTGCAGAGGATCTCTTTTCTCGGCGTGGAGATAGACTCGGTCGCCATGTCCGCGCAGCTCACGAGCGCGCGCACTCACTGCTGACTTGTCTTCGTCAGTTCGAGGGCAAGAGTGCGGTTCCACTGAAACTTTTTCAGAGGCTCCTGGGGCATATGGCATCCGCGGCCGCGGCAACGCCGCTCGGTTTGCTTCATATGAGACCGCTTCAGCTGTGGCTTCGCGATCGAGTCCCGAGGTGGGCATGGCATCGCGGCTCGCTCCGAGTCCCAGTGACTCCGGCATGCCGGCGAACCTTCTTCCCGTGGTCGAACCTCAGCTTTTTACGGACGGGCGACCCTATTCAGCGAGTTTCCAGGCATCTCATCGTCTCCACGGATGCATCTACCACGGGTTGGGGTGCCATGTGCAATGGGCATGCAGCCGCCGGCTCCTGGACGGGGGCCCAGCGCCTCATGCACATCAATTGCCTCGAGCTGCTGGCAGTACGGCTCGCCCTGCACCGCTTCAGAGCGTTGCTCAAGGGCCAGCATGTGCTTGTCCGCTCAGACAACACTACGGCTGTAGTGTACATCAACCACCAGGGGGGTCTACGCTCGCGCCAGTTGTCGCAGCTCGCCCGCCACCTCTTGATATGGAGTCAGAAGCACCTGAGGTCCCTTCGTGCAGTTCACATTCCTGGAGACCGGAACTGGGCAGCCGACGAGCTGTCTCGGGTCCGTCCCATCTCCGGCGAATGGCGACTCCATCCCCAGTCGGTCCAGCTGATCTGGGAAGAGTTCGGGGAGGCACAGATAGATCTGTTCGCCTCTCGGGACTCAGCCCACTGCGCCCAGTTTTATTCTCTGACCTGGGGCACTCTCGGTTCGGATGCGCTGGCGCACAGCTGGCCACGGGGCCAACGCAAGTATGCGTTTCCCCCAGTGAGCCTCCTTGCACGGGTGTTGTGCAAGATCAAGGAGGACGAGGAGCAGGTCTTGCTGGTAGCCCCCTATTGGCCCACCAAGACGTGGTTCTCCGATCTCATGCTCCTCGCGACAGCACCTCCTTGGCCTATTCCTCTGAGACAAGACCTACTCTCTCAGAGACGGGGCACTCTGTGGCACCCTCGTCCCGATCTTTGGAGGCTGCACGTGTGGCTCCTGGACGGGACGAGGCAGGTTTGAGTTCGCTGCCACCTGCGGTGGCGGCAACCATCACTTCCGCAAGAGCGTCGTCCACGAGACACCTTTATGCGTTGAAGTGGAACCTCTTCGTCAATTGGTGCTCTTCTCGCGGAGAAGACCCCCGGAGATGTCCGATCAGTGTCGTGCTTTCCTTCCTGCAAGAAGGGTTGGAGCGCAGGCTGTCGCCCTCCACCCTTAAGGTTTATGTCGCGGCCATTGCCGCTTCTCATGAAGCAGTGGAAGGTAAGTCCTTAGGGAAGCACGACCTGGTCATCAGGTTCCTGAGGGGAGCGAGGAGGCTGCATCCGCCTCGTCCTCCCCTCGTACCCTCTTGGGACCTCTCAGTAGTTTTAAGTGCTCTGCAGAGGCATCTCTTTGAGCCTTTGCAATCAGTAGAGTTAAAGTTTCTGTCCATGAAGACAGCACTCCTGGTTGCATTGGCCTCCATCAAGAGGGTGGGGGACCTGCACGCATTCTCCGTTGACGAAGCGTGCCTGGAGTTCGGGCCGGCTTACTCTCACGTGATCCTGAGACCCCGGCCTGGATATGTGCCCAAGGTTCCCACCACTCCCTTCCGGGACCAGGTGGTGAACCTGCAAGCGCTGCCCCTGGAGGAGGCAGACCCAGCCTTGGCACTGCTCTGTCCGGTACGTGCTCTCCGCACCTATGTCGACAGGACGCAGTGTTTCAGGACCTCAGACCAGCTCTTTGTCTGTTATGGAGGGAGCCAGAAGGGAAGGGCTCTCTCAAAGCAACGGCTGTCCCACTGGATTGTGGACGCCATTGCTTTGTCTTACCAGCAGCAAGGCCGTCCGTGTCCCCTTGGTGTGACGGCCCATTCCACTCGGAGTGTGGCCTCCTCTTGGGCTTTAGCGCACGGCGCCTCGCTAACAGATATCTGCAGAGCTGCAGGCTGGGCGACACCCAACACCTTCGCCAGATTCTATAATCTGCGAATTGAGCCAGTGTCCTCTCTCGTACTCGTTCCGGCCGGTACTGGACCCGCTCAGGTGTCTTCGCTTGCTCGCCACTCCACTCCCCGGACTGGATAAGTGCGATATTTCCTCAGTTCTTCCATTGAAGTCTTGAGTCCTCCAGCACCGACGATGCGGGCACCACTGCTGTTGCTCTGGATGCTAGCTAGGTGCCTCCATGCGCACGGTTCCCCATGGTAACCGTCTCATGTGTATTATCCACTGTAAGCCTCTCTGAGCATGTGTCTTCCCTTGGCAAGCCATCTGCCACCCCTGGAGTTTAAATTATAGCCACCTGCGGTTGGTACTCCAGTGTTCCATATGCGTTCCTATGTGGCCATATGTGTTCATAAGTCCTCCCTTCGGTAGGCAACTGGTAGCATGTCCCCTTCGGGATATGTTTCCCAGTGTACCTTGGTAATCCTGTGTCAAAGTCGGATCCCCAAAAAAAAAAAAAAAAAGAGGTAAGGCTCGGGGGTTCAGTCTTTCGCAGGGCACTGGAAGACAGCTTGAAGATGGCGTGATGGCACAGACCCCCAATCTCCGTCACTTCTGACGTAACCCGAAGTGACTACGAAAGGGAACGTCTCGGTTACGTATGTAACCCTCGTTCCCTGAGTAGGGAACGGAGACGTTACGTCTCCCTGCCACTTCTGCTGTATCGCTGGGTAGATGCCGAGTTCAGTCTTGGCTCCTCAGCGAAGACATACTGCGGTTGCGTTCACTTCCTCCTTTTATACTCACGGAGTAGGGCGGAGTACGCTATGCAAATTTCCGCAGCCCCAAGGCATTGCATGCCATTGGCTCGTGTTTAAATACTCGAAGAGGATTGGCTTTCTATGCGAAATCCCCCAATCTCCGTCACTTCTGACGTAACGTCTCCGTTTCCTACTCAGGGAACGAGGGTTACATACGTAACCGAGACGTTTTCTCTGATAGGTATAGCGGCATGTTTCTTTTGAGATGTGTCGGATTTGTTAATTTTCTGTAGTGTTGCGGTGGGTAGTAGTAATTATTTCGGGAGCACATCCGTGTTGAAGGCGTCGCTGGTTTGACAAGTTGCGTTTTTCACCCAGCGGGCTACAGTGCATTAATACCCCCTACCGGTAATCGCATGAAGACTAGGGTTGAGTTAGGTAGAAGTATTGGAAAGGTAGGGAAAACGTCTCAGGTTACGACTGTAACCTATGTTCCCTGAGAACAGGGAACGAGACAATACGTTGAATGACGCAATGGGGAACGCCTCAGGCGTGACAGGTGTCTGAAATCAAATATCAACTCACAGTAATCAGGTTGACCGGCGACAGCCCGTGCATCATCAGCTTGAATGATGAGCGCGTCAATCTGGATGTATAAGAAGGGCGCCTTGAAACCGTGACAACATCCTATCGTCTGAAGGGACTGTTGCAGGCAGGCCCCGAGGCATGGCAACGAGACGTATTGTCTCGTTCCCTGTTCTCAGGGAACATAGGTTACAGTCGTAACCTGAGACGTTCCCTTTCGAAGGGAACTCAACAATACGTCGAATGACGCAATGGGGAACGAAATACCCACTCCGCCATGCTGAGGGGAGTGCATGCCGAAAAGGCAGTGACAACTGTCAGAACCAGTAATTCCAAGGAACACTGAAACCACTCACCCTATGTTACATCGGGCTGTCAGTGACAGCACTCCCTACCGGTCATAGCCCAAGCTAATGAACCAAGAAAAACCAGAACGTACTAACGTGGGTAAATCGGGGCCAGCTCAAAGGCTTTAGGACCACCACTTCAAAATAGAAGGGGTCCCTTCTAGGGAGTGTGGCTAGGGGGCCAAAGGGACCCCCAGCCAATCACTATTCAGGAGAGCACTCCTCCTGAAATGCCCCCAGGCTGGCCTGGTGATCTGTACTAAGACACACAGTCTGGCCATAGCCTGTCCGTCCAAGACAGAGCCTCTGGAAATTGCCTAGGAAAGGCATCCAAAAACTGAAGGCCCACGAAGCTGGCAGAAACCATCGAGTTTCGGATCACAGAGACGGGATCCTCCGGAGAGTGTGACTCAACCTCAAAACAACGGGAATCGTACACTCAATCCACGAGTTTCCACCCAGTGCTCGCTTTGAGCACTGAGGAAGTAAGAGAGGGATCAAAATCAGGAAGGTCAATGAGACCTAAGACCTGATGACCTCCTGTGTGGGGAGCTCTGAAACATGAGGGCTCATGTCAGGAAGGCCGTACATTGTGCGGCCTTAAACCCCACGACCACAGCATGTGGAAGCTCATCCTTCAGGAAAGCCAGAGGCTAGAAACCTGACAGACCCACAATATGGGGCTACCTCGAAAAAGGTCTAATGAGACCTAAAACCACCAGTTGTGGGAGATAGCTTGAACAAGGGAAGTGCCTGTCGTAATGTATTGCGACAAAGACACATCTAGAGTGGGACCCAAAGTGAAGAACCGGAGTCTGAACCACATAAGAAGGGACCGAAGCATACTGCGCGTGACCCTCACCATAAGAAATGGATTTTAAAAAAGTCCACAAGACATCTCGTCGATAATAGGTGAAGTATGGGTTTGTGTACTTCACTCTGAATTCAGGAAGGCCTGTTGAGGCCTGTAACCTAGCGACCACAGTGTGTGGGAGCTCATGGCCAGGAAGGCCTGGTAAGGCCTGTAACCTGGCGACCACAGTATGCGGGAGCTCGTAACCTGGCGACCACAGTATGTGGGAGCTCATAACCAGGAAGGCCTAGTGAGGCCTGCAACCTGGCGACCACAGTGTGTGGGAGCTCATGACCAGGAAGGCCTGGTAAGGCCTGTAACCTGGCGACCACATCCGGTGGGAGCTCGTACTCAGGAAGGTCAGGGAGACCCAGCCTGGTGTACCTGAAAAACCACACCAAGTGGGAGCAACTTCCAGAAGTTAGCTCTTAAGAACTCTTAAAGTGGGACCCGAGGAAAGACCGGGGTCTGAGCCACATAAGAAGGGACCGAAGCATACCGCGCGTGACCCTCACCATAAGGAATGGATTTTAAAAAGTGCACAAGACATCTCGTTGGGTGACTTACCACAATAATAGGTGAAGTATGGGTTTGTGTACTTCACTCTGAATTCAGGAAGGCCTGGTGAGGCCTGTAACCCAGCAACCACAATATGTGGGAGCTCATAACCAGGAAGGCCTGTTGAGGCCTGTAACCTGCCGACCACAGTGTGTGGGAGCTCATGACCAGGAAGGCCTGGTAAGGCCTGTAACCTGGCGACCACATTGGGTGGGAGCTCGTACTCAGGAAGGTCAGTGAGACCCAGCCTGGTGACCACAACCTGTGGGAGCTTACTCCACCAAGTGGAGGCTACTTCTTCCAGAAGTTAGCCAGAGAAGGGCATCCCTGTAGCCTACTTAAGTGACAGGACGCCTCTTAAAGTGGGACCCAAGGGAAGACCGGGGTCTGACCCACATAAGAAGGGACCGAAGCATACCGCGCGTGACCCTTACCATACGAAATGGATTTTAGAAAGTACACAAGACATCCGGTCATGTGATTTACCACAATAATAGGTGAAGTATGGGTTCGTGTACTTCACTCTGAATTCAGGAAGGCCGAACTTGAGGCCTGTAACCTGGCAGCCACAACAAGTGGGAACCCATAATCAGGAAGGCCTGACAAGGCCCAACACCCGATAGTCCCAATGCATGGGGAGCTCACATTCAGGAAGGCCGCTGAGGCCTGCAGCCTGACATGTGAAGACTCACCACTACAACTTAGCGACCACAAAAAGTGGGGTTTCAAATTCAGGAAGGCCGGGTGAAGCCTGCAACCTGACATGTGACAACTCATAACCAGGAAGGCCAATGAAGCCTGAAGCCTGGTGACCACAGAGTGGGAGCAAAGTGCTCAGGAAAGGTGGTGAGGCTGTAGTCTGGCTACCGCAGCATGTGGGAGCCCACATTCAGGAAGGCTGGTGAGGCCTGTAAACTGACTACCACAGTATGTGGGAACTCATAACCAGGAAGGCCCCTTTGAGGCCTGTAACCTAATGACCACAATGTAGGGGAGCTCATAACCAGGAAGGCCTGGTGAGGCCTGTAACCTGGCGACCACAGAAAGTGGGAGCTCATAACCAGGAAGGCCTGGTGAGGCCTGTAACCCGGCAACCACAGTATGTGGGAACTATAACCAGGAAGGCCCCTTTGAGGCCTGTAACGTAGCGACCACAATGTGTGGGAGCTCATAACCAGGAAGGCCTAGTGAGGCCTGTAACCTGGCGACCACAGTATGTGGGAGCTCATAAACAGGAAGGCCTGGTGAGGCCTGTAACCTGGCGACCACAGTATGTGGGAGCTCATAACCAGGAAGGCCTGGTGAGGCCTGTAACCTGGCGACCACAATGTGTGGGAGCTCATAACCAGGAAGGCCTGGTGAGGCCTTTAACCTGGCGACCACAGTATGTGAGAGCTCGTATCCTGGTGACCACAATATGTGGGAGCTCATAACCAGGAAGGCCTGGTGAAGACTGTAACCCAGCGACCACAGCATGTGGGAGCTCATAACCAGGAAGGCCTGGTGAGGCCTGTAACCTGGCGACCACAATAAGTGGGAGCTCATAACCAGAAAGGCCTGGTGAGGCCTGTAACCTGGCGACCACAGTATGTGGGAACTATAACCAGGAAGGCCCCTTTGAGGCCTGTAACGTAGCGACCACAATGTGTGGGAGCTCATAACCAGGAAGGCCTAGTGAGGCCTGTAACCTGGCGAACACAGTATGTGGGAGCTCATAACCAGGAAGGCCTGGTGAGGCCTGTAACCCGGCAACCACAGTATGTGGGAGCTCCCACAGAAGTCTCTCCGTGGCCACCATAGCACCGACGGAACAGCAGATTGCTTGGTGGCCCGGAGTCCCGCAGCAGATCAGTCTGGTAGGCCTGAGGACCACAAGGGCGTGCAGAACCGCACCTGCCTGACCTGCTGCCGTGTACGCTCTGTCATTCAAGCATGAAGATGTCTTGAGCAGCTTGGATGACAGGGTCAGAGCTCTTAGTGAAGAGGACCAACCAGAGACGAGATAGTTAGCCAACGTCTCGTCCACTGGCGGCATCGACACATATCCGTGCTCCACGGCTCCCTCCACAGCAGCGAAACTAGCCCGCTGATGCAGATAGAGATGTGAGGAGAACGGATTCTTCCATACCCTCTCAATCCCAGCGTGGAGATCAGAAAGGAATGGAAGGCTCATCCGGGCTGGTGGCTTATGGGTGGGGAGGAACCAGCCATCCAAAATACCATGAGCGGGTTCCTCCCAGACGCGCCTCCACTGCAACTGCAATCTGTCTGTGGCGCGCCCCATAATGTCAACCAGCTCAGCGTACACTGGGCAGGAGGGCTGAAATGGTTCGGTCTCAACCAAACTGACATCCTTTTCTATATATATATATATATATATATATATATATATTACATATTACAGCCAACTCCTGCCCTGCCCGAAGAGAACAGTTACAGATTCACCAAAGAGAGTTTTCTTTCTTCTTAGATGTTCAGCGTTAATCTGTAACTCACCCTCGTCAGCTGGTAGATCATCCGCGAGGTTAACGCCCCTCTCCCAAAAATCTGCCAGCTCCATCTGAAAGCTCCACGAGCTCAACCGCCACTGAGCCTCAGCTCGAGCGGGAACCGGAACCGCGGGGTTCAGATGCCGCGCCCACTTCCCTCGAGAAGTGGGTCAGACGAGAGCAGAGAGTTCTGAAAGGAAAACTCTCAGTTCGCGGAAAAAACTCCTTTGAGAGCTTCCCGCACATGCTCTTCTCTCAGGCAGAACACGCACAGATCGTGTGAATCCTCCGGTGTCAAATATCTGGACACAAGTCGGCACACTCGCGCAAAGTGTTTCTCCACGTCTCTGCGCGCTTAATCGTTGATACTATCACACAGACAAACAGTCCCTGAAGACGAAAAGATGTTGTCACGGTTTCAAGGCGCCCTTCTTATACATCCAGATTGACGCGCTCATCATTCAAGCTGATGATGCACAGGCTGTCGCCGGTCAACCTGATTACTGTGAGTTGATATTTGATTTCAGACACCTGTCACGCCTGAGGCGTTCCCCATTGCGTCATTCGACGTATTGTTGAGTTCCCCTCGAAAGGGAACGTTATTTGAATGCACTGTGCTGATTATATTTGTTCTGGTGATTTCAGCATGGCTGATATTGATGAGTTTGTTAGTTCACCTTCTAACGAACTTTTGAACGGGTGTACTAAAGAGCAATTATTGAGTATTGCTGAACATTATGAAATTGTGATTAAAGATAAAAGGCTCAAAGAAAATGTTAAAACAGCTTTGAAAACTGAGTTGATTAGAAAAGGTATCTTTGATATTGAGATGGAGGAAAAAGCCCTGCTGAAAAAAAACAATAGAAACCATTACAGAAATGGTAATGGTTTCCACTACAAAACCATTACAAACCATCAGCCGTTAACCATTAAAACCATTACAAAATGGTGTCCATTACGTAGTGTGTTTTGGGCCATATTCTATTAGGATGTATTGGTTTGTATAGGTTTCCATTACACATTTGTATTGGTAATGATATATTTAATGGTTTCCATTAGAGTTTGTATTGGTTCTGATTTGTAATGGTTTCCATTACAAACATGTATTGGTCATGATTTGAACATATTTAATGGTTTCTATTAAAAATTTGTATTGGTCATGATTTGAACATATTTAATGGTTTCCATTACAAATTTGTATTGGTCATGATTTGAACATATTTAATGGTTTCCATTACAAATTTGTATTGGTCATGATTTGAACATGGTTTCCATTACAAATTTGTATTGGTCGTGATTTGAATATATTTAATGGTTAGGACAACCTATCTGTGTGGGTCAGGTTTTGACCTGATCACTCCCGACAAGAGCTGTTAAACCTGAAATCACATGGGACCAATGTTTTGACCAATGGCTATGACCAGTTTTTAAAAACTGTATCTAGCCTATTAATCATGTGTAGCCTACATTAAATCATTATTATCAAACCAAAGGAAACACTAAATTTATTGGAGTCCTAATGGTTCATAATGGTGTCCAGTAGATACCAACATGTAACCTATAATTTTCAAAGGTGTTCTATTGGTCCTTAATGGTATCCAATAGAAAACGTTTACCACCAATAGAAGAAAGCAAATTACCAATAGAGACTTACTAGGACCATCACAGTTTCAATTAAAACCAATACAGAGAAAAAGACAAAACATGCCACCAATAGAAGAAAGCAAATTACCAATACTTGGATTGCGCATGCGCGTGCGATAGGTGTTTGTGTTTGTAGCTCCGGAGAATTTCTTCACCAATCCTTGATTTTCTTCTTTACCACTTATTTATAAACAAGCACTTTCTATTTTTATATCATGCTCCTCGCGACAGCACCTCCTTGGCCTATTCCTCTGAGACAAGATCTACTCACTCAGAGACGGGGCACTCTGTGGCACCCTCGTCCCGATCTCTGGAGGCTACACGTGTGGCTCCTGGACGGGACGAGGCAGGTTTGAGTTTGCTGCCACCTGTGGTCCCAGCGAGTCTAGGTGACGGAGTAATAATTCCACATGACCGATTAGCACCTCTCGCGAATGGGCTAAAATCAGCCAATCGTCCAGATAATTTAGGATGCGCATTCCGCTCGACCTGACGGGAGACAGCGCCACGTCCACACACTTCGAAAAGGTGCGGGGGGCAAGAGCCAATCCGAACGGGAGAACTGAATACTGGTAAACTGTGCCCTCGAACGCAAATCTCAGAAAACACCTGTGGCGCGCTGCTATCTGGATATGAAAGTACGCGTCCTTTAAGTCCACTGAAGCGAACCAATCCCCGGGACGAACCTGTGCCAGAATTTGCTTCAGAGTTGTCATTCTGAACGCGCGCTTGTGAAGCGCTCTGTTTATGGGTCTCAAGTCCAGGATCGGACGGAGAAAGCTGTAGAAACCGCTCTCCCTCTTGTTCGGGGGAACCGGTTCTATAGCTCCTTTCTCGAGCAGGCTGAGCACTTCTTGTCTCAGAACGGGGGCATTTTGGGGCAGTGTTAATGACTGGATCACACCGTTGAAGCGGGGTGGTCTGCATCTGAACTGAAGCGAATACCCGTGACGAATTATGCTTAACACCCATGGGGAAATCCCGGTAATTGATTCCCACGCGCCCAGAAAATGACTCAGAGTGTGAGCTCGAACTGTGGTCATAGCCGCTACCAGTGTAGTGTTTAGACTGGAGCCGCGTTCCCGCGAGGCAGAAACCCTTGGCGGGAGGGCGGCTCGCGGTGGGCTGAGTGTGGTGCTGGCAATCTCTTGCCCATGAGATGCCATTATAGTCATAGATTGTGGCCCTACACTGTCCCGTGAGAGGGCGGGTGACACAATGTGAGGTGCAAGAGGAAGAAAAAGCTCCTTTTGTGAAGGGGTACATGCTTTTATTGAACAAACAGCATTTACACACATTCGATGAACACGGCGCTTGGAGGCTCCCGCGCTGAGGGAAGGACAGCAAGCCCCCCTTCGCGCTCTCTCTTCATCTTGCCCAATCCGTCAGGAAGACGGCTTTGGCGCGGAGGGGGGCGCGCTGTCCTTCCCTCAGCGCGGGCTCCTTCTCTGGCCTTGGCTCTTCCTCCCAGGACCTGGCCACTGTCTTCCCCGGGAAGCACGAGCATCCGGCCCGGTGCGATGCACTGTGGGCTGACTCCCTGAACTCTGAGGGCGGCGAGTAGCTGAAGACGAGCGCGAACGCTGCTGAGACGGGGGTGCTCGACGCGGGATCACGTGACTCATGGCTTTGGCACGTTTCTGGGTCTCCGAGAAACGCTCCGTGACAGCCTCCACCGCGTCCCCAAAGAGACCAGCCTGGGTGATGGGAGCATTAAGCAGGGTTTTCCGGTCAGAATCTTTAACATCTGACAGAGTCAGCCACAGGTGTCTGTGGAGGACGACCAGAAAACCCATAGAGCGACCGACAGCTTGCGCTGAGCGTTTAGTGGCCAACAGCGCAAGGTCCGTCGCCGAGCGAAGGTCCCGGACGGCGTCAGCGTCGACAGAGGCGACGCCATCCAGAGACTTTAGCAGTTTCGCCTGGAATACCTGGAGGATAGCCATGGCGTGGAGAGCTGAAACTGCCTCTCCCGCTGCCGCGTACGCCTTATCCGCCTGGTGGGCCGTGAATCTGCAGGGCTTGGACGGCAGGCTGCGGTCCACGCCCAGTGCAGACGTAGATGGGCATAGGTGAGAGGCGACGGTCATACACACATATACATACATACATATATACACACACACACATATATATATATATATATATACAAATCTCTGAGATTGTCTGCAATGTATTGTCTGCAATATTTGATTTATATATTTCCATATAATTTTACATATATTTAAAATATATTCCACAATATATAGAACTCATATCTATACATATATTTTATTTATATATTTCCATACAATTTTAAATATATTTAAAATATATTCCACAACATATGGAACATATAAATATAAATATATTTTATGTATTTCTATATAATTATACATATATTTAAAATATATTCCACAATATATGGAACACATATCTATACATATATTTTATTTATATTTATATTCCATATAATTAAACATATATTTAAAATATATTCCACAATATATTGAACACACACACACACACATATATATATATATATATATACATACAATTTTATATATGTATGTATGTATAGCACATATATTGCAGTATATTAAAGCATTGAAAAAGACAGACTTTAAAAAGACAAACTATATGTAAAAAATATAGTGACTATTTTGGTCTTGATTGCAATATATGTATCAATATATATAAATATATGGACTATGCATATATTGCAATATATTGGACAATATAAATATTAAATCCTATATACAGTATGGGAATATATTGCCTAATATATTACATGGTATATTCCAATACATTGCAATATATTTTTGTTTCGTAAGGGACCTTCTTTTTCTGATTGGGCTTCTCCGTGTATTTTAGTTGGAAAGTCAGACGGTACTGTAAGATTTTGTACGGATTTCCGTAAAGTTAACGCCTCAACAAAGCCGGACTATTTTCCTTTGCCCCGAGTCGAGGATTGTGTGGACCAGGTTGGTTCAGCCAAGTTCGTCAGCAAGTTTGACTTGCTGAAGGGCTATTGGCAAGTGCCTTTAACCAAGAGAGCACAAGAAATTTCGTCTTTTGTCACCCCGTCAGGGTTACATTCTTACCGGGTCATGAGTTTTGGTCTACGAAATGCTCCGGCGACTTTTCAACGCCTCATGAACCGTGTAATCTGTGGTCTTGAGGGTTGTGCCGCCTATTTGGACGATTTAGTCGTTTTTAGTGACAGTTGGGAGTCTCATTTAACACGGTTGCGTTCGGTGTTGAGACGTTTGTCTGATGCTCGACTTACCGTGAATTTGGCCAAATGCGAGTTTGCGAAAGCAACCGTGACGTATCTTGGGAAGGTAGTGGGGAATGGAGAAGTGTGTCTGATACAGGCTAAAGTGCAAGCCATCCAGAATTTTCCTTCCCCAACGACCAAGAAAGAGCTTATGAGGTTTTTAGGGTTGGTAGGATATTATCAATCTTTTTGTCACAATTTCTCTACTGTGGTAGCACCACTTACAGACTTGTTAAACGGTAAGACAAAGTTTTTTTGGTCTTACAGTTGCGAATTGGCTTTTGAGAACGTAAAATCCCTGCTGCGTTAAGCACCCGTGCTTATGGCTCCATGCTTTGATAAACTTTACGTTGCACGTTGATGCCAGTAATGTTGGGGCTGGAGCTGTTCTTCAGCAGTCGGATGTGGATGGAGTAGACGATCCAGTTAGTTTCTTTTCGAGAAAGTTTAACACATACCAACGTAACTATTCTGTTGTCGAAAGGAACCGTTAGCCCTGATTTGGGCCTCGCAGCATTTTGCGGTTTACCTTAACGCCTGTGCACCTATACACGGATCATAATCTATTAACCTTTCTCAATGGGCTATATGCACGCATAAGTTCCGCATTTGACGCAAGGATGCTCGTCCATTTCCGGTTGTGTAGATTAAAGCGGAGGAGAACCGAGGAAAACGGGATTATGGCAGAGTCTTCAAAATTTACTGTCCTCCCGTCTTTGAAACGAAACGTACATACGTTTAGATGTAATTTTATATATAGTTATGTTTATTTAATATAATTTTAAAAAGAAGCATAAACACAATGAGGGGTGTCTGTTTTATCTGTTTTTGTGACTAACGTTTCTTTATTATAACCATGGACTATAAAATTCAATATAAATTCTCTGTATTGCATTGGACTCTATACGATCGGAAGTCATCGAGCATCCTTAATCCTTCACCGGAAATACCGCCGTGCATAGAGCCCATTCTTTTCAGTGTCCGTTGGTTCCTGAGCCCACTAATTGCATCAAATTGCCTAATTGCCTCAACACTGGAAACACCTGTGACCTTAGACGCTTAATCACCATCTGAGCCAAGGGAGGAGGGTTTTTGGTTTTGGACTTTGCTTTGGTGTTTTGCTTGCGTTGTATTTTGTTGCTTTTTGCATTTACATTTCAAACCTCAACATTGTATTACACTTTCAACCATGCATCGTGCTCTACACACTGATTTTGCTGATAACTACAGAAACACTTTTATTTTCTTTAACTGTTGTCATTTCATTATTTTGTTTTTGTCTTATCATTTGTAGTTAAACAAACATTTGAGCCTATAATTTGGTTTGCGCGTGTCCCTTGTTTTTGTTGCTTCCCTTGAGCCAAGGGTCGTAATAGTCATGACTCGAAGGGTCCTAGATAAGACCCTTATTCATCATCTGGTGTCATTTAAAGGGGTGATGAACTGAGAAATCAAATTTTCCTTGAGCTTTTGACATCTAAGAGGTCATCATATTATAAGTTTCAGAACTGAAAACGTCCTTGTTAGTCCAATAAAAGCTTTTATTGACACAGCCTCTAAAAACGACTCGTTTTTAAAAGTGGGGAACTATGACGACAAAGAGGATAAAACACCACCCCCACAGAAGATGATCAACGCCTGCTTCACCACGGCAGGTTTAGCCCATCGATTAGCCCATTGATAACCCACCGATTCGCGCATTACACACATAAGTATCATACATGTACATGCTTACCTCAAACTGGATCGCTACCGAGCAATACAGAATATTGTGCAGTGCCTGGTTGTGCAAGACAGTCGCTGCATAAGCTTCCTGTGGATTCCAATAGGACTGCATGGATAAAATTTATTTTTAATGACGTTCCAGCAGCTGATGAGGTAAAACATCGTCGTCTGTTCGCTTCATTTCACTGAGGATTGTTTTGTCAACAAGACTGGATTTGCAGACCGATTAAGAGTAAAGAACGGTGCTGTGCCGTCTATATTGGATCTGACAGGAATATTGTGCAACACACGGACTCTGGGTTGAACATGTATGGGCGAATCCGGTTGCCATTTGACAACATAGGACGTTTTCCCCCACGTACACCGACGGGTGAGTTAAACTCATTATAATATGCAAAACTGTTCTCCACTCGCAGCAGTGGGTGTTTACTTCCAAGTCTTCAGTGCGACACGCCCATAAAAACCAACTGTTTTTTAGGTAGGCTCACAACCAGGGTACAAAATAGCCTATTACTTGTGCATTTTGATGTTTTTGAATGCAAAAACCAAGCGAACATTATAAGTTGACCTCAGACAACAATATAATAACATTTAAAAAGCCAGTTCATGACCCCTTTAAAGCCCTTTGAAGCGGCACTGAAACTCTCATTTGGACCTTGAACCATTTGGTTCCCATTGAAGTCCATTATATGGAGAAAATCCTGGAATGTTTTCATCAAAAACCTTAATTTCTTTTCGACTGAAGAAAGAAAGATGTGGACATCTTGGATGACATGGGGGTGAGTAAATTATCAGCACAAGTTTTTTTTAAAAGTGAACAACTCCTTTAATGAGTCTTAATGTATATTTATAATATATAATAATACTAATATTACTTATTAATATTAGATATGAATAAGTATAAATGGAGCTATAATTCATTATAAGCATGATATTCACAGCAAGTGTTAAACGGTAATTCATATAAACGTAGGCAAAATTTGAACATTTAACATTGAATGCCTCTTGAATCTCGATGGTTTCATGCTATCAACAGCCAGTAATGGACTTCACAAAACATGTTTATTCTCCTTGCAAGTTACCTGCATTTATGTCAATAACAAATACTGTAAAGGTTTGCATAATAGAGGAAAGGAAATCTTCAAGGAAAGTGTCAAGTGTAGGTTTCATATAATAGCCTACTTATATACCTTATTCAACTGTTTTAATTGAATTACTCTAAACCTACATCGCATACAATATAAAGCACACACAGATACATATTTTAAAAAATCTTTACCTGATCGATGCACATCCACATCATCTACTGCCAGCTGACAATTTTTTTCCAGGATCTTTTTTTTATCCCATTCTCTACATCCACTTTTATTAGGTGTTGAGAATGAAGATATATCCTGGTTTTCTATCCTGGTTGGACATCTGGCTTCAACCACCAAAGCCTGTCTATTTTGGCTCATATCTTCAGAGTATCTTCTTTCTTTACTGTTGACGTTTATTGCTGTTTGCGTGCCTTTTTCTGGTTCAAAGTTAAGCAAAGCCTGAGCCACTTTGCTTGATGAACCAAAGAGGCTTGACTGGTGTAAAGTATTAAGGTTTGGTTTTGGTGGAAGTTTAGGTTTCTGTGGAATGGTAGGTTTTCCACTTGATGGTTTGCAGATTGATTTATCCATTTGATTCTCTAAAAGAATTTCCGTGTCCAAATGAGCAAGATTTACACATTAAAATCCAGAGACTCATGGACTACTGCACAATATTACATATTATTAAACTTCCAAACACAACTACTAATGCAACAAAATCCCAAAATTTCAGCCTCTTCTTGGTCAGTGAAACCTGTGTTGTCACTCTTTGTTCAACATCTTTAAAACAAGAAAATAAGTTTATTTACCTTTCATTGAGCAATCAGGGCTGCCATACACAATATGTCAAGAAATGTTTTATCTCCGCTGGTGTGTTATCCTAACCTCTGAGCAAACTTGCTCTAAGTGTTGTAAATAAATGTCACTAATGATGATACTTCTCTTTTCAGATGTTGTGCTTTGGTCTTTCACATGGCCTAAGAGGGAAGTAGGTCACCACACCAAATGGACTGTTGTACATTATATAGTGACACACTGACACTGTAGATCCAGGAGATAAGATGATGCAGTTTAAAAAAAAATTTATAATCCAAAATCAATTTTTCTCATTTCTACAATTGTGACTTACACTAGGAAGCTATCTGCTGATGTTTTTACCTGTGTATGATGCTGGTGTCCCCTTTTTAATTAACTTAACCAGCAAGACTTCCTTTGCCAACCTGCCTCACAATAAATGTTTCTTGTTCACCATTTTCAAATACAGCCATATTTTATTTTATTATATTATATTATATTATATTATATTATATTATATTATATTCCATCCATTCTCCAAAACTCTGATCCTCTGTAGGGTCACGGGAGGGCTGGAGCATATTATATAAATGTTGTTGAGCTATTCAGAGACATTTCCTCTGGAAACTAAATACCACCAAAATTGCACAACTTTCCATGTCTTGCTTCAGCTTTAAACTACCTGAAAACTCCCAGTTCAACATTTCAGCAAAGCAGCTGATTGTTAACCATAATAGTTGACAATAAAAGCACAAGACTCTATTTTCCTACATACAATTATTTTATTGTTATTGTCAAGTTACTAATGACACTGCTATACAACCAAATGTATCATATATTCAAAATATCTATTCATTGACAAACAGTAAACATGGTATCTTTTAAAAAATGTCTAAAAAATATATTTTTTTAAACATAAAAGTAAGCAAGGATCTCAGTTCCTCTATGACACGTAAGCTGATGTGTGTTACTTTCTCGGTTCCTTCATTTTACATTTACTAGATTTAATTCCTCTTTTTATGGCAACATCCTCCATGACCAAAAATTCCCTCATGAAACTGTAAATATACAAATACAGATAACATTATCGGTAACGTTACCTCATGTACATTACAATAATTTTGCATTTCCACCAGAGCTACATGTATCAGGAAAAAAAATCTTAATTTTTACAATTTGTGAGTTGTGGTAATTTGCTTACTGTTTAAAAATAGTTTTAAAAATCTCATGTGCCCATGTAGGCAAGAGCGGGGCACAACCTAACGCATTTTGGTTTTGGCTCAATTAATTAAAGAGCCCCTATCATGGATTTTTGAAAATGACTGTTCATATGGTGTGGAATATAGCTCTAAGGGAATGAAAACATCCTGCAAAGATTTATATCTGAAAGTGCACAGTATATAAAGTTATTGTCTTTCAAAAGTGAGAGTCGACTCTGAGTCTATGAAATGAATTGTTTTTGAAACGAGTCATTAGCTGGTTCGTAGTGACGTAGATACATATTGGCCGCGGCCAGTTACTGCGCGCGCAGATGGAAGTGTAAACTTGAAGTCTACACATTCAAATACTTCATCATAGCATCATGTCGAGAAGACGCTGTGTTCTATAATGCAAAGATAGTTCAGCCACTTTGTTTTCATTTACCAGGGACGAGCATGTGAAGAATCAGTGGTTAGAGTCCCGATTGTGTTCTCATCATTTTATTGACGAATAACGTTAGTTCAAAAACATAAATGAATTCAAATGTGGATTCGCAAGCGGTTGTTCCTGAAGGAGGGCTCAGTAACTTACTTACCCAGTGTATATGGATCAGCTTCCTCCTTCGAATCACAACCTGTAAGTATTATTAATAATTGTTGCTTTTATGGGTTTTGAACGGTTTTATAGCGTCTGGCGCGGGGCAGTATGTGTGTGCGCGTGTATCTGTGTGTGTGTGTGTGTGTGTGTGTAAGTTACGCTCAGCGCAGCTTCTAGGTCTCCAATGTCAATTTTTTTTTAAATATGTGAAATGTTTGTCGCTGTTATTGGAGTTGTCATAAAGAATAGAGCGTCTTGTTGTACTGCAGTGCTTTATCAATATGTTTATGCGTTATTCTAACAAACAATAACTGACTGGGTCTGTCATCTGACCAATCACCGCCGATTAGCGTCACGCAAAGGAGTGGTTTGGAAAAATGAGTCGTTGTACGAATCATTTGGGAGTCGTGAGCAAATCAGTTAAAAATAAATGCATATTATAAGACAAATAAAGTGTTTTTTATCCTTGCATGCATGTTAAACTGTTTTTGGGAACTCCTAAAACAAAAATAGGAACATTTCAAATGCTATGATAGGGGCTCTTTAAAAAGTAATTAGGTTAGATTATTTTTTTTTTTTTTTACACAAGCAACATACACATCTCTGCTACAAATGAACACTTAGGGCCCTATTTTAACGATCTGAAACGCAAGTGTCAAAGCGCATGGTGCAAGTAACTTCGTGGGCAGGTCCCGGCGCTGTTGCTATTTTCCCGGTGGGATAAATGCCTCTTGTCTAAAAATCTAAAAGGGGTTGGTCTGAAGCAGGGGCGCAACTACCCAGTTTCAGAGGGGTATGCAGCAACAATTTTAGCGCCCCCCCCCCCCCCCCAAAAAAAAAAGGAAAAATAAATGTAATGTAAGTGTGCTGTGTAATAAGTGAGCTAACAGAAGAAAATAAGTGCAAAATTCTTGTTTATTAACACAATTAAACTACTATAGCTACTCCACCTTGATGAACCCCCCTAAGAAAACTATAAGCTCCATTGGAACAGCAATACCAGTGTTTCTCACAGGATTTTAGGTAAAACTGTGGACCTCAGTTTCTCTAGGGGGGTTCGGGGGCAGAAAATTTTGTGTTCTGTAATGTTAAATTCAGCAGTCTGGTGCACTTTGAGAGTTCAAAATTGAAAGCTCCAACCCATATTCAGGGTGCAAATTAAACAGAGAAAAATTTGAACCTCTTTTAGTTAGTGTCTGTCTACATTACACTACTACATAATAAATAGTTATAATATTAATCCCATGATAGTAGCCATAAAGGCTATTGTAAAACAAAATGCACAGAAAAATAAAGGAAACTTTCATAATTAGTTTTGCACTAATTTCTATACTTGAAAGATACTTGCGCATAATGACGTGTTTCATGGGCCAGTGTGTCAGAAAAAAAAACTAAAGCTGACTTTTTTTGACCAATGCATTACACCAGCACAGCGCTGCCAATTAAGCAAAAAACAAAACAAACAACAAACAAATGGGCCGCCGATGTATGAGTTTTGTGGGCCGTTAAGACAAATAAATTAAAAAAGGATGAAATGTATTGGCTGAAAAGCACGTCGGCCCAGCGGGAATCTCCCGGTAGTCCCGATGGCCACCGAGATATAGCCTACATGTGTTGGGATGTCACATTTTAAATCCTACCTGTTGGCTTTCAGCAATGCATGCAGTTATTTAGCTGCTGTCGTATCAATTGACATGCCATCTCCTTTTCTCTCTTTCTTTTTCCATTTTTAGCCCCACAACATTTTGTTTAATCCATCTTTTTCGACGACAACTCGACTACTCGTACCTGCTCGCTCAGCGCTCACGGCGCCCCCGCCCGCTCGCGATATTCTCCATGAGGGCGCCTACTCTAGCCTGGCTGTTAGTCCTCTAAAATTTTATATAACAATGAAGGAATGCAGAAATGATTTAGAAACGCACAACGGCAGTTACATATAGAAATACAATATAGCCTATATAATTTTTTTTTTTTTTTTTTTTTTACTATCGCTTTGGCGCCCCCCATTGTGCTGCGCCCCTATGCGCCGCATATAGCGCATACCCACTTTTTGCGCCACTGGTCTGAAGTAGCTTCATTATTCATAGGTGTGGTTTGGGCGTAACGTGAAATAAACCAATCAGATCGCCATCCAACATACCCTTTAAGATCAGGTGCACATGTTGCATGACGGATTGTTATTATGACGGCGGGTTTACCAGGCGCGCGCCAGGAGCGTTCACAACCGATGAGACCGACGCTCTCGTCAGGACAGTGAAAGACAGAGAGGTGACGTTGTGGGGATGGGAGAACCCCTCGCACATCAGCGTCGGTTAAACATTATATACGTATGTTTCTTGCCACTATTGGGCAAACAGGTCTGATCCTTCAGTACTAAAATGGGGTTTATGCCCAGCTGCACTACTTCCTGAACTTCAGCCAGCTCCTTGTTTCCTGTCTGCCAAATTGATTAATTCAGATGTACCTGACCTCAGTAGTCATGGCAACAATAATCAGACACACCTGAATTAATCAATTTGGCCAATAATGGCAGACAGGAAACAAGGAGCTGGCTGAAGTTCAGGAAGTAGTGCAGCTGGGCATAAAGCCAATTAGCCTTAAAAAATGGGTAATAAGGTTTTTTCATCTTCATGTAAACCACAATGATTTCCATCATGTGTTAATATTTTTCCTTGTTATAATGTATGATTTGTAAAAATAAAAACTACTGCATCTGTGTTGATGAGAGAATAAGTGTATGCGCGTTGTGTACCCGCTACATTATGGCCAAGCATGCGCGCTTAAAATAGCATTATGAACAACGCGCCACTGACTTTAGACCAGGTTTTTTCTGGTCAGTAGCGCAATTGTCTTCTGGAAGTGTAAAATAGCACCAGGGAATGTTTGCGCCGAACCGCCCAGGGAGCGCAAGTTCATTCCTTAGTTTACCGACGTGCGTCTGTGGAGGGGAAAATCCCGCTTTGCGCGCGTGCAAAATAGGAATGAGACATGCGTTTGTGTGTAAAGTCATTTGCGCCGGGTGCAAGATAGGGCCCTTAAAGTTTTTTTCTAGGACCTACCATTTTCGTACAGTTGCACTTAAAGTTTAGCCCGATTGTGTTCTCATGATTTTATTGATGAATAACGTTAGTTCAAAAACATAAATGAATTCAAATGTGGATTCGCAAGATTAGCGAATCTAGCGAATCTCACTATCTCACAAACTTAAAAGGAGAGTTTGTGAGATAGTGGTTTTCTAACACAGACTCTCGTATAATGGAAATCATTATGAACATCAGCTATGCTAATTATTTCCCATCTGCCTTTCTGCTGAAAAATGGCGTTCGTCAGGTCCAGTTTTGTATCCAGCCTCTCATGGGGATTTCGGATGCCCCAACGCTTGTGAAGAGACGACTCAACGCCGGCGATATGTTATGGCGCCGTTTTATATATAAACAATATTTATATTTAATATTTATATATAAACAATATGAATGTTAGCCAGAGGAGAACTGGCCCCCGACTGAGCCTGGGTTCTCCCAAGGTTTTTTTCTCCATCCAATCTGATGGAGTTTTGGTTCCTTGCCACTGTTGCCTTACTTTGGCTTGCTCAGTTGGGGATATTTAATATTTAACAATATTATTGATCTGTGTTGTACTACTTTCATGTTATCACTGTGAAGCTGCTTTGATACAATCTGTATTGTGAAAAGCGCTATATAAATAAATGTGACTTGACTTGACTTAAAGTGACAGAAATGCAAAGGTTACAACTTACCCAATATGTGGGGTTAATTTGTGCATCTGTATAGACAGATATCCATACATCCATCCCTCATCCAATCATCCTTCTATTGTGGATCAATATCATGGATAGAGACATAGAAAAGGGCTGCACAGTTTTGCGATAAATAATAATAAATAAAATATTGTAATTGCAATTAAATTAGATTTGTGTGTGGCAGCTGCATGTACAATTATTATTATGAATAATAATAACAGTCATAATAATACAAATGAGCTTAGAATAAAAATTTAAAGGGTTTATTGCATTAAAAACAGGCCATATTTTTAATAAATAAACAAGTTATCATTCATAGTACACTAAATTTTAAACATTTTAAATTCCAACATTGTTTGTGAACATCCAACAAAGTTAAATGTATACTCAAACCTGAAAAGTTTTGTGGCTCCGTTTTCATTTGATTATCATTGTACACTTGGCAGCTTAGTTGTAACACTGTGTTACAACTAACCCCGCCGTATATTACATATTTTTAAGCCTAGCTAACAGTCCCTAAGAATTGCTGACATGTTTCAAAACGGTGCTATGTTTGAGCCAACAAGACAGTGATTAAGGCAATATGAAGTTTGATTTGAAAACGTATACACCCAACTCAGAAACTGAAAAAAAATCTATGATAGAAATCTATTTCATCTATGATGAAAATTTACTTGCATGGTGTCAAAACAGTCTTTGTTCAGTATCTTCACGAAATATAATCAAAACTCCTCGCAAATTCGCGGGAGACCATTATCTGGCAGCGAGAGAAGAAGATCAGAAAGACAGCCTGCTTGATCCTGACGAACTATGTAAAACGTCCGTGTTACATTTAACCCTGCGTTAGGTTGTGCCCCGCGCTCCCCTACATACAGTAGGTCTACATGTGGAGACCTTTTGAGTTACACAATCATTATTCGATTACATAATTCATGCCTTTGTTGTTCACCACGAATAATTTCCTGTGCACCCATCAGTTTCTTTTTTTTTTTTTTTTCATTTTGTGTTTTGCTTCTTTCTAGTTTACAATAGCACACACCCCCCTCCTTTTGCTTCCACATAGTTGGGATCCAGGTCATTCGGGAGTTTTCCATTTTGTCCCCAGATGTTAAGCTCCCCATACACGCCTGTCTCGATCATCTCATCCTGCCAAGGAATTGGTACATTCCCAGTTGCAAACTCACCGTAGAATTCATTGTCTTTGTTGTCGATCACAACACCTTTGATAGTGCTGAATGCTCCCACATCATCAATGTCCTTGGCATATACCATTTTAGGATCCGGAACAAAGGGAGGAGAAAGCATACCTGTGTGAAAGATGGAAAGAAAGAAAAAATAATTTTTTTTTTTTTTTGAATTATTTGAATTATGTTTAAATTATAATACCTGAAAAAGGAAATACATTGGTCTAGTGATGGTATAAGATGGTCATTTGAGTTTTATCATATGATTTTATGATTACCATATTCATATACCACTATATTTGCATATTGGTACTTTAAAGAATATGTCTAAAAAACATTGTTAATACCATAGTACTTTTTCATAAGTGGTTTATGATGCATATTCTTCACTAAATATCTAATGGACCATACCAGCCTCTAGTCTCCCCCAGTTGAGCTCTTTAAAGAAGGACTGGTTCTTCAGCTCAGCACACTCATTATTCTTAAAGCCAAGTCTCTTGTCTGGTTCTTTCTCCATCAGTCCTTCACAGAGGTCTTTGAGCTCCTGACTGAAGGTTGGGGGGTATGAGACAGGGTCATTCAGAATCCGTCGTGTCACTTCATTGTTGTCTACCTATGATACAGAAAAAAAAACTGTTGAGTTCACTTCGAATTACTTTAATTTAATTAAAGTATTAATAATTTAATAATTAATAATTTAATAATCAATGACTTCATCTTTGTCACTGCAAATCACTGTTCGTGAAGGCCCCTTAACAGAGAGCCAAAGTGTATGCGTGTGTGTACCTGCTCTCCACGACACCTGAAAGGTCCCTTGGCAGCAACCATCTCATACACAGTGACCCCAAGAGTGAAGTAGTCTACAGTGTAGTCATACTCTTTCTTCTGTAGTAGTTCTGGAGCCATGAAACCTGAGGAGACATACAGTTTCTGTTACTTGCCCCTAACTAGGTCCATCATTGACTTCACCTTTAAGATGAAGCTGTTAGAATACAATTCTCACTGTTGAAGTACACCTCTCAAGTGGACAATGCTCTTTTCACCCCTCCCTTTTAGCGATCCGGTGACAAGAAAAATGACCCAAAAGGTATGTCGAGCAAGCAGGGGACCTATCCAGCTCCCAGACAGACGTGACGCCGAGATGTCACTGGATAGACCAGACTGCCCTCACTGAGAGGAGATGACAGTTGGGGTCCTGCACACCAGGATCTCTATCGTGCTGGAACTGGCCTTCGCTTCCCCCTATCACCCAGGCAAGCCATGGGAAAGGAAGCAGCGGCAGCTGCGTTAGGAAGGCTCATCGATGCCCATGTGTCCCCTGGTAACCTGAGCCTAAGTTCTCACATGCTGAGGACAGTCTTTGCCCCTCCGATGGAGCTTGCAAACCGATCTCATTTGGTGCTTTGGACAATGACACCATACGGCCTCAGAAAAGGATGACTGGTTTCATCCTTAGCAACACCATGGGCACCTTTTCATAGAGGCTATTGGAATCTCTGAAGCAATCTAAGGCCATGAGCCACTTCTTGCTCAGATGCGCCAGAGTTGTCCCTCCCATAAGCTCTAGATCATTGTCCACCCAGTGGTCATCTCGGCAACATGACAGACCTGCCACTGCCACTTCCTCAGCCCCTGGGAGAGTCTTAACCGGTGGTGAGATCGAAGGGAGTTAAGCACTTTGTGGTAAAGTGCACCTTGTTGAGCCCCGAGGGACGATGTTTTGTCAAGCGCTGTCATGACGACACCACAGAAGTTTTTTTCATGTTTTTTTTTTTTTCTGAATGGGAGCGGCTGACAGTCATAATTCATATAAAGGTATCTACTCTTTCTCTTTATCGACTTTTTTAATAACATAACTCCTGACACAAATTAAGTGTCACTATAAGTTTCTCAGAATACAATAGTGGACAAATACTGAAACTTGAGTCTTATATCGTAAAGTTTGTCAAGATAATAACGGTAAATAAGATAGTAACATTGAATTATATAAAAAAATAAAAACGCTTCAGTGCACCGACGCTCGGCAACGGTTAAGAGGTGCCATGAGCGTGCTGTAAAAATGTTGAGCTAATACTTCACATACACACTCTGGGGACAACAAAGACTTATTTTACATATTGAAAAAATGGGCATTATACCACCCCTTTAAAAACAGCTAACACGAAAATAACTAAATATGTAACACACACAATCTTATATTGCAATTGACATACAGTAATGTAAGTCTCTCAAAATACACCATTTTAGAAAAAAATGGGAATGATTATATATCAAAAGAATAGAAACATTTGGATATTTTTTTCTTTTTGATTTAGTAATTAATGCATCACATGGTGAAATCTTAAATTTCAATATTTCATTTAATATATTATTTTAATGACCAACTTTTCTGATGGATGAAGTTCAGTGAAATATGTATGTGTATTTTTTGTTATTAATCTGCATTGCGTTGTGGATAATAATATACTATTATTCGTTTTAACAGTTTAAAAAGCATTCTTTTTTAATACAGTATTTTACAGCTATACACACATGTACTGTACACACCACCAGTAGAAAGGTGGTGACAATACTCGGGTAAGTTTTGAAACACAAATGAAGATATTTAAGAGAAGTATTCCATTCTATTTGATGTTTCAAAAAGTTCATAAAGAGATACGTATCATTGAGAATTAGACGTGGTCTGGAAACCACATGTTCATTTTCTCATATTTGAGGCGTGGTTTACGAATGCCCGGAGCCATATTATTGGGTGCTACCATGGGTGTCGGAAGCAAAAAAAAAAAAGTGGGTGGGTTATCCTTCAGAATTATTTTTTTTACTGGAATAGATTAGGGGAGTTCTTGAAGCCAAATAAGTCCAAATAAAAATGAGCACAAATCCGTCTATGTGTGCATCTCTCAGAAATCAGAGCATGGCAAGTAATATCAACTCAAATAGGCTACTACATCATATACATGTAAATTATACCATATGATATCATATATTATTGTATGTCTATATTTAAATGATAGCAGGCACCTTGACGTCAATTTGGCATCAACAAATAGTCAAGATTTTGACCACCATGTATAACATGCATAAATATGCATATTTTCATTATATTTTGTAATTATTTCCTTGTGGTTGTAAAGAGGCCAAACAAAGGTATCAATCTGACATGATTTTTCTGGTCCCTACTGCCACAGTCCTTCGTCTGCACCAGTCTGTCTTTGTCATCTGCACTACACGTCCCAGGATTTTCTTGTCTCCATACCTTTGGACAATCATCTGTACCAGCAAGCCCCAGCAGCAGCGTTTCCAGGAACCCTCGCCGGTTATGTGGACCATGTGTTGTGGTTGAGTGGGTCAGCCCTCACCGTTGGTGAGGCTAAAGATGACAGCACCATTCAACCACACACACCAACCATCTTCCCTTCACCAGCCTTCTTTGCCGTCCTGCCCGCACCAGAGACCGTCCCGCCTGCGCCAGAGACCGTCCCGCCCGCTTCAGAGATCGTCCAGCCCACGCCAGAGACCGTCCAGCCCGCGCCAGAGACCGTCCAGAGTCTCGTCCCGCCGAGACAGCCCGTCCAGAGTCTCGTCCCGCCGAGACAGCCCATCCAGGGTCTCGTCCCGCCGAGACAGCCCGTCCAGGGTCCGTCCCGAGACCGTCCAGCCAGAACCCGAGACCAGGATCCCACCCAGCCTCCCTCTCCCGCCGCCCCTCTCATCTGTGACCTGTCAGCCCTTCTGTCTTCCAGCCCTCCTGACCCAGCCTGGTCGGTGGATCCCCGGTCTCTTCCTCCAACCTCCTCTCCCTGGACACTTCTTCGGCCCCTCGTCCCATCTGCTCCTCTTTGGCTCCTACCTCCCTCAGCTCCACCATGGCCCCTCAGTCCAGTTCAGGTCCAGTTCCGCCAGGCTCCCTCGTCCCCCCGGATTCACTTTGGTCCCTCGTCGTCCTTCCCTCACCTATGGACTTCCATCCTCCGGCTTCGCCTCGTCATTTCACCCCCCTGGTTCTGTTGGACTCCTCACTCCCCTCAGTTCGCCGTTGGTCCTCACTCCCTCTGTCTCCACCGTGTCCTGTCGTGTCCCTGTCGTCACTTCCGTCACCTGAGCCTACGGTATCACCATGTTCCTCCAGTCCCTCATCATCACCCTGTGTCGTCGGCCCTACAGCTTCACCCTGGTCTCCTCTCCCACTTGCTCCGCCGCTGTCAGTCAGCCCCCTGGTGTCGTCACCCTCTGTCTTGGCTAGAGGCCTGCATTTCAGCCAGAGCCCGACGGGCCCCGACTTATTTACACTCCTCGGGCCGGGCTTCGGGCCAATTTTAACGTCATAGTTCACACGCGGGCCGGGCCTCGGGCCTGTTTTAGGCTTATCTTTTTTATAGCCTATTTTAGATATTACTTAAAATAAAATATGAGAAGATGACTATTGAAAAGCAAACATAGAAAGACGTTTTATAACCTATCATACTGACATATATGACTGACAGTCTGCTCACGGCACGCACACGCGCACACAGGTTTCCCGGCAACGCGATCCGCGCGTCCGGCTCGTTCTCTGTTTAGTGTCCCGCTAGCAGCAGAAGTAGTGAGCGTGACTTCAGCGCAGCTGGAAAAAGTACGACTGGATTAAAACTTTCCACGGTGTATGGTGCTTTTTCTGCACGATGCTCTGTAAGAGACTGTTTAGGAGGTTGTCTTGTTTTTTGTTTGATTGGACTTAAGTTTCATGAGTCTATTGGAAACTTTTGTAAATACGAATGGCCATGTTCTGTAGTGAAGACTTGATTTTTGAGGTAAGATAACCTGCATGTTTGTTTTTAATGTAATTTATTTGATTTGTTTAGATTGCATTGTCTGTATTGTATTGTATTGTAAATTGTATTGTACGAGCGCTGTTGCGAGCAGCAGAGCAGTTTGCCTCAGCTTTTCAAAAATGACAATAAAGGTTTAACAAACGTTTAAACTAATGTTAACTGTCTGTGTCAATATTTTTAAGTTGTTTTATATCTATGGATTTTATTGTAGCCAAGTAAACCTTGCTGAAAAATCCAGCTAAAACCAGCCTAGGCTGGTTGGCTGGTCTTAGCTGGTTTAAGCTGGAAGTAGCTGGTTTTAGTTGGTCACCCAGCCTGGCTTAGCTGGTCAAGCTGGTCTCCCAGCCTGGCTTAGCTGGTTTTCATCTGGTCTCCCACCCTGGCTTAGCTGGTCAAGCTGGTCTCTCAGCCTGGTCAAGTTGGTGGTCAGCTGGTCAAGCTGGTCTCCCAGCCTGGCTTAGCTGGTCTCCCAGCCTGATCTAGCTGGTCTCCCAGCCTGGCTTAGATGGTCAAGCTGGTCTCCCAGCCTGGCCTAGCTGATAAACATCTTACCTAATTTAAAATTAATCAGATTCCATAGTCCATATACAGTTAAGGTTTAGGCATCATAGTTTGGCAGCCTAAATTATTAGGTGTTCAAGCACTTTAGTACTATCAAGCACTTTAGGAAACACGCAGTTTAATTATTCAGTGTTATGATAACAGGTTAAACGTTGATAAGACGCAAATAAAAATATTCTATATTTGTGATATTTAAACGGTCTATTATTGATGAATATATTAAATATATTGTTCTTGTTTTATTATAAATTTTAACCAGTGCTAATTTAAATAAAATTAATGAAATTTAAATTGGGTGAAAAATAATTTACTCATTACGTACTTTAACTAACTCCTCCTAGGGATTTAGTCGGATCGACTTCAAATTTTTGCTGTGCCTTCTAAAGGCATTGACGATGTAAAGTTGTGCTATCGGCGCGTTTTCATTGATGGGCATGTCCGTGGCGTCGATGATTCGCCATGAAACAGGAAGTTGTAGTAACTTGGCTGTAAATGCCCAGATCTGCACGAAATTTTACACATTTGACAAGAGTCCCGCCCTGAACAAATCTACATGGCTACATTCACCCACAGACATAGCGCCACCTGCTGGCAACAGCAAGTGACCTTTAACGAAGCAACCCCCTGCCGCATGTTTGACCGGCATGTACGAAATTTCTGTGGTACATCTACCATGTCCAGATGCACAGAAATGTCTCTTGGAGCGATGCCTTAAACTCAACAGGAAGTCGGCCATTTCTAATTTTACCGCCATTTTTGGATGATTTACTCATTACGTACTTTAACAAACTCCTCCTAGGGATTTAGTCAGATCGATTTCAAATTTCTGCTGTGCCTTTTAAAGGCATTGACGATGTAAAGTTGTGCTATCTGTGCGTTTTCGTCGATGGGCGTGTCCGTGGCATCGATGATTCGCCATGAAACAGGAAGTTGTAGTAACTTGGCTGTAAATGCCCAGATCTGCACAAAATTTTATACATTTGACAAGAGTCCCGCCCTGAACAAATCTACATGCCGACATTCACCCACAGTCATAGCGCCACCTGCTGGCAACAGGAAGTGACTTTTAACGTAGCAGCCCCCACCGCACGTTTGACCGACATGTACGAAATTTCTGTGGTACATCTACCATGTCCAGACGCACAGAAAAGTCTCCTGGAGCGATGCCCTAAAGTCAACAGGAAGTCGGCCATTTCTAATTTTACCGCCATTTTTGGATGATTTACTCATTACGTACTTTAACTAACTCCTCCTAGGGACTTAGTCGGATCGACTTCAAATTTCTGCTGTGGCTTCCAAAGGCATTGATGATGTAAAGTTGTGCTGTCTGCGTGTTTTCGTTGATGGGCGTGTCTGTGGCGTCGATGATTCGCCATGAAAGAGGAAGTTGTAGTAATTTGGCTGTAAATGCCCAGATCTGCACCAAATTTTACACATTTGACAAGAGTCCTGCCCTGAACAAATCTACATGCCGACATTCACCCTAAGTCATAGCGCCACCTGCTGGCAACAGGAAGTGACCTTTAATGAAGCAGCGAACCAAATTCACAGCCGCAACGGCTGAGCTGCAAAATATGCAACGCGGCTGCCTCAGATCCCGACGTGCTACAGGTGCGAGGGCCCGCCCATCGCTGCTTGCAGCTTTAATTTTTTTTCTTTTTTCTGCAAAGTAAGCGCCATTTTCGGGGCCTCAACATGCTCAAAAACTCACCAAATTTGGCACGCATGTCAGGACTGGTGAAAAATTTCGTATTTCGTGGGTTTCGCGGATGGGCGTGGCAAAATGGCTCCCTAGCGCCACCTAGAAAATTGGAAAAAATTAGCCCCTCGTCCACGTTCAACCTACAAACACGAAATTTGGTGGGGACGTGTATCATATCAAGACGCACAAAAAAGCCTCAAGAACCCATACCCTAAACTCGACAGGAAGTCCGCCATTTTGAATTTGGCGCCCATTTTGGGACGATTTACACACTCAGTACTTTAACGAACTCCTCCTAGGGATTTAGTCGGATCGACTTCTAGTTTCTGCTGTGCCTTCTAAAGGCATTGACGATGTAAAGTTGTGCTATCTGCGCATTTTCGTCGATGGGCGTGTCCGTGGCGTCGATGATTCGCCATGAAACAGGAAGTTGTAGTAACTTGGCTGTAAATGCCTAGCCTGGTTCAACCAGACTCTAGTTCATTTCATTTCCACATAGAGTCTGGAACCGCTCCATTGAGAAACGTTTCCTTCCTTGTAGGCGGGTTCACTATTAAACTTCAAATCTATTGGATCTGCCCAAAGTCACTCACGATCTGCCATAGCCCATCGCTAACGGGGTGTCGTGAGTGACGTATGTCACGCGCCGAAATGGCTGGAAACAACAAGTCCGAATGATCAGAGGATTATGTTTACAATAGGATTTCAGTCAACGAGCGCCGCAGGTTTTGTTAATCTAGGAACAATTATTAATTCGAAATGTATATTTGACACGAAGGACAGTGATATATTCATTCAACGGTGGAAGCTGTGTCTAATCATTACAAACACGCCGCTGTGGTCGTTTTCTGATCTGCCGCAAATGCTGTAGCAGCTACAGTGAATGATCAGTCTGTCTCTATCTGCAGATGTGTAATAAACAAAAATTTTTCATATTACGTCTTATTGTTTTTTAATTACCTTAATTATGGTCTTCAAAGTATGTGTTTGTACATTTTTATGTGGCATTTATTTTTTTTTAGTAAAACAAATCAACCATTGCCATCTAAAACTGAAAATCAAATATCTTCAAAGTATGGTTTTTCACATTTTTATTTATGACAATTTTTTTTTTTTTTTTAAATCACAACCAATTTGTATGATTTACAACATGTAAAACTGACACACCAACCTCCTGCACGAGTGCACAAAGGGGCTCAAAATGTTCTATTCATCACAAGAATCAGTAAATATACAGTTGGGAATATGAGCGACTGACATGACTCCTGAGCGGATCTTCAACAATAGTTTAGCAGCCAGGACTCGGGGCTTCTGAACACCGCGAACACCAGGCTAAACCGTCCGTCCAAAATGTCACGGTCATCGTGCACGAACTGCCCAGCACAAACTTTCTGCCTCCTTCACTTGGTCCTCAGTTGTGCAACAAGAGGTTAGACGATAACAATCCGGCTTTAAATTCTGTATATTCGGCAGTTTCTTTTCCAACAACGGACCGAATAGCTTTTCTCACGTCTTTCTCCGCTGCCATTACTGAATTGAAACTGACGCGCTTACATCAACGTCATCTTTCTCAGCCACTCCCTCTATTCGCTGATTGGTCCTACAAAAAATTGATTTTTGGAAACCTAAGGATATGGAGCGATCCAGACGTAGTACAGAAGTAAAATGAAATTGAGCGGAAGTGCGTAGGAGGGCGCAGCCAGGCTAGTAAATGCCCAGATCTGCACGAAATTTGACACATTTGACAAGAGTCCCGCCCTGAACAAACCTACATGGTTTGTCAAATATGTGTTTGAGCGACATGTACGAAATTTCTGTGGTGCATCTACCATGTCCAGACACACAGAAAAGTCTCTTGGAGCAATTCCCTAAACTCAACAGGAAGTCGGCCATTTCGAATTTTACCGCCATTTTTGGATGATTTACTCATTACGTACTTTAACTAACTCCTCCTAGGGATTTAGTCAGATCGATTTCAAATTTCTGCTGTGCCTTTTAAAGGCATTGACGATGTAAAGTTGTGCTATCTGCGCGTTTTCGTCGATGGGCGTGTCCGTGGCATCGATGATTCACCATGAAACAGGAAGTTGTAGTAACTTGGCTGTAAATGCCCAGATCTGCATGAAATTTTACACATTTGACAAGAGTCCCACCCTGAACAAATCTACATGCCGACATTCACCCACAGTCATAGCGTCACCTGCTGGCAACAGGAAGTGACATTTAACGTAGCAGCCCTCGCCGCATGTTTGACCGGCATGTACGAAATTTCTGTGGTACATCTACCATGTCCAGACACACAAAAAAGTCTCTTGGAGCAATTCCCTAAACTCAACAAGAAGTCGGCCATTTCGAATTTTCCGCCATTTTTGAATGATTACTCATTACATACTTTAACTAACTCGTCCTAGGGATTTAGTCAGATCGATTTCAAATTTCTGCTGTGCCTTTTAAAGGCATTGACGATGTAAAGTTGTGCTATCTGCACGTTTTCGTTGATGGGCGTGTCCGTGGCATCGATGATTCGCCATGAAACAGGAAGTTGTAATAACTTGGCTGTAAAAGCCCAAATATGCATGAAATGTTACACCTTTGACAAGAGTCCCACCCTGAACAAATCTACATACTGACATTCACCCACAGTCATAGTGCCACCTGCTGGCAACAGGAAGTGACCTTTAACGAAGCAGCGTAGCAAATGCACTGGCTGAGCTGCAGAAAATGCAACGTGGCCGCCTCAGACCCCGACGCGCTGCAGGTGCGAGGGCCCGCCCATCTAATTTTTTTTTTTTTTTTTTTTTTTTTCTCCTAGGGATTTAGTCGGATCGACTTCAAATTTCTGCTGTGCCTTCTAAAGGCATTGACGATGTAAAGTTGTGCTATCTGCGCGTTTTCGTCGATGGGCGTGTCTGTGGCGTCGATGATCCGCCATGAAACAGGAAGTTGTAGTAACTTGGCTGTAAATGCCCAGATCTGCACCAAATTTTACACATTTGACAAGAGTCCCGCCCTGAACAAACCTACATGCCGAAATTCACCCACAGTTATAGCGCCACCTAGTGGCAACAGGAAGTGACCTTTAAAGAAGCAGCCCCGGCCGCATGTTTGACCGACCTGTATTAAATTTCTGTGGTACATCTACCATGTCTAGACGCACAGAAAAGTCTCTTGGAGCGATTCCCTAAACTCGACAGGAAGTCCGCCATTGCTAATTTTACCGCCAGTTTTGGATGATTTATTCATTACGTACTTTAACGAACTCCTCATAGGGATTTAGTCTAATCGACTTCAAATTTCTGCTGTGCCTTCTAAAGGCATTGACGATGTAAAGTTGTGCTATCTGCGCGTTTTCGTCCATGGGCGTGTCCATGGTGTTGATGATTCGCCATGAAAGAGGAAGTTGTTGTAACTTGGCTGTAAATGCCCAGATCTGCACGAAATTTTACGAATTTGACAAGAGTCCTGCCCTGAACAAATCTACATGCCGACATTCACCCACAGTCATAGCGCCACCTAGTGGTAACAGGAAGTGACCTTTAACGAAGCAGCCCCCGCCGCATGTTTGACCGACATGTACGAAATTTTTGTGGTACAACTAACATATCCAGACGCACAGAAAAGTCTCTTGAAGTGATGCCCTAAACTCAACAGGAAATCGTCCATTTCTAATTTTACCGCCATTTTTGGATAATTTACTCATTACGTACTTTAACTAACTCCTCCTAGGGATTTAGTCGGATCGACTTCAAATTTCTGCTGTACCTTCTAAAGGCATTGACGATGTAAATTTGTGCTATCTGCACATTTTCGTACATGGGCATGTTCGAGGTGTCGATGATTCGCCATGAAACAGGAAGTTGTAGTAACTTGGCTGTAAATGCCCAGATCTGCACCAAATTTTACACATTTGACAAGAGTCCCCTCCTGAACAAATTGACATGCAGACATTCACCCACAGTCATAGCGCTACCTAGTGGCAACAGGAAGTGACCTTTAACGAAGCAGCCTCAGTTGCATGATTGAACGATATGTTCGAAATTTCGGTGGTCCATATACCATGTCCAGACGCACAGAAAATAGTGATGGCCGGTTCGTGAACGAATCGTTCTTTTGAACCGGTTCTTTTTAGTGAACCGGTCGAACCAGTACACTAAATCGGACTGAATCGTTCGAAACAGTTCGCGTCTTGCGTCAGCGCTAAACCACAAGTTACTAAAGTTACTCACTTTCAGACATGCCTGACAGTCCCTCCGAATCGAAATAAACCAATATCCATTAGTACATTTTATTCAGTAACTCAAAAAGTTCACTGAACGGAGACATATGTTGGTGCTGAGAGAAGCGATGAGCACGAGCAGCTGATACTGCGCATGCGTGTACTACCGAACATACAAGTACAGCGGTCGGATAACCAGTACAGAACCGAGAACTGTTTCTTTCGGACACGTTCGACATATTGAGAACTGATGAGTTGATGAGCTGAGCATGCGTGCATTTTTTTTCTGAGGGACGAAATGTACGTTTCCATGTCTTTAGTTGAACATATGAGTAAGTGTAACAAAATAAAACATTTTGGAAACATGTTTATCACATTACTGTATCACTGTATTATTTTAACGATTGGAAATAATGATTGGATTCTAAAACTGTTTAACTACTAAACATTTATTATACTAAAATAATATTTTCAGGAACAGCTCATTTAATTTCTAAGTAACAATATAAATCATTGATGTAAACTCTTGCCAAGGTTTGGTGCACTGCTTAGTAAATAATGTGTTAACATAACGAATTAAACATATATGTTTAATTCGTTATGTTAACACATTATAAACATGATGTATACTGTAGCCTATAGGCTACAGAAGGCTATATTGGAGACAGACATGCATCGATTTTTTAGTTTTGTCGACTGTATATTCAGGTTTCAGCTCAGCACACAGCTATGGTTCTCGAGTCGAGAACTGGTTGTTGCAGTTCTTGAATCACTAGTACAGAACCGAGAACTGTTTCTTTCGGACACGTTCGATACGGAGAACCGATGAGCTGGAGATACTGCGCATGCATGATAGCACCGTCTCTGAACAGAACTTTCTTTCGGCCGGCTGATCCTGTGCTGATACATGAGCACGCAGTAGTACGGGTGAACCCAGGACTTAAATGAGAGGGCGAATCGGCGAAATGTAAGTTTATTTAATAACAAATAAAATGATGAAGACCATTTATGCATTTTATATATTTAAAACATGTAAAACATCCGCGTTAGCACATCGCCTAGGCTGCAGCAGGGTTCGTTTTCAAAATGTAAATGTAAGAAACTTATCCAAGATGATTATGACAATGCATACTATTATTTAACTGAAGTTGTGATTACAAATGCCTTTAATTTGAAGTATTTTTATCCGCCGGGATGATAGAATTTACGTCATTACGTGATGACGTAAAAGAACTGGTGAACCGGTTTTTTGAACCGGTTCATTAAAACGAACTGTCCGAAAGAACCGGTTCGCGGAAAAGAACCGGACTTCCCATCACTAACAGAAAAGTCTCATGGAGCGATGCCCTAAACTCAACAGGAAGTCGGCAATTTCTAATTTCACCGCCATTTTTGGATGATTTACTCATTACGTACTTTAACTAACTCCTCCTAGGGCTTTAGTCGGATCGACTTCAAATTTCTGCTGTGCCTTCTAAAGGCATTGACGATGAAAAGTTGTGCTATCTGCGCGTTTTCCTCAATGGGCGTGTCCGTGGCGTCGATGATTCGCCATGAAACAGGAAGTTGTAGTAACTTGGCTGTAAATGCCCAGATCTGCACCAAATTGTACACATTTGACAAGAGTCCCGCCCTGAACAAATCTACATGCCGACATTTACCCACAGTCATAGCGCCACCTGCTGGCAACAGGAAGTGACCTTTAATGAAGCAACGTAGCAAATTCACAGCCGCACCGGCTGAGCTGCAAAATATGCAACGCGGCCGCCTCACACCCCGACGCGCTACAGGTGCGAGGGCCCGCCCATCGCTGCTTGCAGCTTTAATTTAGTTTAATTATTTGTTTGTCTGAGTTGTAAAGTGTCAGTTGATGATAGCAAACGCATGGGCAATTGGATTTTGCAAGTGTTGTCATGGAAATGCCAGGTGAGGGACGAAATAGGGACGTTCGCAAACTGGCCCGCAAATGTCCTCAGAACGTCCGTCAGCGAACATTTTAGAATGGACCAAATACGAACGTCATCGGAATGTCCGCCAGGGAACGTTACAAAGCGGACCAAATGCGAACGTCATCGGAATGTCCGTCCGCGAACGTTACAAAGGGGACCAAATGCGAACGTCATCGAAATTTCCGTCAGCGAACGTTACAAAGGGGACCAAGTGCGGACGTCCTCCGAACGTCCGTTAGGGAACGTTACAAAGCGGACCTAATGCGGACCTAAGGGGACGTTTGAAAAGTCCGGGGGACGTCCCTTGTTTGTAGGGACCTTGCGAGTGCCACGCGAAAGCTAGCTAGTCCCCATAGACATATACACTAGACCTCACCTTGGATACGGCAGTTCATTAGAACGAATGCGTCAATAGAGCCGCCATCTTGAAACAGGGGAGCCCCTCCACTTTAATGCATCAGCGTCAATGTAGTAGACACAGGTCTAACGCAAATAAAATCACCATAAATCATCATGAATGCGATTTTTCTTGTTTTTTTGGTTTGTTCCAATGGTCAGACATTTATCATTGATTCCAGAAAGAAAAAGAAAATTTTTATTTTATTATTTTTTTTAAAAAACATTCTTCCTATTTCAGATTTCATCCGTGAACTTCATACGCTGCACAAAAGTCCGCCACCATCAATGAATTAGAAGTAAAGGCAGAGATAGCAGCGTTACCTAGCTACTTCCTATGACAAGACCCCTGTTCCAAGATGGCGGCGGTTTTGACGCATGCTTAGTGTGGTATTTTGGAATAATAGTGTGAAAGAATGCTTGTATTTTGAAAATAAAAGGGCTGTTCCGGGGCTTGCCGGATGTTATGTGCTGATGGCTAAATAAAGACCAGCTCCAAGTACGTCGTTGTACGAACCTTATTTGTTTCTTTACAAAGAACGTGACATGGTGTCAGAAGTGGGCGACTTGTGAGCGGAGAAGGGAAAAGGAATTAAGCGATCGTTTTGGCATGAAATAGGAGACGAGCCGGCAGAGATGGCGAGATCTACACCAACTGCTACGTTCACGATACAACCTCCAGAGCCATTCGATTTTACTAAGCCTCAAGAATGGGAGCGCTGGATTAGGAGATTTGACCGTTTCCGGCTCGCAAGCAATCTAAACGCAACGTCGGAAGAAAACCAGGTAAACACGTTAGTGTTTTGTATGGGTGATGAAGCCGAAGATGTGCTAAAGGGGCTAACGCTAGCAGCAGAAGAGAGGAAGAAGTACACGGATGTTAAGGCGGGCTTTGATGCATTTTTTGTGCCTAAAAAGAATGTGATATATGAAAGAGCCAAGTTCAATCAGCGTGTGCAGTTGCCGGGAGAAACGGTGGATTCCTTTATAACTGCTCTGTATGGACTAGCGGAACATTGCAAGTATGGACAGCTACAGAATGAGCTGATACGTGACAGGCTGGTGGTCGGGCTGAGAAACGTCTCATTGTCAGAAAGGTTGCAGCTAGACCGAGATCTAACCCTTGAAACTGCTATAGCTAAGACAAGGCAGTCTGAAGAGGTTAGACGACAGCAGTGTGATTTGAGGGGAGAAAATGACGGCGCTAGCAAGTGCTCTAATGTTGATGCTGTGCATGCAAAAAGTTACAGAAAATATAAATTTCCCTCAAAGCTTCAGCCATCTGCACAATCTTCGCAGCCATCTGGAAAACATTTTCAGCCATCAGCACATAACATCCGGCAAGCCCCGGAACAGCCCTTTTATTTTCAAAATACAAGCATTCTTTCACACTATTATTCCAAAATACCACATCTCCCTTTCTTTGAGAACAAAGGGTAGACTACCTTTGTCTCTGCAGGTCTTAAGGGGTTTATTCTGCCCTTTTGCTGGAAGACCTGTCCCTCTCTAACAACCAGTCAATAAATCACAGATCAAGTCTTTGCGGCTTTTTAACCTCTCTCCCACATCTGGTCCGCACAGTCTCTGGACCCTGGTGTCAGAAGTCACAAGCACAAACATCAGGCCACAAGCACAAACATCAGGCAAATATAAATCTAATGTATGGCCACAGCAAGGTTCAAAGGCCTGTTATAGATGTGGGAAAATGCCCTCACATGGAAGATTAGAATGCCCTGCTACAGATGCTGTGTGCCACAACTGTGGAAAAATGGGCCATTATGGGAAAGTGTGCAGAACCAGTGTGAAATCTTTGAATGCTGTTACAACAGAAGAAGAGGAGAGTTTATTTCTGGGCGCCGTGGATGCGGGAAGAGACCCTTGGACCGTGCAGCTACAAGTGAGAGACAAAAAAGTGTGCTTTAAAATCGACACTGGTGCTGATGTGACCGCCCTGCCAGCCGAAGTGTATTATGACATTATAGGGGGATCTGAGATGAAGCGTCTGGCAGTGTCGAGCCGCCCATTGTTTGGGCCAGGTGGCAATTTATTGTCTGTCCTAGGTGTCACCAGAGAAACACTGCATAGAGGCACACAGACAGCCACAGAGGACATTTATATAGTTAAAGATCTGCACACTGCACTTTTGGGAAGGCCGGCCATAGAACAGCTTCAGCTTGTGTGCAGGGTTGACAACATCACCCTGGAATCGCTGAAACAACAGTATCCGAAGCTGTGCAGCGGCTTGGGTCTTGTACAGAGACCATACTCTATTAAATTAAAACCAGAGGCTGTGCCCTTCTCTCTTCACACACCACGCAGAGTCCCTCTGCCACTTATGGGAAAAGTGAAGAAGGAGATAGACCGTATGGAGGAGATGGGCGTAATCACCAAGATTGAGGAGCCGACTGATTGGTGCGCCGGGATGGTGGTGGTGCCGAAAAAAGAAGGTACTGTTCGCATTTGTGTGGATTTTACGAGGATGAATGAATCAGTATGCAGAGAAAAGTTTATCCTGCCTTCTGTCGAGCACACTCTGGGCATGCTAGCTGGGGCAACAGTATTCAGCAAATTAGATGCTAATATGGGCTTTTGGCAAGTACCGTTGACAAAAGAGTCTGCCAAATACACCACCTTCATCACGCCTTTTGGGCGCTACTATTTTAACCGGCTACCCTTTGGCATAGCCTCAGCCCCCGAGCACTTTCAAAGGATGATGATGACAGAGGTGACCGGTGGTCTAGAGGGGGTACTGTGTCACATGGATGACATCCTGGTCTGGGGACAGACGCAGGTCGAGCATGATATACGGCTACAGGCGGTGCTTGAGAAGGCACAAAAGGCAGGTATTACGCTCAATTTGGACAAATGTGAGCTTGCACGGCATACAGTCAGATTTCTGGGTCATGTGATTTCCGTAGATGGAGTGAAGCCAGATCCAGAGAAGACGAGAGCTGTGCAAGAGATGGACGCACCTAAAAATGTCAGCGAATTAAGGAGTTTTCTGGGCATGGTCAATCAGTTGGGCCGCTTTTTGCCTAACCTGGCTGAAAAAGACAAAGTGCTAAGAGACCTGCTGTCTAAGAAGAACCACTGGTACTGGGGGACGGAGCAGCAGGCGGCCTTTGATCAGTTAAAAACAGAGTTGTCATCTATACCAGTGCTCGCACTATACAACCCGAATAGTGCACTAAAGATCTCTGCTGATGCCTCTTCCTTTGGCCTGGGGGCAGTCCTGCTGCAGAAGAATGATACCAGGTGGTCACCGGTGGCATATGCGTCCAGGTCAATGACACCGACAGTGCAGCGCTATGCTCAAGTGGAGAAGGAGGCATTAGCTGCAACATGGGCTTGTGAAAGGTTCAGCTGTTTTATCTTGGGAAGACCATTCGAGCTGGAAACTGATCATAAGCCGTTGGTGAGTCTGCTGGGCGGGAAGGCTCTGGATGACCTCCCACCAAGAATCCAAAGATTTAGGATGCGACTCATGAGGTATGATTATACAGTTAATCACGTCCCTGGGAAAAGCTTGTGGACAGCCGACACCTTATCTCGTGCTCCTATAAGAACTGCAGAGGCATACACTGATATAAGCCTACTAGAAGACACCAACATCTATGTAGACTCTGTCATCTGCAATATTCCTGCCAGTGGAGACTATCTGAGCAGCTTACGCGAGCACCTGATGGCAGATGGTACATGCTCTGCACTGATGAAGTACTGCACAGACGGCTGGCCGGACAAAAGCCAACTGCAGGGAGATCTGAGACATTACTGGCCCGAGAGAACCGTGTTGACGGTGCATGATGGACTGCTGCTGCGGGGCACAAGGCTCGTTATTCCATCTGCCTTACAAGGTGATGTGCTCCAGAGACTTCATGAGGGACACCTCGGGGTGACAAAGTGCAGGGGCCGGGCCAAACAGACAGTATGGTGGCCAGGGCTCAGCCGTCAGCTGAATGACATGGTACTGAAATGTAGAATCTGCATTCAAGAGAGAAGGAATGTCAAAGAGCCGCTGATGTTGACGGAGATGCCAGATAGGCCGTGGCAAACGGTGGGAGCAGATTTATTCATGCTGAAGGGCAAAACATACCTACTCGTAGTAGATTACTTCTCAAGGTATGTGGAAATTGAGCTGCTGTCACCCACAAGGTCTACAGATGTGGTGGTGCACCTGAAATCCATTTTTTCTCGTCATGGAATTTGTGAAGTTCTTAGAAGTGACAATGGGCCACAGTTCTCTGGTAGCCATTTTAAAGCCTTTGCAGCAGAGTATGGCTTTGTGCATGTTACAAGCAGCCCCAAGTTTCCCCAGAGTAATGGGGAGGCGGAACGCGCGGTACAAACTATGAAAAACCTATGTAGTGAAGTTTTTCTTCTTCCACGCAACAGACCAGGAGACTCTTGAGGTATCTTTCACGCAGAAGTTCTTTATTGCGTCGCTGTAGTCATCTCAAAGATAGTCTAACTAAGGGAAAACATTCCCTTACAATTTATACATTTAGAGGGGAGGAGTTTACATTGAGGGGAGAGAAACTGAAACAAAAGTAAAATGTATATGATTCAACAGACACCTCAGTTCATCAGCATAGCAGTTTTCTGTGCCTTGAGATGCTAATCTGGAGGAGTTACATTGAGGAGGAGTCTCTTGAAACAAAGCAAATGTAAATGATTCAGCAGATTACCAGAGACGCTAATCTAATCAGTCTGACCAGCGTGGTCACACTTTTACCATTACAAAAGCAAAGCTGAATCTTGAACTTAATGGCCAGGAAGCGCATAAAGACAAAAGCTAATGTGTGACACCTGAAATGCTTGGCTTAATCTTATTGGCCTCAAAATGGTAAACACTGTATACATTTTACAGTTGAAAATACTGTTAAACCTTAATGAAACATTGAATAAATTTGTATTTCTTCAGTCCCCCCTTTTGAGAGTATTAATAACTCTCACATTATGTACAAATTTAAACACTTAAGAAAGTTCATTTATGTAACTTGTGCTAGTTACAGGCACATACTTATGTTCTGTGTTTGCTTTTTCTGTAATTACATGCTGACACAGAAAACATGCAATTAGGGTCCGTGAAGCTCTTACGGAAAAATTAAACTTCAGTTACATCTGGTGTAATTTTTTCTGAAAGATCAAGACTGTTTAACCATCATGCTTGTGCACAAGAGAGTCAATGCAGCCATCTTCGGCTGTGGCCTGCAAGGTTTCCAGCAAAAACGAGGATTGTGGAGTATTCACTTTGTGCGATGTCCTGGTGGTTACTACATCTTGATAGTGTTGATGGATGACTGAAGGTTCCGTAAGTCTTTTCTCTGCGTTGTGTATTTTTTCTTCTTTACTTTGGTGATAGTTGGCTCGGCAGTGGGTCTCATTGTTCTCTGGAAGTGGTGGCTTCATACGCAGGTGAAGACGTCTGTGCGTATGGGTCTCGGGATAGCCATCAAGTGGTATCTGCACAGAGGAAAAAGAAAACAAGAGAGCAGTATTTCTTCAAAGACAAGGGTTGTATCCTGCTGAGTAAACACTGAGTCTGCTATTGTTCCCTCTTTCCCTATTCCTTAATTCTTGATACCTAAAGAAAACAGTGAGGTGAGGATGGACTAAATGGATGGGGGAAACCTATGAGGGAGTCTTCACCGAAAGGGTTGGCCCCCAAAGCCTGTTGCATTTGGTTCTTCCCTTGGCTCCTCACTGGTTCGTGTCAATATCATGTCCCTGTGGGTGGCAGAACTTTGCAGAACACTTTGCAATGTGACAGAACACTTTTCATTGTGATACATGATACCAAGTTTCTTTTCTTTCTTGACACAATACTGCCGATCAACGTCCCTTGATGGGGTACCTGCCACTTAGGCTTGACCTGTCCTGTGACATGTGTACTTAGATCTGCATAACCCAATTATGAGTTATTTCTCCTTCATCCTCTAACAAAACATCAGTCGTTGTAGACGTCATACATGAGAATGGGTGAGGGTAGTTAAACCAATTTCCCCAATGGGAAAAGGTGACAAAATTGACTTTTGCTTCATTCATTATTGCGGACACTGCATGAGGGCATGTACATTTACAGTCTGACCTAACACTATTATTGATGAAAGGCCTGTGCTGTAGAAAAACATTTAAGGCTGTGAGTTTACTTAAAGCAGTCCCCCAAAGGAAAAGCTGAGACAGTCACTTTCCTTTTGTTCCGTTAAACAAACATCTCTGTTGTAAGTTACTGGGGAAATTAAGCACTCACAGTCCAAATGGTTAACACGTCAACAAGCTGCCCCACCCGTTTAAAGACGTGGGGAATGGCGGCTTCAGAATAGCAAGCAAACTGAGAAATTGGGCAAAAAGGTTGACTTCTTTAAATTTCTTTATGCTTTTTCTACACTGTCTGCTCCAATGTCCCGGCTGACCACAGTAATAACACCTGCCCTCTCTCTTAGGACATTTACGTTTCTGTGGGTTTTCTGTGCTGACCTTAAAAGAAGCTGCTGCAATTTGTACTCTTGCCTTAACATCAAAATCTCTTTCCCAAGCAGTTAACCTGTCCAGGTTACTTCTAAGAGTTCTGTGAGACCAAGTCAGATCCAAAAATGGCAAAGCACTTCTGTAGTCAGCTATAAGGCCATCTGACCAGATGCGGACCAGTGGTCCTTTGTCATTGAGTACACTTTCAGAATCATCCACTATTCCACTGTACGTTACAGCTGACTGACAAAACCTCTCAGTATATTCATTCACCGTTTCTTCTTTCTTTTGTACACAGTTAGTAATTCTAGACCAATCTATCTTGGGTCCTAGGATATTCTTTAGGATTTTCAGAACACCTTCTCTCAATTCATCTTTTCTGGCATGTTGCAGTTCAGAAGTAACAGCAGACTCAAAACTGTTGAATTCAGATTCAGTTAGAATTTGAGACATTAACTGTGTGACTTCTGTTAACGACATGTCGTAGAGACGCATTTTGCTGACCAATGCTCTTCTAAATTCAGTGAACTGTGTGCGTGCTGGCGGTAAACTCTGGGACAATCTCTCTATGTCTCTAGGTCCGAGCGTTGTAGCAACAGTTTGGATTTGAACAACAGAAGCACTGGAAGGGACACTTTCTGACTGTTCAGTTCCCTGCGGTCTTTTTCTAGCAGCACACACCTTCACTGAATTTACATGCTTATCTGTTACTGATGGGATGTCTACATCTCTTTCAAACAATGCTTGTAAGTCAGGAAAAGTTTCATCTGACTGTTGGTCTTCAGTGTTACATTTGGCTGAGGCCTGGTTATGGCCCACCTTTGTCTTGAAACAGGACAATTGAGTCTGCAATTGTTTGTTCTGTTCATTTAACTTAGCAATACACCTAGTTTGCTCTTGTGCAATGGATAAACTGTATTCTTTGTAACAACAGATAATGGCTTTCACATTGTTCTTGCGAATACTTGCTCCAAGCACTTTTTTACAATCTTCCATCGACCATACTTTATCTGGGTGAATGCCAAATTTCTTTGTCAAGTTCAATCTGACTGACTGAGTCACTATGGAGTCAATGTGTTCTCCTAACAATGATTTAAATTCGCTATCTGACCACAATGGAGCGGCAAGGCCACTTTTCTCAGTTGTAGGAACCAACCTAGCATTCGTCACAACCATTTTGTGAGTTTCTTTGTTATCACACAAAACAACTAACTTTCTCTGATCAACAGAGGCTACACTTGTTTACACAGATCGACTGTTGTAAACCTTCTTTGACAGAGCAAAGGAAATCCACAATATTACTAGCACTTTATGCTAATACTTCCCTGTTTGTACAGAGGTTCAAAATTTCATCTCTAAAGTAAATTTTTAGAGGGTAACACCACAAAACAACAAACAAACAACACAAACTATTAGCATGTTGCGCTAATCTTCCCTGAAAGAAAATGGAAAGGATCTTTCACCTTCCAAAACTTTTAGAGGATGACCAAAAATGACTAGCACAAAAATGCTAATCCTTCTCTGTGAACAGAGGTTATCACCAAATATTAACACGTAATGTTAATCTTCCCTAAGTTTAGAGGATACCTTCTCTAGCAGCGTAGAGGCACTATTCCGTTGAACAAAACTTCCCTGACTCATTCAGAGGATATCTTACAACTTCCCTGACTTATTCAGAGGATCCCAAAATATTAACATTTAATGTCAATCTTCCCTGCCTGACAACAGAGGATATCTATCATCTTTAAAAGACCACTTTTAAAGGATAACTTTAGTTAATCAAACACTACAGCTGCCTGATAACTCTTTCTCTGACGGCGCAGAGGCACAACTTTGGTACTGGTCTGGTTCTTTGAATAGAGTGAAACTCACCGAATCGTTGCTTGTATGAAAAGATTCAGTCTGGAACTCAGTCAGAAAAGTTCTTTTTGTTCTTGTTCTGGAACTCAGTTCACTTTGTTGATCTTGTTCTGGAACTCAGGTAAGATTTCTCTGTTGAAATCTTTTGTTGCTTGAAGTTTTGGATTCAGGTAAGATTTCTCTATCCGGGTCACGGCACCATCTGTAGTGAAGTTTTTCTTCTTCCACGCAACAGACCAGGAGACTCTTGAGGTATCTTACACGCAGAAGTTCTTTATTGCGTAGCTGTAGTCATCTCAAAGATAGTCTAACTAAGGGAAAACATTCCCTTACAATTTATACATTTAGAGGGGAGGAGTTTACATTGAGGGGAGAGAAACTGAAACAAAAGTAAAATGTATATGATTCAACAGACACCTCAGTTCATCAGCATAGCAGTTTTCTGTGCCTTGAGATGCTAATCTGGAGGAGTTACATTGAGGAGGAGTCTCTTGAAACAAAGCAAATGTAAATGATTCAGCAGATTACCAGAGACGCTAATCTAATCAGTCTGACCAGCGTGGTCACACTTTTACCATTACAAAAGCAAAGCTGAATCTTGAACTTAATGGCCAGGAAGCGCATAAAGACAAAAGCTAATGTGTGACACCTGAAATGCTTGGCTTAATCTTATTGGCCTCAAAATGGTAAACACTGTATACATTTTACAGTTGAAAATACTGTTAAACCTTAATGAAACATTGAATAAATTTGTATTTCTTCACCTACTAACAAAGGCATCAGACCCATATCTAGCGTTGTTGGCTTACAGAGCAACCCATCTACAGAATGGCTATAGTCCAGCGGAGCTGTTGATGGGATGTTGATGCCGGATGTTATGTGCTGATGGCTAAATAAAGACCAGCTCCAAGTACGTCGTTGTACGAACCTTATTTGTTTCTTTACAAAGAACGTGACACTTAGAACCCCCAGGTGAGGTCTATGTATATGTCTATGGCTAGTCCCGCGCACACTCTCTCCCTTTGCAGACTGATCTCGTGAAATGGCTCAAAAATACTTATAGATAACACCACTTGTCTTGAATTGAAAGTGGCTTGTATGTTCACGCAAAAGTCATGATGTCATGTTGCCCTGTTGCCCTTTGGAACACCACTGCACAAATCAGTCCAACACAGCGCTGTCAATATCTGAGAACCAGCTTTAAAAAAAGTTATTAGCCAGAATGTAAGGAGCCTATCTAATAAGGTGAGCTAAGTAATTATTAGAATACTGCTGGATTTTCGAAGGTTAAGCACGCTGTATAGCTGGTTTATGGACGCGATCTAAATGTTTATTCGTAATGTTAGATGTCCCTCTAGTGGACAGAACGTGTAACAACAACCACAGGCTAGTGGCATTGGCGATCCATAAGATTGAGTAATGTCGTAAATATTAATAATAGTATGAATTTTGTTACATAAAATATGGAATGGAATTTGAATTGTATTATAGAGGAAGATTGACAGCCCCTAAAACAATGATATAATTGTAGTAATTTAAGTGTATGGACAATCATAAATTAAATAAGCCGTCATGTCTTATTTTTTAAACTCAGTAACACTGAACAGGACCTCAAATGTTTCTTTATTTTGCTGTTATGAGGCATATCCCTTCGAGGCGTACCTGGGGTCCCAGCATATCCCTGTGTTTTGTCTTTTCCTGGTGGTAATTCAACAGCCAACCCCAGATCAGACAGACGTACATGCCCTAACAAAAACAAACAAACAAACAAAACATTCAGATGAGATGAAGCAAAAAGTGGAGAGGCAAGCAGTAAATAAGCATCTCAGTGTATATCTCACCGAGATATATCCAGCTGCAGACCCGCAGCACCACCAGTTTCAGAACCCCAGCGCCAGAACCGGAAGTGAAGGAGGGGCGGAATTATTATTATTGCATTATAATTATTTTAGCAAGCATGTAAGGACAAACCGGGCCTTGAGTTCCTCATTTGATACATTGTAAGTTAAATTTAAACAAAATTGTTGTGATAAAACAGGCCTAGCTTGGGTTGAATTGGTCCTTTTGTATAGATTTTTAACAAAATAATGCTGAATTTTCTCTTTTTTTAGATTTTGACATTATTTTACATGAAAAATGCATGCTGCACATTGTGAAATAAAGTATATTTTATAAAAAATACCCATGCTTGTTTTTATTTTTTTTTTATTAAACAATCAACATCATCTTACAAATACATCTTCAATATCAAAACAATTTAAGATTTTTGTAAACACAATAAAAAAATAAATAAATAGAACATAAAATATCACAGAGGTCTAATGAGTTATCAGATTGTGTATAATTTTGAAAACCTCCAATGATTGTCTTGTTTTATATCTTTCAAAGCTTTATTATACAAAGTTAACTCCTTCATAAAAACCAAAAAACAAAGGTCTTATCTTCCTAAATCTACACGTATAAACTGCTTAGCTAAAATTAATAAACTGTTATACATTAAAATAGAGTCTGGTTGAACCAGGCTACATTAAAATGCCCATAAAGTATTATTTTTTTCACCATCATGATCAGGAAGTAACTCGTAATACAATGAAACGAATAACTGAAACTGTATACAATTATTTTACACAAAATCAATGTTTTAAAATGCTTATTGTACAGTAATGTATCATAACATACGTAGAGAGTAGGACGTTTCTTGTTCAATAAAAGCTGTTTCATGTGTAAAATACCCTCTAAATTACGTTAGGTGGCGTTATTAGGTTTCAAATCTAAGCTCCGCCCCTCAATTACGTTCCTGGCGCTGGTGTTGGTTAGAATCTAACGCCGCCCCTCACTTCCGGTTCTGGCGCTGGGGTTCTGAAACTGGGGTTCTGAAACTGGTGGTGCTGCGGGTCTGCAGATACTATAGATCTCACCTGCATCATCCAGGAGAACGTTTTCTGGCTTGAGGTCTCTATATACAATCCTGTGCTGGTGCAAATGCTCAAGCCCACAGATGATCTGAGCCGTGTAATAACAAGCTCTAGTTTCATTAAAGCCTGGATTCTTCTCATCCACATTATACATATGGTATCTAAAGCAAGGAGCAGGAGTAAAGGAGAGAGTTAAAAAGTTTGTCATTCAGTGGGTAATAAAGAAACACAAGAAATGATTTGACATTTTTTTTTTAATAGAATTAGGCTAGGTTAAAGGTGATCAAGCAGTTTTTTTTAAACATGGTAACTACTTTGTTGCTGGTACAAGATGGTCCCTGAAAAAAAAAGAAAGCAACCATGTTCATATATTGAGGTGATGACTGTAGGTGATTACTGTATTGTTGATGCTGGAGCACATATTTTTTCTATTTTTATTGGTTTTAGAGAATGTTATTCAAAAATGTTAAGCGCTAATGTGGACATGAACTTCTGTCCTTGTGAAGCTGAGCCCAGAGAAATTATGTTGCGATGCAAGCAGACACTACACCTTCACGATATCAATGCTGCTGCTAAGAGTATCTCAACAGATTATGCTAGATTAGGAAGAAAGCTGCTACAATTCTTACATAAACACACCAAATATTCTGTACAACATTACATTCGCGCACATTTAACTCGCTATTTTCAGAATTATTTTGCAATATAAAATATATAAATATATAAATATGAAGTAGATATATTTTTGCTTATAAAAAAGTACAATAGCTTTAGCATGTTAGTTTTTTTTTTTTTGTTTTTTTGCATTGTGTTCTTTAATGTGCTTTGGAGGGCTATGTAAATGTATAACCAATTCACATATTATTTTATGAGTAATTTAAATAATGGCAATGATATTTAATGCAGTTTAGTTATAATTTATATTATAGCCTAACCTTAACGCTACCTCTAAACACAAACCTCACAGAAAAGTTTCAGAATTTTTACATTTTCAAAAAGCATCATTTACATTTAGTACGATTTGTAAGATGTTTTCCTCATGGGGACAAAAAAAATATCCCAACAAGGTCAAACTATTTTTAATACTATCCTTGTTGCAACAAGGACTACATACACACACACAAACACACACACAAACATAGATATATAAGTAAGACCTGAGGTCTCCTCCATTCATGATCGTCATGACCAGGCAGAGGTCTGTTTTGGTCTGGAAAGCATAGGCCAAAGTCACAATGAAACGACTATGGACTTTAGCCAGTATCCGCTTCTCAATTATAGCTCCCTATGGGAAATCAAGAAATGAGAAATGTTACAACAGAAAAGAAAAAAGATAAAAGATAAAGAATTGAAAAATGGTGGCCACATTTAGTTATGAATATTTAAAAAGTTATTTAAAAGGACTGAGGTTGTACTACACAGAGGGTTGTTTTCAAAAGATTTAACATGAGGACTAGAACACATTTGCTAAGGCTGACTGAGACGAAGACCACCTGTCATTAGCAAACACTAATGGGCTTCATGCACAGCTGCACTACTTCCTGAACTTCAGCCAGCTCCTTTGCTGCGTCCCAATTCGCTTACTTATACTACGCCCTAAAAGTATGTACTCTTTTTGTGAAGAAAAAGTACATAGGCTACTTTTGAGTGTGTAGCAAAAGAGTAGGCAAGCTTTGGGACATACTATCACGTCATCTTTAACGGACAGCTCTGTTGCGTGCTGCGTGCATCCTGTCACCGTAAACTGCCCTGCCAATCATCTTGTCACAGTTAAAATCCTCTATTCTATCTAATTTTATTTCCTACCGTTTCGGAGAGCACGTTCATCTGCCAGTTGTGGGTCTTTCATGCTCTCCTCGTGTTTGCAATTTGAATATAATGATGCATTTAAAACGTAATGGCTGTGTCTTTACAAAAGTTCACAATGATGCTGCAAATGCAATATAATGTGGACAACATTGAATAAATTCATTTTCGTCAGGTTAGATACTGATAATTAATCACTCAAAGCTCTTTATCTAAACCTCTCTACACAACTGCGGGGACTCGTGCGTCCTCCGTATCGACTACGTGTCTGTAGTTTTTTAACACTTTTTACTCGTGTTTGTAGTTCTAACCGAATCCTCGTAAACGCGCAATGGTTTGTGGTCAATGGGCTATATGCACGCATAAGTTCCGCATTTGACGTAAGGATGCTCGTCCATTTCCGGTTGTGTAGATTAAAGCGGAGGAAAACCGGAGAAAACGGGATTATGGCAGAGTCTTCAATATTTACTGTCCTCCCGTCTTTGAAACGAAACGTACATACGTTTAGATGTAATTTTATATATAGTTATGTTTATTTAATATAATTTTAAAAAGAAGCATAAACACAACGAGGGGTGTCTGTTTTATCTGTTTTTGTGACTAACGTTTCATTAGTATAACCATGGAGTATAAAATTCAATATAAATTCTCGGTATTGCATTGGACTCTATGATCGGCGGAAGTTATCGAGCATCCTTAATCCTTCACCGGAAATAACGCCGTGCATAGAGCCCATATCAGCCGTTAGAGTGTGCATCGATCTACACTTCGGATTCTGACCGGAAAAAGTAGACCATCTAGGGTATCTTTGAAACACTCATTTCAACATACTACGATTTGGGACGTACTAATTCTATTTTCGAATACTATTTAGGACGGATAGTATGCGAATTGGGACGCAGCACTTGTTTCCTGTCTGCCATTTTTGGGCAAAATGTATTAATTTAGGTGTGTCTGATTATTGTTGCCATGACTACTGAGGTCAAGCACACCTGAATTGATCAATGTGTCTAATAATGGCAGACAGGAAACAAGGAGCTGGCTGAAATTCAGGAAGTTTTGAAGCTGGTTAGCCTACTTCAAGAGGTGCTTGTTAACCACATACTTTGCTTTTCTATGGTATTACAACTGTGTTTTTATAAATCTAAAAGCCTCTGTACAACTAGGAAGTTCAGAAATCTACAATCATTTATTTGCAAAGGCGTTTTAAATGTTTAAAGTCTCGGAAGGGATTTGAAAGGGCCAACCATAAGCAAGAAAATTAGTGACAATAATGAAATTTCCAAGCAAGAAAGTATAAACATTTCTTGGACGAGTCTATAAATGTTAGTATAAGGTTGGAATTAACCTTATACTAAGCCTTCCAATACCTTTACAGGCAAGTAGGTTAGCCTCTCTTGCTTCCCCTACTGAACTCTAGCTTTCATGGCTTTTCTCCTTTCTGTTTTTGTGTGGACATTACTGCCAAATTCCAAATGAGTTCTATTCTTTTAACCCTTAAGCATTCTTTTTCTTTTTTTCTTATCGTTCTTTCTGCTTCTCACTTGCAGCTGAGCTGCTTTGTGGAGTATCAAGCAGAGCCTGCAAGCCTCTTTGCACTGAGCCAATACTCTAGGATTAGAGCTGCTTAATACCATGTTCTCAGGTTAATCTAATCTCATGTCTTTATGTGTCTCTTTCCTTTTTTCCACAGTTGCTCTCTCACCTACTATGTGGTTAAGAAATGAACCGGGGCTATGGGATATGCATACTTATCGAGATTTGAAGTCTGCAGCTGGATGAAACCAAGTATGCATCAAGTATAACTTTATTTACTGATAAACTAGATCTCTCACTTACATCATAACCTTTACGTTTCTTCAACCTCTTCTTGTTCAGTTTCTTGTTAGCATACATCTTCCCTGTCGCCTTCATTTGGCAAGCATGGACCTCACCAAATCCACCTTTCCCAAGCACTCTGAAATCCATGAACCAATCTTCAGTAACGGGCTGGCTCTCCAGCCATTTAAACTGTATGTAGCGGAGAAAGTACATGCTGTCCTTGAAGCCACAGACTGCTTTAGCTTCTAGGTGGACAAGAAGCTGCTGTTCGCTTTCTTTAAACAGATCTCCTCGAATGTTCTTATGGTCCTCTTTCACCCTGCTCACAGCTTTGTCCTCCAGAAAGTTGCAGAAGTTCTTGGAGGATGACTCGTAATATTTGTTGACCATGTTCTGTGCTTTCTTACCTCGGTCCTTTTCCTGGGCAATGTTGTAGTCTTCAATATCTTTCCACAAATCTACAGGGTTTTTGTGAGCAGGTTCACTTTCAAGGTATTGCTGAAAGAGGCGCTTACCAATCGGTTGGCGTACGCACATACTGTCGAAGGAAGAATCTACTGTAGACTTCATATGTTCACATTGTCTGATGTGAGGAAGGTTCAGCTTGGCGCGATATTTTTTGTCACGCATTGTTGCTGCAGCAGCACCGTCTATACTCCCGCGTGCTGACACATAGGCCGAGTTGGCCACAACAGTCTCCAAACCTCCCATATCCATGTTTCTAAGAAATAGAAAGATAAGGGGAAAGGGAGTTTTGGGGTTAAGCATCCATCTCAACGTCTGACTTGTAATGTATCTTAACATTCAGTAATAGCTCTATTACCTTTAGCCTCAATCTACTATGTATTAAGTGTAAGTCAATTGCTGCATATTGATATTTTTTACATTTGTCTTTTATTTAGCTTTAGCATTAGTTTTAGTGTTTCCTGTTTACTTTCAAGGTGGCCTCAGGCTTAATGTTAGGTAGGGATCAAGCAAAAACCTAAAGTCAAGGTTCAAGAATCGGCATCTGCCCATCAGTGAGAGAGAGAGAGAACTCTGATTCGCTGTTCAGTTTAGTGAATGAGTCATAAGAATAAAACAACAGGCTTTTTAATAGGCCATAATCAAGACGGTACAGAAAGAAGGCTTACATCATAGTGTTCCTGGGCGAATATTTTATTAAAAACATGAACCGAGTAGAATAAAGAAAGTGATCAGCATGATTGATATTCAAGATGGTAAGCACGTGCTGATTTGTTTACAGTTTGTGGATCTGCAACGGTTTTCCTTTTTACTCTGAGTGTAAGTCAATTGTAAGTCAATTAAGGTTTGGTGTGTCCCTACTTTAAGATTTACGGACACCCAACAACTGTCTACTGACCTGTCAATGGGGTTAAGAGCAAGGCTTGTCTTCACAAATGATTATCTGCTAAAAGAGGAATAATAATCTCCCTTTTTATCTACATTACCACAGAAATTAATTTGCACTTACAATGGAAGTCTATTGGGGCAAATAAACTAGAGTTCAAAAGCAGAAATTAAAAAAAAGAAAAATAACAATATACACTTTCAGTTAACTTAAGGTGTTAATGTGCCTTTTATTCAGACTGGTTGAGTTTCTCAGTGACCCTGATACTTTCTCATCCAATTAATGCTCACCTTTAATGTTGTTGTCAAACTTTATAGCTGTAAATGTTGTAAAACCTAAGCAGCATGACTTCAGCTATAGGCTTAGGTTACATCTTATTTGCTAGAATACTGTAAATAAGGGTTATTATTGATTCTCACCTGCATGGTGTGAAGACATGTTTTAGTGACAGCATGTGATCTGGCAAGTTGACTAATTTAAACAGGTGTTTAAAATGTTAAAACAATAATCAACTATATTTAAATAAAACGAAATTCAGGATGTGCATTTGCAAAGACCTATGTCTAAATGTGTCCTGTTTACTTTAAAAATCATTTGAATGCATATTCCATCATAGTTATCACTGTCAAATATTTAATTTTTACAAAAAGCAAAACAATTGCAGATGAATGGGCAAATGATTATGCATTAGAGTAACATTCAGCAATTAGGCTTTTTAAAAAAAAAACATTGTAAAGATTTACAAATCCAATGTCTTTTGTTGAGATGTATGTTTAAAAAAAATATTATGGATAACAATTTTGATGGTTCCACAACTGACATTCTACTGACTATAAGTAACTTTGCAAATATTATTATTCTAACCTTCTCCCTAACACCTCACCTAAACATAAATATCAGCGGCCTATATTGTGAAGCCGGTTTAGGTGCCTAGCCAGGTATGTTTCAGTTTGGCAAACCCTGAGATTTAAGGCACCCTGAAAGTGCCTTAAAAAGCTTTTAGCAGTGATCTTTGCCATAGGAACTTGCATTCCACGGCAGGTTATATTCTGGGTCAGATATACCTACGTATATACTGTGTATATTATTAATTATATAATCGAATCGTGCCTAAAGTTCGGGCCGGGCCTTTCTCATGTTATATTGAGACCCGCCCCGGATATGTGCCCAAGGTTCCTACCACTCCCTTCATGGACCAGGTAGTGAACCTGCAAACGCTACCCCAGGAGGAGGAAGACCCAGCCCTAGCTTTTCTCTGTCCAGTCCGCCCCCTGTGGGTTTACATTGACAGAACGCAAAGCTTCAGGACCTCAGACCAGCTCTTTGTCTGTTACGGAGGCCAGCAGAAAGGGAAGGCTGTCTCCAAGCAGAGGTTAGCTCACTGGTTAGTGGATGCTATCACCCGAGCGTATGAAGCTATGGGTGAGCCTTGTCCTCCCAGGTTGCGTGCGTGTTGCCGCCTCCTGGGCTTTGGCTCAAGGCGCCTCGCTGACAGACATCTGTAGAGCTGCGGGCTGGGTGACACCGAACACGTTCGCTAGATTTTATAGCCTACATGTGGAACCTGTTTCCTCCCAAGTACTCGCTTCGGCAAGGGGTGCGAGGGAATAGGTTGTGTCGGCTTGCTACGCCATTCCGTGCCTCAGCCGGATACGTGCGTCTTCTGCTCCGTTGGCCCCCTATGTTGGTTAGCCTCATGAGTTCCTCAATCACCTCTCTGGTGCCAGGCGTGGCGGACCGCCAGGCGCCAGGTCTACTACCTCTAAGGGAGTTGTTGTGTAGACTGGGTGTTATGTCCAGTGGTATCTTCGGTGACCCATTATGCCATGTGCAGTCCAGCCGTGTCTTCCCCTTGACAGACTCGTTCTGTCGTCCCTGTTGAGTACGCTCCCACTTCCCTTTGGATTGGGACTACCTCAGGGACTGCCGTATGTTTCACTATCCCCCTGGGCTAGTACATATGTGTATTCCAGGCCTTCATCAGGTGGATGGCTTCCGCAGCGTTCCCTTCCCCTTTCTTCGGGTTGGGCACGCTTTCCCAGTGTTATCCAATGTCCACTGATTGGGTCTTGCGGAACAGCAGTGTGACTCCCTAGCTAGCTACCGTTATTTCTGAAACTGCATGGTAGTGTAGCTAGGCGCTGGAAGGGGACAGCACCATGGCGTTTTATTAGGGATCCCAATTCATCAGGGAACTCCCCGACGACACGTTGGAGTTCCCAGGACGAAAGGGAACGTCTCGGTTACGTATGAGTACAGGGAACGGAGGTGTTGTCCCTTCGCCATGTTGCTGTACCTTCGCTGAGGGCTGGACTCTGTTTGGCTCCTCAGCGAAAAGCGTCTATGCAATGTTTTACCTCCGCTTTTATATCCGCGCCTGTAGGCGGCTCGCGGAATGCAAAGATTGCATGCCAATTGTTATTGGCTCATTTTTAATTCTATCAGAGGTAATAAGGCTCCCTAGCGTGATCCCAATTCGTCAGTGAACTCCCAGACGACACGTCTCCGTTCCCTGTACTCAGGGAACGAGGGTTACATGCGTAATCGAGACGTTTCTCCATAGGCTCTTTTGAGATGCGCCTTGCCTTGCCTGAAATGTAGGCGAGAGTATGCGGCTGCAGTGAGCGGAGGAGTGCAAAAAGTGCAGCCACTAATAACGCATTTTAATAATCATAAAATAAATAAACACAAAATGAAAGTAAAGACTGCAGACCCTCACGGACGACTGCCATACACATATAATAAAACAAACAAAACACCATGTAAAGTCCAGGCCTGGTCCTCTCTCATCCTTTACTGTAGTCACTCCACTGTTTACAGTATGCTTCCGAAGCTCCTACGTGAGAGATACAAGACCGGTGCAGTGTGCAAGTGGCGCTCATCATCAATCATGCCTGTAAAGTATGGACTAGTGGTTCATTTTAGGATGGGAATACAACAGAAAGATTCCAGCCAGAGAATCCTTTATTTCCAAGATCAGGATCCAATATACAAGTTCGTATAATTGAGTGTATGTGTGCTTTGCTTTTCATAAAATGCACACAAAAGTAAAGAAAGGGGTCTCTGAGAATCCTCTCATCATCCCTGAGAGCTAACAACTGAGGCGCACGCATTCCTGTCCAGGTGCAGTTCACGTGATTGAGCGTGAGTGCACTTAGGAAACATCAGCGCTGAACAAATAGGCTTTCAGACAATGCCACTTCTCTCACGGCACTCGGCCTCGTCTTGCTTGCCACAAAGACACCCAAAGTACTTGTTATTTATTTTATTCCATCCAAAAGACGCATTTCTCTAATTTAAAAAAAAAAATTGTTTAATTCAGACATCTTTTAGATTTTGATGACAGCAATCACATAGGGCCTATCTGACAGAGATATGCCACTGTCTGAGAGTTTGGGAATATTCACACATACTTTTTACACATTAAAGCACACAGTTTCAAAATCAAACATTTTAAAAGACAACAATACATCACCAATAAGCATTAAGCTGTGTCATCAGCAAATAATTTCCCATCTTGCTTTTGGCCCTGTTTACACCTGGTATTAAGATATGCTTGTAAATGCTGTGTAAATGCTGGCCAGTGTAAATGCTGGTCGAACGCTTTCAAACTGCCACAAAAGACCACCTGCTCTCTGCCCTCGAAGAAATCGGGACAAAAGTGGTTGAAAGTGGACAAAAGAGACAGATTAAAACACCATGTTTAAATGTGAATGTGTCTCCTTTGTCTACATGTGATCCGATCGACCAAAACGCATCTTAATACTAAGTGTAAATAGACTTTTATGAGCACAGTAGGGGGAGAGCAACTGGGTCTGACTGTGGAATCCCACACGGCCACCTCGCCGTCACAATAGTGTTTTGGCACAGATCTGCATGACATCAGAGCAAGGCAGCCCACAATGATCAGTGGTAATTGGTTCTGCACAGATTTTGCTCATCTCAAACAAGCCTTGTGTTTCAAGGAATGTGATTGGCTGTTCACACTTTCATGTGCAATAACAAAAGTGTTGAGTTTATAATTTTGTTCAGTGTAACTATATGAATTATTATATTATTATTATTATTATTATTATTATTTTCAGTTCTTTGATGGTTCATTTTTGTTGTAAAAAAGTTATTAATTTAGTTAATTTAGGCTATATATGTAGCCAATTTGGAGAAAATCATGATGTCATCATCCAGCTCAGTTCTCATGTAATGGTGTAAATAGAGGGAGATCAATAATATTGTTGATTATTAAATGTCTCCAACTAAGTAAGCCAAAAGCCAAAGGCAACAATGGCAAGGAACCAGAACTCCATCAGGTGACAGAATGGAGCAAAAAAAAACTTGGGAGAAACTGGGGGGCCAGTTCTATTCTGGCCATTCTATTTTCAACAGAATGTTCAAAAGGGACTATCATAATAAAGTGTCACCAAATGTTCTCCTTGACTAAAGACACCAAATGATTTCACAATTGTCTCCTCTTAAGTTAAGAGATCTCAGTAACATTGTGCTCAGACTATTCTCCTCAGCTAGACATTCTGCATCTCTCACATTTTTCTCTAAAGTTTATAAGAGATCTCAATAACACACAGTAAATAAATAAAGAGATCTCCCATGTTTCTCGTTTCTCCTTTTGGACTCCTTTCTCCCAGAACTTTATCATGTCTCAGTTGTTTCTACTTTTATTTCAGGAATTTTAGGAAAAACATATGAGACACTGTAGTTACTACACTGAGATACATATGAGAATCACAACTAAGTCTCATGATCTTAGGAAAAGCAACCACTGAGCAATACATTTTTCATCTGGGATAGTATAAGCGGCATGGAAGACGGATGTGAAGGAAGCACATGGGAAACAGAGCAACTGGTTATAACCCAAATATGGGTATGCCTATTGTGGACTGCTGATAACCGTCTACATATTAGCCAGCGCTGATATGGGCGACAGAGCAAAAGACCTATTTGAATGGCTGATGAGGCTGCCATGAGAAGACCCACTAGTCGTAGGAAGCTGAGATGAGGCAGCTTCCGTCAAACCTGGAACTTCTCTATGGCTCCCAATATAGCCTGCTTCCTGCATGTTTGCTTTTAGTCCTAATGCAGTGCCATGCTCCAGTAGGTGATGAAGAGCAACGGGGATGTGGAAACATGCATCCTTTAGAGTCACAGAAGTAAACCACATGCGGGGTTTGATGGCTTGTAGGATATCTATGACATGCAGTATGCAGAAAGGAAGGTATTTAGCTTCTGTTCAGGCATCTGAGGTCCAGGATAGGCCTGAAACTTCCATATTTATTGCAAACGAAAAAGTATTTTGAATGAAATCCTCCAGGGTGGTATGAGTGGCAAAAGGGCAAGCAGTTGGTCTAAAGCGAGCATGGGAGGCCTCCTTTCTTGAGGCAGAGCCAGGTCAAACAGCCAGTTGATTGTTCATGTCTTTGTTGGAGCTGAGTTGTGCAAAGAATGGCCATTCGATGTGTGGATGGCCCATTATAATTTACACTGTGCTGAAAGTGTTGGGATTGAGACTCCACTGCACGAACTCTGTACCCAAGAGCTTCTTGAGCAGCTGGACCAAAAACTTGTCCAGAGGCAGCAACATATGATCGATAGGACAGAACAAAGGCTATTAATTATCTTTCATTGTGCAAAAGTAGTATGATATGAAAGGCTCCAATACATCGCACAGCACTTATGCGCATCCCGAGTGCTGAATGATGCACTTGAAGCAACACGGAGTCACAGCGCGCAGCACGTGACTCTGAGCGCGTCGAGTCCGCACTGAACAGTTCAAAGCACAAAGGAAATACATGTGTACCGTAGTATATAATATACAGTATCTAGCTATGCAATCGTTTATTGAGTCTTTTCTTTTAACAGTTTTACATTTCGGTTACTCTGCGCGACTGCGCGTGATGAACAATAGTGCTCTGACTCTAGTGTTGTGCTCTAACAGACACCTGGTAGAAAGTAACATGATGATTTAGTTACAGCAATAAAGTCCAGCAGATCAAATATAATAATAGTAACATTGAATCATCTTAGAAAGAGTTTAATCGTGTTGACTGTTGTACCCGAAATGCGGAAACTCTAGGAAGATTTGGCGAATGCAAAATGTACACTGGTAAGGAAGTGGTGAAACAAGTTTGTTGTGTTTAGCACTTAGCACTTAGCACAAAAAAATTGTGTTTTGTTGGAGATCTGACCTCTTGTACTCAAACCACTTCCATATTATTGAAGTAGCTCCCTTTTTAGGAACTAAATCTTGATCTGATCCGGAGGCTGAAATGCTGCCGTGCTGTTGTGTGCGCGCTAAGTAACGTATACGCCATACATCATCATGCCACTATATCATCAATATCCAGCCCGTTCTCATCCTTTAACGTCATATAGAACGCTATATGCAAAAACGGCGCTATACTACGCATATGGCACCCTTTATCGTTAATATAACACGCGAACCCAAGACGTTATAAATCCTTTAGCGTGAATGTGACACGCACACCCTACCCCACACCTAAACTTAGCCCTCACAGCGCGTGTTATATTAACGATAACGTGTGCCATGCGCGTAGTATAGCGCCGTTTTGTCATATAGCGTTCTATATAACGTTAAAGGATGAGAACGCGTTGCAATATCACGTCCTCACACAGCTATATCATCAATATCGCGATATGACACTTTTTATCATGTAAAATTTTATACCGGTATTATCGTGGACGGTATGATATGGCACAGCCCTACCAGGTACCAGTGGTAGCTGGAAAAGACTTTTATGGCAAGCTTCTAAGAGTTTATCTGCTTCCAAACCTGCATCCTAGCTTGTGTAATAAACCCAAGAGCCTTTCCACTAGAGAAAGCAATTAAACCTAAGGCTTGCAAGGAAGCGTAAAGCAACTCTGATGCAGTATTGTCCAGTGGGGTAACGTTCATAGTAAAATAAAGAGCTAACAATAAATGAGCCATGGAGACTACACGACTTAAGCCTGTGACAGTGTTGTAAATCCTGACCAACAGATAATCAGTACATCTACATTCCAGGCTAGGACAGCGAAGATCCTGTCTAAGGGCTTCTCCTGGCGATACCACCAGCAAAGAAATGCACAGCTCTACTGAAGGCATGTTACCAAGGCCCTTTACAAGGCTATCAGCTATACAGCTAGAGTACAGGTCACACACTGTGGTCTGGATGAGGGAGCTGGCCAAAACACAGAAGAAACAACCTCTGTAAAGACAGAACAACTTCAAGGAAATCCTCTTGCTGAGAGACTGAACGACGAGGTGGGTCTAATTTCTGTTTAGCAAACGCCATCTTGAGTGTATATCATGCCGTGAGAATACCGCTGAAGAAGCAGCAGTCCTGAAGACTGAAGTCGTCGCTATGAGAATGTTCAAACTGGGAATGTGAAGGCAATGTTTCATCCAAAGGTGATAATAGTCCTGCTCATCCTTATCTAATTAATCAGAGGCTGCAAGAGACAAGGTGTCTAGTTCCTGTCTGTAAAATATGTATGCCAGCTCCGCTACTTGTTGGGTCAGCGTGACTAAGGGGGGTTCACATCCTGTTGGCTTTTCAATGCTTGCTATATACCCACATGCAGTGCTGTCCCAGCTGGTGGAGCACAATTTTGCCAGTTGATGTCGTCTTGCCTCCAAAGACATTAAATTACACTCAGAATATTGAAGCCGCTCTGAGTTGATCAATGCCTAAGCAAGTGGGATATTGAATAAGGGCATCAATAAGTCCATTGGACCAGAGCAGAGAGAGCATGAAGCTGCAATTAATTCCCAAACCAGTAAATGAAATCCCCTGGTAACCAATGGGATAATAATAGAATATTAGATTCAGAGAAATGGCAGCGTTGAAGAATAAGGTGTTATAGTTGCTACGGTAACCCCGGTCAACTAAACATAACTCTGGTTTACCAATGAGCATTTGTATAGTAGGTGTCTAAAGACAACAAGCAATACTACACACAGTTTGATAGAACCCTGATTAACCACTGAGTTCATGTAAAAAAGATGTCAAAATTATCCTGTGACATTGCACAAGAATATATTTTGCCAGAAATGTGATAAAAACTTCTAACAACAGACATACAATTTTTGCCCGGAATATATTAACAGAATAGGTACCTGTTAGTTTTAGAATGATAACATTATAAATAATTAGCTTGTATATCTGGTTGTCCCCCTTAATTACCCAAAACTTAACATTTGTTCCCTTATACCTACACAGAAGTGACTATAATTACAGAAACATACACCATAATTTCGGTTTACTTAAGAAGTTCTTTGCAGGTTGTATATCTGCTTGTTACCCCTTTATTACCCAAAACTTAACAAATTGTTCCCTTATACCTACACAGAAGTACACTACAGAAACGTACACCGTAATTTCGGTTTACTTACGCAGTTGTTTGCGGGTCGTAATAAAAAGTGTTACCAATAAATGGAACTGTAATCAGTTACTGTACAGTTACTGACAAAAAAATGTGTAATTAAAATACTAAGTAATTCGTAATGCAGTTATGTGTAAGTAAAAGTAAATGTGTTATACAGTAACTTATGAAAATGTTAACGATTACAAAGGGGGTTACATGTAATCTGTAAATTTCAATAGTAACCATCCCCAACACTGGAACTACTACAGTGGAAGTTCAATCTTAACATGTGTTTGGGTGTGACTGCATCAATCAAGCTAAACCATTCAACAATGTTTCCAAACGTATTGTAAGAAAAATTATCACAAACATTTTCTTTACTTAATGTGAATTCTAATAGTATCAATAACCACAAAGTAAGATCTGATCACTTGCTAGTCCCTGATGAATGACAGCAAAAACTTTGCTATTAAAATGATGATGATTATGATTATTAGAAAAACTGTTCTTGACCACTTATCTGAATAATAGAGTAGTTAAATATGTATTATAATCTAATAATATAATATATTTGTTTGTATTTATCATTAAATCATTACATTTATTTAATTATAAGTTTATTAATAATTAATACCCGGAGGTTATGTCATATACAAATGGCCATATATTGTGGTATTACTTTCAAACTAACCCCTTAAAGAGACTATTTTACTAACACATCTCAAAGTAAACTGTTAAAGTGAAGTGTAAATGAACATTACAAATCATATGGCTAAAATGAAATAAGGTTAAGTCGTAGGTATCTATTCATTGTTAAAGGCCTTTTTTTTTACACATGTGTTAATGACATTTTTATTCATACTTGAACTCATACATACAAAAGCTAGAAGACATACTTACTTACACTCTTTGTAAAAAAATAAATAAATAAATTTTTGTCTGCAACCCTGTAACAATTTCCCTGTGCCAGCAAAAATATCTTGCACCTGTATTGTGAAATGTCTTCTTCACCAATATTAAAACCAAAGCTATGCCTTTGCAGCTACACCTGAACAACATACACACAGACACTAAATATTTTCCATCATACTACAAAATAATTTGTCTTTAATGTTTCTACCTTTATTTTTGTAGCTCTCCCTTTTGTAGAATCCAATTGTAGTTTAAAAGCTTCCTGAATCAAATCCAAAGCGTTGACCCCTCTGTCTTAGAACTCCACAGACCAGATAAAAACCCCTCTCCCTCTGCAAGCATTGTAAAACTCAGATTGCCCACTGGTACACCTGCCTCCAGATAACGTCATTCAGTGGGTTGCCTCATTCTTTCTCTCCCTCCCCAGTTTCACTCTCGTTCGGATTGCAAAGTGAGGAAAGTGAGGAGGCGCTTACAGTCCATATGAAATCCAAACTGATAATTCAATTAGGCTGTAGATTACGGTTGGTGGATTAGAATGGAAAGAGATTTGTCACATTCTATTAGTTTAAGTCTGCTGTGGGTCAGATCAGTTATCAAAGGGGTACTGCACAAGGAACAAGTCCCTGCCCAGGATGCATCAACTCTTGTCACTCTATCTTGTGTATGTCCAACCCGATCTCACGACCAAGTCGTACGAATTCGACGAATGATTAAAAAGTGGCTAATTCGTAACAATTCATACGACCTCACTCATACGAATTAATACGATTTTGCTAAATCGTACATATTTTACGAATTGGCCAATTCGTATGAATTCGTACGAATGACCTACCCCTGACCCCGCCCCTAAACCTAACCATCACGTGGGTTTAGACAAATCGTACGAATTAGTACGAATTAGACACTTTTTAATCATGCGTCGAATTCGTACGAATTGGTCGTGAGATAGTGTTGGTTTGTCTTGCCCTCTGTCAGAATTCAGCTTCAAATCAAAACTGCTGATCTTAATGCATATGCATCTAAATGCGTATGTTTAAAGTTGTGTAGACAAATACAAATTGTGCCTAGGCATGAACTTTGTTAAATTATGAACTATACTTTACTACACTTCTTTACTGCAAGGATACACCTCAAAAAGTTGGTTTTGGTAAAACTAAAGAACACAGGCGTTTTGTCTTTAAAGGGTGAGTTCTCCCAAAAATGAAAATTAAGTCATTAATTACTCACCCCCATGCTGTACCAACCCCGTAAGACCTTCATTCATCTTCGGAACACAAATGAAGATATTTTTTATTAAATTTGAGAGCTGTATCACTGCTACTGTATCAGGCACCCTAAGGGATTGAAACTTGACGGCCCAGAAAGTCATCGAAGAAAATGTTTTCTCGCGCATGCGTCGTGGAAATCTCTTGAACTCTCGCCTCAGGCCCAGAGGGAAGAAAAGGAATTGTCAAATAAAGTCGTTATTTTTGTTGTTTTTTTCTGCACAAAAAGTATTCTCATCACTTGATAAACTTAAAGTTGAGCCACTGTAGTCACATGGAATATTTAAACATTTTCTTAGATGAATTTCTGGGCAGTCAAGTTTCAATCCCTTAGGGTGCCTGATACAGTAGTAGTGATACAGCTCTCAAATTTAATCAAAAATATCTTCATTTGTGTTCCGAAGATTAATGAAGGTCTTACGGGCTTAGTACAGCATGGGGGTGAGTAATTAATGACTTAATTTTCATTTTTTTTTTGGTGAATTATCCCTTTAAATCTACTTTATCGGTGCAAATTCTCTCAAACACTCAATAAAATTGAGGTGAGTGGTGAGTGACTCGGAAGAGTGGATCTCATGGGGGAGTGAGTTCCAGAGCCTATAGAGCTGCCCTGGAAAAGGTTCTGTCCCCTAAACTGCAGAGCTTGGATTTCTGGATTCAGAGGAGACCGGCTGAGGAGGATCTGAGGGACCGTGAGGGTTGGTAGGGGGAGAGGAGGTCAGTGAGGAATGAGGGGGCAAGGTGGTGGATGGCTTTATATGCTGATAAAGACACAGGGCTAGGTGTACAGACACTGTCACGGTGTGAGGTGGTGGAGTGCAGGAGTGCAGGCAGAAGGAATAGGAGGAGTTCAGATGAACGTGAAGATACTCATTTTAATCAAACATACAGGTAGGAGGACAGGGAATCTCCAGGTAACATACAACATCGACCGACAACCATTGATTAAAACCAAGGGAACTAAATACACAGAATAATCAAACATAATGGGGTGAAAACAGGTGAAACAGATGATCAAGACGAGGAACAGGTGGCTGATGAGGGAGTGAACACGGGATAGGATGACGAGAGGATCCTGGGAAGTGTAGTGCTGAAGACAAGACAGAGTGGTGCAGACGGGGGACTGTGACAGAACTCCCCCCTCCCGGGAGGCGTGACCTCACGCCGCAGAACAGAGGAAGGAGGGGGGACGAACTGGGGGCTGAGAGGGGCGTGGCCAGGGCGGAGCAGGCTGAGGGCGTGGCCAGGGCGGAGCAGGCTGAGGGCGTGGCCAGGGCGGAGCAGGCTGAGGGCGTGGCCAGGGCGAAGCAGGCTGAGGGCGTGGCCAGGGCGGAGCAGGCTGAGGGCGTGGCCAGGGCGGAGCAGGCTGAGGGCGTGGCCAGGGCAGAGCAGGCTGAGGGCGTGGCCAGGGCAGAGCAGGCTGAGGGCGTGGCCAGGGCAGAGCAGGCTGAGGGCGTGGCCAGGGCGGAGCAGGCTGAGGGCGTGGCCAGGGTGGAGCAGGCTGAGCATTCAGTCTCTGAAGGGCTGGACGGAACCAGCAGTGAAGAGCGTTCAGTCTCTGGAGGGCTGGACGGAACCAGCAGTGAAGAGCATACTGTCTCTGGAGGGCTGGACGGAACCAGCAGTGAAGAGCATTCAGTCTCTGGAGGGCTGGACGGAACCAGCAGTGAAGAGCATTCAGTCTCTGGAGGGCTGGACGGAACCAGCAGTGAAGAGCATTCAGCCTCTGGAGGGCTGGACGGAACCAGCAGTGAAGGGCATTCAGCCTCTGGATGGCTGGACGGAACCAGCAGTGAAGGGCATTCAGTCTCTGGATGGCTGGACGGAACCAGCAGTGAAGAGCATACAGTCTCTGGAGGGCTGGACGGAACCAGCGGTGAAGAGCATTCAGTCTCTGGAGAGCTGGACGGAACCAGCGGTGAAGAGCATTCAGTCTCTGGAGAGCTGGACGGAACCAGCGGTGAAGAGCATTCAGTCTCTGGAGAGCTGGACGGAACCAGCGGTGAAGAGCATTCAGTCTCTGGAGAGCTGGACGGAACCAGCGGTGAAGAGCATTCAGTCTCTGGAGAGCTGGACGGAACCAGCGGTGAAGAGCATTCAGTCTCTGGAGAGCTGGACGGAACCAGCGGTGAAGAGCATTCAGTCTCTGGAGAGCTGGACGGAACCAGCGGTGAAGAGCATTCAGTCTCTGGAGAGCTGGACGGAACCAGCGGTGAAGAGCATTCAGTCTCTGGAGAGCTGGACGGAACCAGCGGTGAAGAGCATTCAGTCTCTGGAGAGCTGGACGGAACCAGCGGTGAAGAGCATTCAGTCTCTGGAGGGCTGGACGGAACCAGCGGTGAAGAGCATTCAGTCTCTGGAGGGCTGGACGGAACCAGCGGTGAAGAGCATTCAGTCTCTGGAGGGCTGGACGGAACCAGCGGTGAAGGGCATTCAGTCTCTGGAGGGCTGGACGGAACCAGCGGTGAAGGGCATTCAGTCTCTGGAGGGCTGGACGGAACCAGCGGTGAAGGGCATTCAGTCTCTGGAGGGCTGGACGGAACCAGCGGTGAAGGGCATTCAGTCTCTGGAGGGCTGGACGGAACCAGCGGTGAAGAGCATACAGTCTCTGGAGAGCTGGACGGAACCAGCGGTGAAGAGCATTCAGTCTCTGGAGAGCTGGACGGAACCAGCGGTGAAGAGCATTCAGTCTCTGGAGGGCTGGACGGAACCAGCGGTGAAGAGCATTCAGTCTCTGGAGGGCTGGACGGAACCAGCGGTGAAGAGCATTCAGTCTCTGGAGAGCTGGACGGAACCAGCGGTGAAGAGCATTCAGTCTCTGGAGAGCTGGACGGAACCAGCGGTGAAGAGCGGTCAGGCTCAGAAGGGCTGACGGTGAGCGCGGGCTCGGCAGGGCTGACGGTGAGCGCGGGCTCGACAGGGCTGACGGCGAGCGCAGACTCGGCAGGGCTGACGGTGAGCGCAGACTCGTCAGGGCTGACGGTGAGCGCGGGCTCGGCAGGGCTGACGGTGAGCGCCGGCTTTCGGGGGACGAGCCTCAAACGGGGGCGCCGAATCGGGTGGAGAATCCCCTGGAAAATCCCGGCGTCCATGTTGCTTTTTGGTCGGTCGATCTGTCACGGTGTGAGGTGGTGGAGTGCAGGAGTGCAGGCAGAAGGAATAGGAGGAGTCCAGATGAACGTGAAGATACTCATTTTAATCAAACATACAGGTAGGAGGACAGGGAATCTCCGGGTAACATACAACATCGACCGACAACCATTGATTAAAACAGAGGGAACTAAATACACAGAATAATCAAACATAATGGGGTGAAAACAGGTGAAACAGATGATCAAGACGAGGAACAGGTGGCTGATGAGGGAGTGAACACGGGATAGGGTGACGAGAGGATCCTGGGAAGTGTAGTGCTGAAGACAAGACAGACTGGTGCAGACGGGGGACTGTGACAGACACATTCTCATTTCTTAATTTTCTGCCATTCTAAAACATTTTTATGTTAATATTTAAACTTTCATTGAAATATAAAGACAGTGCTGCAAGTCTGATCATAAGTAAGGACATTAAAGTATATGGACATGACTGTTCAAAAGTTACTGGAAACATTTTGTTGCAGTTATTGCTGATGTAATCTGCGTTGACAGCCTGTTTTTTTTTTTTTTTTTGTAATGTAATTATGTTTTTGTTATTTCTTTTGAGGACCTTGTAAAATCTTCTTACATTAGGGCTTAACAAATATTCTGCAGCCATTGATTGTACATCCAATGCCTTTGAAAGCATGAATGTGCTATATAAAGTTTTAAGACTTGAATGGATTCTCTTCACTTGCATGACACTATCAGAGTTTTGTATTTTATACACACTGGAATGTGTATAGAGAAGAAAGATTCACACAGCACACTGGTAAATCATTCTTTTGGCCAGATGGCCTACATTAGGACATTTCTGATGTGAGTTTGTTGTCTGAGCTGCTAAAAAGCTGATAGCAGTGTTAGAATCATAGTTAGAATCAGGTTAAAACAGAAGCAGGTTTAACTCTGGGCTGGATGAATGATGATGATGATAACTAGGCAAATAAAATCAAAAACCAAATAAAATGAACAACAATAAATATATCTGTATCAGTAGTCTTGATTTAAAACAGTTACCAAAGACACCATACTCAGTCATTAGGTAGAAAGGGGAAACAGTGGTCCATTACGGTGGGAAACCACATTAAATATAATTATATAATATAGCGCTAAAAGTAACAACTCTGCACACACAATAAGTTCTTAGGTTAACCTATATTTTTAACCTGTGAGCCAAACAATGACGTGACTCATTAAACGTGACTGGTGATGTCTGGATAGGCATGCTATTAAATAGCTGTAATAAACTACTGTTGCTAACATATTTATTCCGGTCCAGGTTTCTATTTATTAATTGATTTTTCTTCTTCTAACGTGACTCTGGTATAACGTTAGTGCTGCATATTATGACCGCTCTAAAAGCTTGGCTTTTATTTTGATAGGCCATATTTACTATTACTTCCGGGTCACGTGACCAACGATTCCAACGATGCCCGGGAAGTTTGAATTTTGAAGGGAAGTTTGAAGTTTGAATTTCTCACACAAATTAATTTTATTAATTCTCAATAAAATCTTCTAATTTTGTTATAACAGCCAAATGAACAAAGAGCAAAGGTGATATGATGACAGCTTTAGACAGCTCCATCTTAAACATTTCTTCTCTAGGTCTAATGTCTTATCCAACAGTCGTATTGTCTGTAGAAACTATGATTCGGATACAAGAGAGACCCCGAGAGAAGTCACTCCATTTAAAAAGAAATCAAAGTTTCTGCCCTCTTCTAACTTAAATCCCACCATTGTCACGTTCAGTCAGTTAGTTGAGCAGGATATGGCTAAATTAAGTAGAACTTGTACTTCTAATAATAAGAATATGACAAAAAGTGAATTGGATGCGTTACGTTCTTTAGAAGCAAAACAGGACATTATAATTCGCCCAGCTGATAAAGGGGGCGCTGTTGTTGTTATGGGACTAAAGAATTATGATTGTGGTATATTCAAATTATTAAATGATGAAAAACATTATCAGCCCCTTCCTCGCAACCCTACTTCCAGCACTAAAAGTATGATTGATGATTTTATTGATTCTTCTCATAAAAAAGCCTGGATTACTGATAAAGAAAGGGCTTTTTTATTAAGTGACCATCCTCGATGTCCAGTATTCTATGGTTTACCCAAAATTCACAAGCGACTTGATGATCCTCCTTTGTGCCCTATTGTATCCAGCATAGGAGGCTTAACTGAGCCTCTTTCACAATTTGTTGATTTTTTTTCTTAGACAATATGTTTATGGTTTACCATCTTATCTTGGGGATTCAACTGATGTTCTAAATTTGATTGACAACTGGAAGTGTGAAAGTGATGATGTCCTTGTATCGTTAGATGTGCAAAGCCTATATACTTGTATACCTCATCACAAGCCATTTCACATTATTTAACTAGACGTCCCACTGATGTTTTACCTCCATCAGAATTTCTTTTAAACTTGATCGAGATTATCTTATCCAACAATTTTTTCAAATATAAGGATAAATTTTATTTACAACTCCAAGGGACTGCTATGGGATCTTCGTTTGCTCCTTCATATGCTTGTCTGGTGATGGGTCTATGGGAAGAAAAATACATACAGAACATCGAAAACAACCCGTTCCATTCAAAATTAGCACTTTGGCGTAGATACATAGATGATGTTTTTTTAATATGGAAAGGTACAGCGAGTGAATTGTCTCAATTTTTGACTTATGTTAACTCTACCGCAGACTATCTGTCGTTCATTATGGAATCTAACAAGCTATCTATTGATTTCTTAGACCTTACCATCTTTAAGGATGAAAATAATATTCTTCAATACACTATTTACCGCAAGCCTCTCAGCAGGAACACCCTGTTAAGAGCAGACAGTAATCATCCGCCTCATCTGGTTCGTAATATACCAGTGGGCCAATTTTTAAGAGTCAGAAGAAACTGTAGCACTACAAGCGAATTTTTGTCTAAAGCATCGGATCTAGCGCGTCGTTTTGAACAACGTGGTTATGACAAATCTGACATTAGTAAAGCATGGAGTAGGGCTCTAAATACAGATCGCGCCTCATTGTTAAAGAAAAAATCTAAGCTTCACACTACATCCAAAATAATTTTTTCCACTAGCTATACTCCAGTAGCAGGAAGAATAAAAAATATCATTCGAAAACATTGGCATGTCCTTAACAGTGACCCTGCACTTAAAGACATCTGTGCTGAGCCACCCAGATTTGTGTTCAGACGCGCTCGTAATATTCGTGACCAATTGGTTCATTCAGATATGACTTCGCCTCTGCCGACCACCTGGCTCTCTAGCCCACCTTTAGGCTTTTACAAATGTGGCAACTGTGCGCAATGCTCCAATTCGACCAACACCAAAGATTTTTCACATCCACGTACTGGTAAGAAATATTTTATTTCTTCATTTATTAATTGTAACAGCACTCACGTAATATACATGCTAAAGTGTCCCTGCGGACTGGTGTACATTGGTCAAACAAAACGTCAATTGAAACTAAGAATAGCTGAGCACAAAACAGCAATTCGCACTCAGAACTTAACTTATGCCATGGCAAGGCATTATAAGCAGGCCAATCATGGTTCCCCTGCATCTTTGAAGTTTTGGGGAATTGAGAAAATTTCACCCCCATGCAGAGGTGGTGATATTATTAATAAACTTCTATGCAGGGAAAGCGTTCTGGATACATACGCTCAACACTCTTGAACCTTTTGGTTTAAATGAAGAATTAAACTTATCATGCTTTTTGTAATTTCTGTGTACAAAAAATGTTTGTGGTTTTGTGAGTTGTAGATGTTCCCTTTATACTATGTGGATTCCATACATGTTTCTTATTTTTACTTTTCATACATGTTGTTTTTTTTTTTTTTTTTTTTTTTTTGATGATTTTTTAATGATTGTCTGAGTGTGGCACCTTGGCTTGGATGAGTGCGCCCTGGGCGAGTCACGCCCCCTTTACGTATAATCACACCTGTTGATCCTTATTAAGGGCTTCATTACTCATTTTCTCCAAGGACTCTGATGAAGATGTAGTTGTACATCGAAACGTTAGTCAATTGTTGCACCTTTAATAAATTTGCTCTTAGAAGATCTGTGCACCGGTGTTTCTCCCGTTCTGTCTGATCTTGTCCTGCCCTGGTTGCACCGGATCGTTTTGGCATTTTTCCCTTTCTTAAGTGATATGATGGTGTTCACTGTTCGACATTGTCATTGTTTCACGATCATTTGATCTGAGTAGAGCCCAATTCATGAGATAAATTTACTTTATTGTTTATTGTTACAACACTGGCCTTGAAAATCATAATGTTCTTACTTTTACAATGTAGTCCAAATAAATTCTTTAAACTTAATTTTAAAAGACATCATGAATCAGCCTGTGAATCTCAATAATGGTGGCAATTATAAAGCATTTTGCAGTGTATACTGGATGCCACCAATCAAACCTCATTCATGGCTCCCATCATGCATTGCTGCATGAATAAATAATGAGCTTTTTCATCACCATTGTTGAGATTCATAGGCTAATTCTTGATGTCTGTATGTCTATCTGAAATATTTTTAAGTTTTTTTTTTTTTTTGGTAATTGATTTGATAATTTGGATTTAATAGAAAGGCATATTCCACAACACCAGTGCTGCATTAATATCCATAAGATACAAAGCTTAACTCTGAAGTATACGCTCACTGATTCAGGCCAATTATTGATTATGTAATAACACAATCAACATTGTCAAATCATCTTTTCCATATGTTCATTTGGCTGTTATAATAGAAATACAATTGCCAAACATATTCTAAAATAAATGACTTAAGGCTCAAGACCCCAACTAAAGCAAACACTGATCTCCATAATGGTAACCAATTATGATTTTCTCCTTCAGAGATTCTGATGTTACCGTGACTTCAAATGAAACACAGAGTTAAACCTCTGTTAAGTCTCAATAAAATCTTCTGTAGAAGTCTGACAGAAATAAAGTCCTTCAGGGTTAGTAATAAGTGAAGCTGGTAATGCTGTTTGTGGAGTTGTTTAATCCTCCTCTGCTGAGATCAAGTCAAGTCACATTTATTTATATAGCGCTTTTCACAATACAGATTTTATCAAAGCAGCTTCACAATGATAACATGAAAGTAGTACAACACAGATCAATAATATTGCTAAACACTGAATAACCCCAACTGAGCAAGCCCAAAGCAAGCCAAAAGCAAGGCGACAGTGGCAAGGAACCAAAACTCCATCAGATTGGATGGAGAAAAAACCTTGGGAGAACCCAGGCTCAGTCGGGGGCCAGTTCTCCTCTGGCTTACATTTATATTGTTTATATATAAATAATAAATATTGTTTATGCATAAAACGGCGCCATAACATATCGCAGGCGTTGAGATGTCTCCTCACAGGCGTTGGTCCTCTCATCGCAGGCGTTGGGGCATCCGAATCCCTGTGAGAGGCTGGAGACAAAACTGGACCTGACGAACGCCATTTTTCTCGGGACAAGTGTCCCGAGATAACAGCAGAAAGGCAGATAGGAAATAATTAGCATAGCTGATGTTCATAATGATTTCCATTATACGGGAGTCTGTGTTAGAAAACTATCGCACAAACTCTCCGTAACCCAACCATACGCGCCGACCCGTTTGACTAAGGCTGTCGAGCCCCACTGTCGCGGAAATGCATTTCAGTGGCAAACGGTTCCGTATGGCATAACAGAGGACTAAAAAGTAAGCATTATGTGAATGCTTGACTAAAGAGATGCGTCTTTAATCTAGTTTTAAACTGTGTCAGCGAGTCAGAGCCTCGGACCGTATCGGGAAGGCTATTCCAGAGTTTTGGAGCTAAATGCGAGAACGCCCTCCCTAGTGGACTTTGATATCCTAGGAATGGCCAGAAGCCTTGAATTTAGTGATCTTAAGGAACGCAGTGGATTGTAGGGCGAAAGAAGGTCCGTTAAGTACATAGGTGCTAAACCATTTAGGGCTTTATAGGTTAGTAGCAGTATTTTGTAATTGATACGGAACTTAATAGGTAACCAGTGTAGAGATGATAAAATCGGTGTTATATGATCATATTTTCTTGACCTAGTAAGAACTCTAGCAGCTGCATTTTGTACTAACTGTAGCTTGTTTATTGAGGATGCAGGACAACCGGCTAATAAAGCATTACAGTAATCTAGTCTCGAGGTCATAAATGCGTGAACTAATTTTTCTGCATCAGAGACAGATAGCATGTTACGTAGCTTAGCAATGTTTCTAAGGTGGAAAAAGGCTGTTCTTGTAACATATGAAATATGATTTTCGAAAGACAAGTTGCGGTCTAGTATAACACCCAGGTCTTTTACTGTAGTGGATAAAGTAACAGGACATCCGTCTATATTAAAGTTGTATTGCGAGAGGTTTTGAGAGTAGTTTTTTGGACCAATAAGTATTACCTCCGTTTTATCTGAATTTAATAGCAGGAAATTACGCGTCATCCAGCATTTTATATCTTTGAGACACTCTGTCATTTTAGATGAGTTAGTGTTTTCATCTGGTCGTGATGAAATATATAATTGAGTGTCGTCCGCGTAACAGTGGAAATTAATTCCATGTTTTCTTATAATATTACCAAGTGGCAGCATATATATTAAGAATAGCAGAGGGCCTAAAACCGATCCTTGCGGTACTCCATAGTCTACTGACGTTATCTTTGATTTTTTCCCATTTAAACAGACAAAATGATAACGGTCCGATAAGTACGATCTAAACCAGCTTAATGCCTGTCCCTGAACACCAGTGTAGTTTTGTAGTCGATCCAAGAGTATTTTATGATCTATAGTGTCGAACGCAGCGCTAAGATCAAGTAGGACTAGTATTGAGATACGGCCTTGGTCAGAAGCTAAAAGTAAATCATTTGTAATTTTAACTAGCGCAGTTTCTGTACTATGATGCGGTCTGAATCCTGACTGGAATTTTTCATAGATATCATTTTCTTGCAAAAAAAGAGCACAATTGAGCGGACACAACTTTTTCTAGTATTTTGGACATAAATGGAAGATTTGAAATGGGTCTGTAATTTGCCAAGTTATTTGTATCTAATTGCGGTTTCTTAATGAGAGGTTTTATTACTGCCAGCTTGAATATTTTTGGAACATGACCTAAAGATAAAGACGAGTTAATAATATTGAGGAGAGGCTCTTCCACTACAGGTAATAGTTCTTTCAGTAGTTTAGTGGGTATTGGATCTAATAAACAAGTTGTTGGTTTAGAAGCAATGATAAGTTTATTTAGCTCCTCCTGTCCTATCGTTGTAAAGCGGTTTAGTTGTTCTAGAGGGGCCATAATTGAAGCTGAATCATAAGACACCATAGAGGATTGTACATTTATAATTGTGTTTCGGGTGCTTTCTATTTTCTCATTGAAGTAATTCATAAAATCATTACTACTAAACTGTAACGGTATATTTTGCTCTGGTGATGTCTGTTTATTTGTTAGTCTAGCCACGGTGTTAAATAAAAACCTTGGATTATTTTGGTTATTTTCGATTAGTTTGCGGAGATGCTCAGCCCTGGCTGTTTTTAGTGTCTTTTTATAACGTGACTGTCACGGGTGCGGGTTCAGGCAGAAGGACGAACAGGCAGAGTCCAGAAAGCTCCAATGCAAAAGGTTTTAATCATAAATAACAGGATACAGGCAGGCGGAACACAGGGTAACATTAACATCGACCGACAAAGACTGACTAAAACAGAAGGAACTAAATACACAGAAGAATCAAACATAATGAGGTGAAGACAGGTGAAACAGATGACGATGACGAGGAACAGGTGGCTGATGAGGGAGTGAACACGGGATAGGGTGACGAGAGGATCCTGGGAAGTGTAGTGCTGAAGACAAGACTGGTGCAGACGGAGGACTGTGACAGGACTCCCCCCTCCCGGGAGGCGTGACCTCACGCCGCAGAACAGAGGAAGGAGGGGGGACGAACTGGGGGCTGAGAGGGGTGTGGCCAGGGCGGAGCAGGCTGAGGACGTGGCCAGGGCGGAGCAGGCTGAGGGCGTGGCCAGGGCGGAGCAGGCTGAGGGCGAGACCAGGGCGGAGCAGGCTGAGGGCGAGACCAGGGCGGAGCAGGCTGAGGGCGAGACCAGGGCGGAGCAGGCTGAGGGCGAGACCAAGGCGGAGCAGATGGAGGGCGAGACCAGGGCGGAGCAGATGGAGGGCGAGACCAGGGCGGAGCAGATGGAGGGAGGACCCCTGGTGGAGCCGATGGAAGCGGGGCTGACAACACCAGGGGGCCGACTGACAGGGGCGGAGCAGATGGGAGAGGGGACAAGGGTGAAGCAGAGGGACAGACGACTTTGGGTGCTGAGGAGGGACCGAGGGACCATGGTGACACCGTAGGTACAGGTGACAGAAGTGACGACAGGGGCACAGAGGGACACGGTGAGGCCAGAGGGAGTGAGGGCTGACGGGTGACTGGAGGGAGTGAGGAGTCCGACAGAACCGGGGGGGTGACATGACGGGGCGGAGCCAAGGGAAGGAAGTCCAAAGGTGAAGGGAGGATGACGAGGGAACGAAGGGAGTCCGGAGGGTCGAGGGAGCCTGGTCGAGCTGGTGGACTGAGGGGCCATGGAGGAGCTGAGGGAGGTAGGAGCCACGGGGGAGCTGATGGGACAGAGGGCCGAGGAAGTGTCTCTGAGGAGGAGGTGTGAGGCGAAGACCGGGGATCCAAGGACCAGGCTGGTTTAGGGGAGCTGAAGGGCAGGAGAGCAGAGCGAGGACAGATGAGAGGAGGCGGGAGAGGGAGGCAGGGTGGGATCCCGGTCTCTGGCGCTGGCTGGACGGTCCCTGGCGCTGGCTGGACGGTCTCTGGCGCTGGCTGGACGGTCTCTGGCGCTGGCTGGATGGTCTCGGGCTCTGGCTGGACGGTCTCTGGCGCTGGCTGGACGGTCTCTGGCGCTGGCTGGACGGTCTCTGGCGCTGGCTGGACGGTCTCTGGCGCTGGCTGGACGGTCTCTGGCGCTGGCTGGACGGTCTCTGGCGCTGGCTGGACGGTCTCTGGCGCGCTGGACGGAACCAGCAGTGAAGAGCATACAGTCTCTGGAGGGCTGGACGGAACCAGCAGTGAAGAGCATACAGTCTCTGGAGGGCTGGACGGAACCAGCTGTGAAGAGCATACAGTCTCTGGAGGGCTGGACGGAACCAGCTGTGAAGAGCATACAGTCTCTGGAGGGCTGGACGGAACCAGCAGTGAAGAGCATACAGTCTCTGGAGAGCTGGACGGAACCAGCAGTGGAGAGCATACAGTCTCTGGAGAGCTGGACGGAACCAGCGGGGAAGAGCATTCAATCTCTGGAGAGCTGGACGGAACCAGCGGCGAAGAGCATTCAATCTCTGGAGAGCTGGACGGAACCAGCGGCGAAGAGCATTCAATCTCTGGAGAGCTGGACGGGACCAGCGGTGAAGAGCATACAGTCTCTGGAGGGCTGGACGGAACCAGCTGTGAAGAGCATACAGTCTCTGGAGGGCTGGACGGAACCAGCTGTGAAGAGCATACAGTCTCTGGAGGGCTGGACGGAACCAGCAGTGAAGAGCATACAGTCTCTGGAGAGCTGGACGGAACCAGCAGTGGAGAGCATACAGTCTCTGGAGAGCTGGACGGAACCAGCGGGGAAGAGCATTCAATCTCTGGAGAGCTGGACGGAACCAGCGGGGAAGAGCATTCAAACTCTGGAGAGCTGGACGGGACCAGCGGTGAAGAGCATTCAATCTCTGGAGAGCTGGACGGAACCAGCGGCGAAGAGCATTCAATCTCTGGAGAGCTGGACGGAACCAGCGGTGAAGAGCATTCAATCTCTGGAGAGCTGGACGGAACCAGCGGGGAAGAGCATTCAAACTCTGGAGAGCTGGACGGGACCAGCGGTGAAGAGCATTCAATCTCTGGAGAGCTGGACGGAACCAGCGGCGAAGAGCATTCGAGCAATGGAGTGGGGCTGGTGACGTCATACATGGTAAAGGGAGATCCACATGACACCAGCACCCACTCCACATAGGCCACAAAGTCCCCTCGAGGCCCGTCTCCGGGCAGGCGTGCCTGGGTTTCAGCGTTTAGGCCTGCCCGGAAGAACACACAGAGGCTTGTGTCATCATAGTGAACGTGAGGTACCAAGTCCAAATACCTCTGTGTGTGGGCCTCGAGGGATTGATCCTCCTGCTCCAGGAGGAGAAGTTGTACAGCTGCTAAATCCATTTTTGGTGGTCGGTCGATCTGTCACGGGTGCGGGTTCAGGCAGAAGGACGAACAGGCAGAGTCCAGAAAGCTCCAATGCAAAAGGTTTTAATCATAAATAACAGGATACAGGCAGGCGGAACACAGGGTAACATTAACATCGACCGACAAAGACTGACTAAAACAGAAGGAACTAAATACACAGAAGAATCAAACATAATGAGGTGAAGACAGGTGAAACAGATGACGATGACGAGGAACAGGTGGCTGATGAGGGAGTGAACACGGGATAGGGTGACGAGAGGATCCTGGGAAGTGTAGTGCTGAAGACAAGACAGACTGGTGCAGACGGAGGACTGTGACAGTGACATACTGTTTTTCCACGCGATTCTAAAGACCTGTAAATTAGTTTGTTTCCATTTATGCTCTAACTTGCGAGTTTCTCTCTTGATAGCATGCGTAGCACTGTTGTACCATGGTGCTTTAGTTTTCTCTCTAACCTTTTTTAATCTAATTGGTGCAACAATATCTAATGTACTAGTAAAAATGGTGCTTAAACTGCTAGTCATTTCCTCTAATTCATCTGTTTGTTTGGGTTCACTTACCAGCTTAGATAGATCAGGTAAGCTATTTGAGAATACATCTATAGTGGTTGGAAGGATTGTTCTGCCTGGTCTCTAACGTGGCGCAACATGACATATTTCAGCAGTACGTATTATGCAAGTCACCATGTAATGATCAGTGACATCATTGCTTTGCGGTATAATATCAATATCAGTTGGATCGGTTCCATATGATATAATTAAATCTAGTGTATGATTTAGATGGTGAGTGGGACCACTGACGTTTTGTTTGACCCCAAAGGAGTTTAATAAGTCTGTAAACGCAGCCCCTAAAGCATCATTTGTATTATCTACGTGTATGTTAAAATCTCCAGCAATTATTGCTTTATCGACGTTCACCAATAGATCTGAGAGAAAGTCTGCAAACTCTTTTAGGAATTTAGCATATTGCCCTGGAGGTCTATATACAGTAGCCAAGGCTAGAGATAATATGGATTTCCTTCTTACATCTAAGAGCGTAACATTTAGCACAAGTACTTCAAATGAATTAAACCTGTGACCTGTTTTCTGAGTAATATTAAAAATATCTTTATAGATTGTTGCAACACCGCCGCCACGGCCGATCAGGCGAGGCTCATGTTTATAACAGTATCCTGGCGGAGTAGATTCGTTTAGACCGAAATACTCATATGGTTTAAGCCAGGTTTCAGTAAGGCACAGAACATCGAAGTTATTATCTGTGACCATTTCATTTACAATAACCGCCTTAGGTGTGAGCGATCTAATGTTTAGGAGACCTAGCTTTAGAAATTGTTTTTGTTGACTGATATTTAGATTTTCCGTTTTGATTACAATAAGATTTTTGCTAGATCCTGCACTAGTTTTATTATTTGGCTTCACTAAACGAGGAATAGACACAGTTTCTATGTAATGTTCCACACTATGCATATTAGTTAAGTTTGGACCGCAAAGGCTGTGATTTGGACTTTGATGTCGTTCGCTCCCGCGTGCAGCACAACAGCTCCGACGCGCTCGTCCCCGTTCAGGATCTCGGGAACCTGTGCAGCGACATCAAGAACACGAACAGATCTTTAGATTTAATGTCTTCTTTTCTCTTCAGGTGATTTCATAGACTGTATCTGCAGTTCTTGTTCTGCTCGTCTCTTTTTCCATTCTCTTCTTTCCTTCAGTGATTCTGTTTTTTTAACAGGCTTATTAAGGTTGAGGTGACTCCATGTTTAATATACACAGATTTTGTGGCTCAGATAAAGTCCAGTTGTGGTTTATTTCTTTGCTGCTCTTGGCTGACATGTGGCATTGCTATGGCCTTACCCTTTACTGTTATTTTAGTTGTAAAGAGAGCTTTTAATGTTGCTTTTAATGTTAATGATTAAAATGTACACAAATAAAATAGGCATTTACTCTTAAAATGACAAATACTGCATGATGCAACATAACACTGCACTCTAAGTACTCAAGTAGCAACAAAATATGGTTATGAGCTTTAAACTGTTCGGGAATAGTATGCACATTGGGACGCAGCTTCTGTCGAGCGCTTTCTCGGACACAAGCCGTTTCTCAATACCAAGTACGCAGACTTCGGATTTGCGTCCTTGGTAGTTCAGACTTGCAAGTTCGACTCCGGAGAACGAACTCCCGAGGATGCGAGGACAAGTCCGGTTCTTCTGCAAATGGAACAGAGCGTAGAGTAGAACGGGTACAGTTGAGACATAGGTACAGTACAGTTGAGACACCTTAAATAACTTGCGTGCACAGCCAGCAAAAGTTGTCATTTTTGCTGTGCACATGCGTATTAGTGTCCTCTTTGATCGTGGGAAATTTGATCAATGGACGCATTTCCGATCCAAAGATATTGGCAAAAGTTTTTTGACTTTCACTTCACCATGCACACTCCACAATGAATAGCTTATTATCCTTATGTGAGTGTTAAACGTAACTGGTATAATCACAAACGTTATTCTGTGCCCTAAAAACTGGCATATTTCATGGTATTGTGTCATGCATGGTCATTGCAAAATCTAGAGAAATGCGCGAGGTGGCCAGCGAGGTACAGTTGAGACACACTGTCTCAGCTGTACCCGCGATAGAGTTCAATTAGGAAACACACTGTTTAGTTGTTCAGTGTTATGATAACAGGTTAAATGTTATAATTAGCCAGCAAAAGCCACAAATGAAATAAAAATTTGGTATTTGTGATCATTAAACTGTGTATTATTAATTAATATATAAAATATATTGTTTCTGTTTTATAAAATTTAACTAGTGCTAATTAAAATAAAATTAATGAATTTGAATGGATGAATAAAAAAACATGTTGCCCAATTGTTATTTTTTTTATATGTATTTATTATATTTTCAATGAACGATTAGTTACCTTTACATCATTAAAAATGGGTGTCTCAACTGTACCATGGTACTGTCTCAACTGTACCACATATGAGTACAGTTGAGACAAAGTTGAAACAAAAAGCACCTTATTTTTATGAGCTAATTGTGGAAAATATAAACTACTTATGAGTAATATTGATTGATAATATCTTAGTCTACAAGCTAATAAAATGTCATGTGGCATGTCATGTGAAAATTCACGTCTTTTCAGTATCTATTTTTGTGTGAAAAATCAAAACGCAAAAAGTGTCTCAACTGTACCCAGTCTACCCTACTTGATTGCGTCACTCAGCACGCTCTCAAAAAATACTCAAAACAGTATTGATTACGTGTGTTTTTAGCTCGGTAGTAGAGGAGTTTCTCGCAATACCGCACTGTTTTACCATGCCTGGAAGTAACTGCTGTGTTAAAAACTCCTCCAGTAATTCATACGATACATATGGAAAACATAGGAACAATGGAATTAAGTTTTTGGGGTTACCGAAATTAACACAGCAGGGAGAGTCTGATCTGACGGGGAGACGCCGGATTGCTGGGTTTGCTGATGCCTTTAGTATACGATTTTCAGTGTTTGCTGTCCCTTAACGAACATATGCAAAAGTGTTGTTTGAGTGCGGTCATTACTTTTTTATTTCATTGAAATAAATGTTTGAAACAACTTGATATTGCTTAACAATATTTATTGAGAACTGAAATATATAGGCTATTTGGACAACATAAGTTTCATGGACAACATAAGTAATAATAATAAAATAATAATGTTATTAGTGCAAAAGAACAAATATATTGATGGTGCTTCTCCAAATACAGCTGTTTTGCACTTTGTGTGAGTTTGTTCCAGTAAGGTCCCTTTTCTTTCGTCTTATCTTTTAGCATTGCTTTACTTTCTTCCTTTTTTTCTCATTCCCTATCGAGGGAACTCAAACTGCGTCCAAGTGACACTTTGGGGGGAACGCCCCTCAGCGTAGTGTCTCTGAAGCATGAATGAAACTAAGCCAATCTCCGATTGGATCAACGTGATGACGTGATGTGTCACGACACATAGGCGGAAGCATATATAAGGAACCGGCACACACAACATGTCAGCTTTCTGTTCTTCAGCTAAGCGCTCTCTGTGACTGTCAGTCTTATTTATTGTTTGTCTGTCTAAGCAAGTATATCTCCCTAAAATCTGATAATGGCGAGTGTGAATTTCAGGCGGTGTGTGCACCCTTGCCCTCGCTACATCACGGGCGGGGACACACACCAACTGTGTACACATTGTCTGGGAATGCAGCACGCGCAGGCAGCTCTCGAGGGAGCTGCTTGCGAGCATTGTGAGGCTTTACCGCTCCGCGTGCTGCGTTCCCGGCTGGCCCTTTTCAATGAAGAGGGTCAGCCTCGTGAGCCCCGTGGTGCGCGACGCTCTTCATGGGGCTCGCAAATGGATCTGTCTGAGGATCCCGAGGCTGCTGAGGCACCTTTCTCGGGATTCATCGGACAGTTCCGATGCCCTCGAGCCTCGCGCAGAAGCCCGCTCGGCGGCTTCTTCTGCGCGAGTCGAGGATCCGATGCTTGAGCTGTCTGCTTCCGAGGAGGTGGACGTGCTCAGCATCGAAGGGGGCGGGGACTTCGGGGATGACTCGCCACCCCGTGTCCCCGCATATGAGGAGCTGGTAGAGGTTGTTTCCCGTGCAGTGGCTCATTTAAAGATCGATTGGCCACCAGAAAAGCAGGAAGTGCAAGTTAAAAGCAAATTAGATGAGCGCTTCCTGCAGCACAGGGAACAACCTCATCAACGGGGCTTACCGTTTTTTCCCGATTTGCATACTGAGGTGTGTAAATCGTGGAAGAAACCCCATTCTTCTCGTGTTTCCAATCCCACTATATTAAAATATAGTAATATCATGGGGGCACGAGAGAATGGTTATGGGATGATGCCGCGGGTTGAACAGCCTTTGGCTAATTATTTATCACCTGAGTCGGCATCATCCTTTAAAGCCCCGGTGCTGCCCACCAAGCCATGCAGAGAAACATCTTCACTGGTGGGCAGGGCATATATGGCTGCGGGTCGGGCTGGTGCGAGTCTTCACACCATGGCGCTTCTCCAAGCGTACCAGGCCGACCTTCTTAAGGATATTGATGAGGGCGAGGGACCAACTCCGGAGGATGTGGCGGAGTTGAGGAAGGTCGCTGATTTGTCTCTCCGAGTCACCAAAGAGACGGCCCGCGCTGTCGGTCGCTCCATGGCGGCAATGGTGGTCTCGGAGAGACATTTATGGTAAATCTGACGAGCATCAGGGAGAAAGACAGGGCTTTCCTCCTTGATGCCCCGATTTCGCCTTCTGGCCTGTTCGGCGACGCTGTTAATACCGTTGTCGACAGGTTTCAGGAGGCGAAAAATCAATCAGCGGCCTTCAAACAATTTCTCCCTCGCCGCTCAGTATCCAGGAAGTCTGCCCCCAGTGGGCAGTCGCAGCCTCAGCCAGGTACCAGCTCCTCCACCTACAGGCAGGTTCAGAGAGAGAGCGTCGCGTCTAGAGCCCCCCCTCAAGGAGCTTGGGGGCATAGACGGCGCTCTCAATCTAAGCCGCAAGCCAAGCAGGGCGACCTGAGGGCCGTCCTGCAGGCTAAGAAAACATCTAAGAGGTCCTAGCAGTGCTAGGATCTCTGCGGGCGGCCCCACCCGTGATGGAGCGACTGAGGTCGTCTCCCTCGCGGAGCCCGCAGGAAATCGGTGTTGTTCTCCCGCCGTCAAGTACGTTTCGGGACGCATCGGTTTCCAGCGATCACAAGCTGCTTTGTCCGCCCCACGAGCCTGCGGACGGGCAGCGATTGCGTTCGCCCATCGAGAATCGTTTTCGGTCCAGTCCTGCCGGAGATCCGTTTCAGGCGGTCGAGAACGAATCCCGATTAATACCCGAAACCAGGCTCGAGAGCCTGGTTCCCTTGGCGAAATATTTCGATGCATGGAAAAATCTAGCGAATATTTCCCAGTGGGCGCTGCGCACGATACAATACGGGTACAGGCTGCAGTTCGGGTTCCACCCACCCAGATTCAACGGGGTGGTCTGGACTGTAGTCAACCCGACGCAGGGTCGGGTATTGGAACAGGAAGTAAACTCCCTGCTGGCAAAGGGGGCCATAGAGCATATTCCTCCACTAGACAGGGAGTCCGGGTTTTACAGCCGCTATTTTATAGTTCCCAAAAAAGATGGGGGGTTGCGTCCGATCATAGATCTCAGATATCTAAACCGCTCTCTGAGGAGATTCAGGTTCAAGATGCTCACTATTCCCATGATCGTGAGTCAGATCCAATCCGAGGATTGGTTCGTCACGATAGATCTGAAGGACGCATAATTTCATATATCCATCCTTCCATCCCACAGGAAGTTCCTGAGGTTCGCTTTCGGGGGCGAAGCGTACCAATATCGGGTTCTTCCATTCGGCCTAGCTCTCTCTCCCCGCACATTCACCAAATGTATGGATGTAGCTCTAGCACCTCTGAGGCTCCAGGGCATCAGGGTGCTCAACTATATAGATGACTGGCTGATTCTGGCCCAGTCTCAAGAGCTGGCGGTTCAGCATCGAGATGTTGTTCTTGCCCACATCCAGAAACTGGGGTTGAGACTAAACACGAAGAAGAGCGTGTTGATACCAGCCCAAAGGACTACGTTCCTGGGAGTGGTATGGGATTCGGTCGTAATGCGGGCACGATTGTCGCCTGCGCGAGTTGAGTCCATTCTGGCCACAGTGGCTGGGATAAAGCTAGGCCAAGCCGTCACTGTCAAGCATTTCCAGAGAGTGCTGGGACTCATGGCAGCAGCGTCCAACATCATTCCATTTGGCCTGCTGCACATGAGGGCCTCCAGTGGTGGTTAAAGACCAAGGGCTTCTCCCCGAGGGGAAACCCGTTCCGCACAATCAGAGTTACGCGCAGATGCCTTCGTTCTCTGGTTATGTGGAAGAAAGCTTGGTTCTTGTCCCAAGGTCCAGTGTTGGGAGCGCCATGTCGCCGGAAAACCGTTTCGACAGACGCTTCCCTCACGGGCTGGGGCGCGGTCATGGACGGCCGCTTCACGACAGGCCTATGGCGGGACCATCATTCCTCCTGGCACATAAACTGCCTGGAAATGTTGGCGGTCTCCCGGGCTCTGAGGAGCTTCCTGCCGGACCTCAGAGGTCATCACGTCCTCGTGAGGTCAGACAGCATGTCAGTGGTGGCCTATATAAACCATCAGGGGGGCCTGAGGTCTCGCCCTCTATGCAGACTGGCGCATCAGATCCTCCTGTGGTCCCAGGGGAAACTGTTGTCTCTGAGAGCAACATACATCCCGGGAAGTCTAAATCAGGGAGCAGACGTCCTGTCGAGACAGGGGCTGAGGCCCGGGGATTGGAGACTTCACCCCGAGGTGGTGGAGTCGATATGTCAGAGGTTCGGCCCTGTGGAAGTGGACCTGTTTGCGTCTCGAGAGACGACCCACTGTCCGCTGTGGTTTTCCCTCACCCCTCCAGCCCCACTGGGGCTGGATGCTATGGTGCAGACGTGGCCGAGGCTGCGTCTGTATGCATTTCCCCCGATCGCTCTGCTCCCGGGAGTTCTGGAAAGGGTCCGTCACGACGGGATCAGTCTACTGTTGGTAGCCCCGTTGTGGCCGGCCCGAGTATGGTTCTCGGACATAATATTGCTCCTAGACGGCCCTCCGTGGGAGATTCCCCTCAGGAGGGACCTGCTGACACAGGCGGGGGGCTCAATATTTCACCCTCGGCCGGAGTTATGGAAACTGTGGGTCTGGCCCCTGAGGGGGCACAGTACCTAGAGGCCGGCCTGTCAGCTGGAGTAGTGGAGACCATACTCAGCTCTAGAGCTCCCTCCACGAGGAAACTGTATGGTTTAAAGTGGAATGTGTTTATTGATTGGTGTAGGAGGCGTGAGGTTGACCCAGTTAACTGCCCAGTGGCTTCAGTGCTGGAGTTCCTCCAAGATCGCTTCTCCTCTGGTCTTACCCCGTCCACGCCCAAGGTGTACGTGGCTGCCATTGTGGCTTTCCACGCTCCGTTGGGTGATGGGTCTCTGGGGAGACACCAATTGATCGTACGTTTCCTCCGTGGAGCTTGGAGGATGAGACCTGCGGCTCGTACCAGGGTTCCCTCTTGGGACCTGGCAGTAGTTCTAGAAGGATTGGCTGAGGCCCCCTTCGAGCCACTGGAGTCGGCTGAGGCCAAGAACCTAACGCTGAAGGTCGCTTTTCTGTTGGCCATCACTTCTCTGAGGAGGGTGGGAGATCTTCAGGCGCTCTCCATATCTAACGAGTGCCTGGAGTTTACTCCAGGCAACATTAAGGCCATCCTTCACCCTAGGCCTGGCTATCTGCCTAAGGTGCCATCTAATGTGGCACGGCCTACGGTTCTGCAGGCATTTCATCCCCCACCTCACCTGACGGCGGATGAGGAGAGACTTCATAGGCTCTGCCCTGTCAGAGCACTAGGGATATATATTCAGAGGTCCTCTTCATGGCGGAAGGCGGACCAGTTGCTGGTATGTTTCGGGTCGCCCAAAAAGGGGTTTCCGGCCTCAAAACAAACCATCAGCAACTTGATTGTCAATGCGATTTCCACAGCTCATCAGGTGCGCGGTATGCCTTCACCTTTGGCTGTGAGGGCCCATTCCACTAGAGGCATAGCATCCTCTAGGGCCCTTCTGGATGGGCTACCCCACATACCTTCATTAGGTTTTACAGCTTAGACATTCCGTCGACACCCGGCTCTCTTGTGCTCGCGTCCTGAGTGTGCCTGTAAGCAGCTTCACACCAGGACAGGCAGGGCGCGTTGTGGCGTAGTGGGTACTCGTTCCCCCAAAGTGTCACTTGGACGCAGTTTGAGTTCCCTCGATAGGGAACGTCCTCGGGTTACGACTGTAACCCTTGTTCCCTGAGAAGGGAACGAGAACTGCGTCTCGTGGCCACGCCTTCCCCTGCCTGGGAGCGCTTGCTTCATCACAGAAGCTGACATGTTGTGTGTGCCGGTTCCTTATATATGCTTCCGCCTATGTGTCGTCACACATCACGTCATCACGTTGATCCAATCGGAGATTGGCTTAGTTTCATTCATGCTTCAGAGACGCTACGCTGAGGGGCGTTCCCCCCAAAGTGTCACTTGGACGCAGTTCTCGTTCCCTTCTCAGGGAACAAGGGTTACAGTCGTAACCCGAGGACGTTTTCTTAGATCCGTCTCTGTCCTGCCAAAATAATAAATGTGCTAAAATTTATGAGCACTGGAATGTTTAGTCGCGTCTATGGGTTCTAAAGGCGTTGCCCTTGGTTACCGATAGCGTCTCCTACCATCATGGCCGACCGGCTCAGACCCCGCCCAAATAGGCACGTGACTCCTCATTCTCAATTGACGCTTGCTGGTTGATGCGAGGTGCATTCTGGGTTACCTGGCTATCTCAAGTCCACACAAGTCACCTCTCGATGCATCCTCGGTAAACACATAGACATAATATATACATAGACGCCCTATTGGCCGCTTTGGAACGTTGCTGCGTCAACGGGTCCGCCATTTTGCGGAGGTCAAGACTGCATTGTAATTAAATGTAAGTAAACGGGTGAGCTGCGTTTTTCTGGATAAAAACATTCTTGGATAAGAATGGTGAAGATCCCCATACTGAGATATTTAAGTTTGCTCATTGTGGAAAAAGCATTTTATGTGATTGACCAGATTTTAGCAATAACATTGATAACTGATGGTTCCTTTATGATAATACATTATGTTGTGGTACAACTGGGCATGCAGTGCAATGCAAATAGTAATTATAACATAAAGTGAAAAGTAATTGTAAATAGTTTAGTCAATAAAATAAACAAATAGTATACAGCAAATAAAATGGAAATGAATACATGTAAAAATATTGATAATAGTTTATTAATAATTCTATAATAATAGCAATATAATAAGACATTTCAACTACAGAATAAACACACACAAAAAATATGTTTAATATTTAGCTCTTTGTGTTAAATTTCAGTTTTATTGATCAGTAATAGGCTAGCCATTATAACAGAAGTAGCTTCAGTCAAACATACAATGTTAAAATAGCCTAAATATAAAGTTATGAAACTTTACTTTGCCCTCAGCCAAAACTATTTACCAGGGAACCATTTCTAGATTAATGAGACTGTAGTGGCTATTTGTCCATAAACTTAAACAAAACAAAAAAAACAATAAACTTCTCAAATGGCCACTTGAGGCTCGTCATGGTTTGGCTTGTTAGGGGTTAACAGTTAAAGGACCCAGAACCAGATATGAAGAATGAAGACCCGGAGTCGGAATTATAAAAATTAAAGAAAGTTTTACTGAACATAGTTTGCCATTTCATCAGCAGAAGTCAGCTTCAAGACTCACTCAGGAGTTCGTAGGCCGCCCCCTTACAGTTACAAAGATCACAGCAGTTATACTGTTCCCAAGGTCTAAGCTACATCATTGCTTACACGTTGAATGATTCTCATTGGCTACGATATAGATAAACACAGTAATTTTCCACACATATACAGATAGACGAAACATATCTCCATCGATGAGGCACGTCATGACCTTCCAGGTCATAGATTTGGGTTGCTGGCGCCAGTGTGTCCAGAACAACAACTTATTCAATCTCCAATAATGGCAGTGGTTCCTTAACCTGCAACTAAGAAGACTAGCACTGAACTTTAGTCTAACTGGAGTAAGACTTCAACAAAGAAATAGTGCCTTAAACTGTTGGACTCAATGACCCCTTTATGTTTTAACACTCAAACATAAACCAAATCCCTACTTCCCTATTATTTTCACTGTTACTGCATTCACCTAGGACACTAGCAAATAGGAGCTCCCATCAAGGCTGAAGAGAGTCTGAGCGTCTTATTATCAGTTAAGTGTACCAAAACATAATGGTAAAACATTCACTTTGTTTGGGAGAAAAACAGATAACATTTGCTTCTCAGAAAGCAAATATAATAGAAAGAATACAGTTTAATATAACAATTAAAGTTCAATAAAGCAATGCTCAATATAGCTTGACCGTCTGTACAGAGAAGTATCATATGTGTTGGACATATGTGTTCACGACGCCTTTAGGATCCATAAACCTTTCTCCTGAGACCAGAGAAAGAGACAAATGGCCTTGTACACCTAAAAGAAGCTGGTGACGTGCATCAGCATGCATTTAAGAATATTATTTCACAAGCAAAAGCACAAAGAATAAATGTATATGTCGATAAATGATTAAGTAACAATTAATATACTTAATTATTGATTTTATAAAAGAAATACATAATCATTTAAAATGATATTATGATATATATACTGAAGAGGCAAGGGATTTTGACCACCCCTTCAGTCCCCCGTTTTAGACCAATGTGGGGTCCAATACCGCCACGTCTGGTCTAACCAGTGAGGTCACTACGGAAGGGGGAGTGGTGACGCATGCTCCCCTGACGGGTCACACTTGTCTCTTCACCTCGTCACGGACATGCTGGATACTAAAAATTCCAGTCCCCATTAAGAGGCTCTCCCACCTTCCACTCACAACAGGACATCAATGTCATTCTTCCTCAGTTTATCAGTCAGGTTAACATTTTTATAAAACACATAACTGATTACGAAACAAGTACAGATTTATCCTCTGGAAGCCGGGCTAAACAAGCACCGTTGCTATTCTGCTCTTGCTTTGATCGGTTAGCGTAGCAGATAGCTAACATAAGACCCAATAAATAAAGACCCAGGAAACCGGAGTAGAGAGAGGCCTTTAGTAAGGATCTTTCCAATTTTGTAAAACTGTGAAAACATAATAACATGGCATTACAAACTGCCCATATATACATATACGTGAATATGCAAATCAAGTCTAACATATATAGCTATCCCATAAGAAAAATTAGTCATTTTAAAGAGACTTGTAGGACTAGTTAGCATTTAAGCTAACATTAACATGGATGTCTATGGAGAAATGCTAATCGCGATTAGCATCTATTAATACAACATACTTATTATGTTAAAACGGACAATACTCAAAGAATATAGCAAAGTAAATATACTTTTTACAGAAATACTTACAGACTTAGACCTTCAAAAACTACCAAGGCAAAGAGAAAAGAGTAACTGCTGCGAGACCTCTCAGTAGATCAGAGTCAGAAGCACACGGGCAAAAACAACGGCAAGAGAGGAGGGACTAAATATGAGAACTTAAATGCAATATAAATTTACACCACTACATGTCTCTAATGCAACACAAAGAGGGGCAGAACACTCCCCGCCTGGTATTAAATAATACCACTATGGCCCATTACTGAGAAGCAGCACAATGTCTGAAACAGGTCTTGAATACACCTTGGGAGTACCCTGTCTCATGATCTTCACATTGACTTGCCGAATCCTGCCATCACGACTGGGGATGGTTTCCGCAATAACACCTGTGGGCCACTCATTCCTTTTAACTTGAGTGTCTTTAAGGAGTACCACATCTCCAACTTGCAGGTTCGGTCTTTCTGATTTCCACTTCTTACGGGGTTGGAGCGTCTCCAAGTACTCTTGCTTCCAGCGTCTCCAGAAAGTTTCAGCGAGGCTTTGGACTTGCCTCCATTGCTTGCTATAAAGATCTTTGAGATCCATGTTCCCCAGAGGAGCAGATACTGGATCAATCTTCTGAGTGAGCAGCATTGCTGGTGTGAGAACAGCTGGCATCCCTGGATCAGAGGACACTGGAACAAGAGGTCTTGCATTCATGATTGCCATGATTTCAGCCATGAGAGTCACAAGCACTTCATGAGTGAGGCGACAGTTCTCCTTCAATAGCATGGCATCCAAAATGCGGCGTGCAACACCGATCATCCTCTCCCACACTCCACCCATGTGAGAGGAGTGTGGAGGATTGAATATCCAGGTGCAACTTTTTTCTTGCAGGTGAGCTTTTAGCTCAGGATCTTCTGAGTTTATTTGCAGTTCTTTGCAAGCTCCAACAAAGTTTGTGCCCCTATCAGAACGGAGCAGACTTACAGGACCTCTGATAGCGGTGAATCTCCTCAAAGCATTGATGAAGCTGGAGGTTGACATGGTCTCTACAACCTCAATATGCACTGCTCGTGTACTCAGACAAGTGAACATAACTGCCCAGCGTTTGTTTTCTACTTGACCACCTCTGGTTCTGCGCGACGAGATGGTCCAAGGTCCGAAAACGTCAAGTCCAACATTCGTGAACGGAGGATCCATGGTGAATCTGTCCAGAGGTAAGTCAGACATTTTTTGTTCTTCCAACTTTCCTCTTAATCTTTTGCAGATCACACATTTGTGAATCACACTTGACACCAATCTCTTACTTCCTGTTATCCACAGTCCAGCTGTACGAACTGCACCTTCAGTGAAGTGTCGTCCTTGGTGAGCAACTTGTTCATGATAATGTCTTACCAGCAGAGTAGAGACATGATGGTTTTTTGGAAGAAGGATTGGATGCTTTTCTTCCCAGGACATGTCTGCTGACGATATTCGACCTCCAACTCTCAGCAAACCATTATCATCTACGATGGGATCCAAACTTCTGATTGAACTGTGTCTTGAGACTTCTTCACCCTTTGAGATGTTTTGAATTTCCTCTTTAAAGAAGTCCTGTTGTACGCTTCTCATTATTATGAGTTTTGCTTGAGGAAGCTCACCCATTCTCTGTTTATGGTCTGTATTTTTGGAGTAGGCTCTGGCCTTTTGGATGAGCCTGGCTGTTGCACGGGTAAGTGATTTCCAACTGGAGAATCTACTAAACCGATTAGAGCCGATACCTCCACCTCCACCTGTAGTGTTTTAGCATAGGTTGAAATTTGAGGGCGGATTTCTGCATCAGACTCTGGATGTAAAAGGTCAAATATCTCTAGCTGAGGAGACTCATCCGACTCAGGTTTTGTCAGAAAAGCTGGACCTGAAAACCAGTTGGTGTCTTTTAGGAGAGCGGCTGGGACTGACCTGGATCCATGATCTGCAGGATTATGGCTGGTGCTGATATAGTGCCACTGATTAGGGTGCGAGGACTTCCTGATTCTTGTCACTCTGTTTGCAACATATACATAGAAGTTCCTGGACGTGTTATGAATGTAGCCAAGGACAATCCTGCTATCTGTGTAGTACTTGACTGTGTGAATCTCCACATCGATTTCATCCATTATCAGGTCTGCAAGCTCTGTTGCCAAGACAGCTGCACACAGCTCCAAACGAGGAACAGTGTGCGCAGGACGTGGAGCCAGCTTGGACTTCCCCATAATGAACCCGACATGACTGCGTCCTTCTGTATCAACTGCCTTAAGGTAGGCTACAGCTGATATAGCTAAAGTCGATGCATCTGCGAAGACACAAATTTCTCTGTGTACAGTGGCAAGCAGAGAAACAGAAAGGTAGGTCCTCTGGATCTGAAGTAGCTTAAGTTCCATCAAGGAATCTTTCCAGGCTTTCCACTGGGTTATTTTGACGTCTGGTAGTTTAGTGTCCCAATCGTACTCTTCTATGGAGATATCTCTCACCAGAGCCTTTCCCTGAATCGTGATTGGTGCCACAAATCCCAAGGGATCGTAGACACTGTTGACCGTTGAAAGAATTCCCCTTCTAGTGAATGGCTTTTCCTCATCAGACACGCAGAAGAAGAAGCTGTCTGTTTGCAGGTCCCATCTGAGGCCTAGACTGCGTTGAAAAGGCAAAGGATCAGATGACAGATCCAGATCCTTAAGATCTTTGGCACGATCTTCAGATGGGAAAGAGTTCATAACAGTGCTGCTATTTGATGCTATCTTGTGCAACTTGATGCTTGACTCAGCTAACATCTCCCTTGTTCTTTTCAGAATGTCGATGGCTTCTACTGCTGTGGAGAATGAGGCGAGTCCATCATCCACGTAAAAGTTCCGCATGACAAACTGCTTAGCATCTTGGCCATGTTCTTTTTGTCCTTCTTGTGCTGCCCGTCTCAAGCCATAAATGGCCACAGCTGGTGAAGGGCTGTTACCGAATACATGTACTGCCATCCGGTATTCAGTCACTGGTTTTGTGAAGTCGTTATCTTCAAACCACAAGAACCTTAGGAAATCACGGTGTTCCTCACAGACTGTGAAACAATAAAACATCTGTTGCACATCTGCAGTGATTGCAAAAGGCTCCCTGCGGAAACGAAGAAGGACACCAAGAAGAGTATTATTGAGGTCTGGTCCCTTTAAGAGGACGTCGTTGAGGGAGACACCTTCGTACCTGGCACTGGAGTCAAACACCACCCGTATTTGGTCTGGCTTCTTAGGGTGGTAGACACCAAATGTTGGTAGATACCAGCACTCTTGATTCTCTTTCAATGGCGGAGCTAGTTCTGCCTGGTTTGACTCGAAGATTTTCTGCATGAAATCCATATATTGCTTTTTCATGTCTGGCTTTCTTTCCAAAGTGCGACACAGAGATGAGAGACGTTTGGCTGCTTGCTCTCTATTATTTGGGAGACGGCGCCTTGTGGAATGAAATGGTAAGGGAGCCACCCAACTGTTTGCATCATTCATGTGAACGTTTTTGTCCATGATCTCAAGGAAGGCTTGATCTTCAACAGACAAAGCTATTTTCTCATCCTCTTTTGTTCTTTTGAATACTGTGCTTCCAAGATCATCAATGTCATCTGCCAGTATGTCCATCTTTTTCAAGGTTTGTACACTGTGACTTGATCTCCTCTTGTCAAACTTTTCCCGGATGTGAATAACACTATGACATGGTCTAAGGAAAGACGTACGGCCAGTAGGTAGGACATCAGTCCTGTAAACATTAATGCTGCTAGGCTTGTGGGCCCCTCCGAGACATACCTCTCCAACAATGACCCAGCCGAGGTCAAGTTGTTGGGCATATGGAGCATTGTTGGGTCCATTATACTGTTTACGTACTTTGTGTACGCACAGTATATCTCTGCCGAGTAGAAGAAGAATGGCTGCATCCGGATCAATGGCTGGGATTTTATCCGCAATTGGCTTGAGGTGGGAATAGTGCTGTGCTATTTCTGCTGAGGGAATCTCTGAACGGTCGTCTGGCATCATGTCACACTCTATGAGTGATGGAAGTGAGATCTGTACCTTTCCATCTATTGACTCAACTATGAGGTTGTTTGCACGTCTTCCTGATGTTTCCACAATCCCTGAGCATGTTTTAAGGGTGTATGGTGCGGCATTTGCTCCAATGCCCAAAAGGTCGAACAGCTCGGTCTTGGCCAGAGACTTATTACTCTGCTCATCAAGGACAGCGTATGCTTTAACAGCTTTCTCCCTTTGGCCTGCAGGGTAGACTCGGACCAAGCATATTTTGGAGCATGATCGGGAACCGAATGAGTCCCCGCAGACTTCTGTGCACTTTGACATAACCTCTGGAGTCTCATCTTCCTGCTGCTCCCCGCCATGATCCTCCTTGACGGCAGAGCTGAATGACTTCCATGGCACTGGCCCTGGGTGAAGCGCAGCTAAGTGTTTGTTGCTGTTGCACTCTTTGCACTGCACAGATTTGTCACAGTTCTTGGCGAGATGATTTGTTGAGGCACAACACTTGAAACAAATGTGTTTCTCTTTGAGGTAAGCTTTTCGTTCATCTACGGTCTTGCTGCGAAAGCCACGGCATTTTCTTAGAGGATGGGGCTTATTATGTAACGGACATAATCTATCTGGATCCTCAACCTTTTCCTCCCTAATGTTTTGCTTATCACCACTTTCTGAAGAAACCTCAGTCTTCCTGGTGAACACATACGGTTTGGTGGGTTTCAGAGGTTTATCCGTCTTGACTGAACCACTCATGGTCAGTTCGACAAAGCTGGGGTCATTTCTTGTCTTTGCTTGGTCTCTGATAAACTTTACAAAGACACAAAAGGGGGGGTATTGAACCTGATGTTCGTCTTTATATTTAGAGCCGACTGCAATCCATTTCTCCAGAAGGTTATAAGGAAGCTTCTGTGCGATGGGATTGACTCCCCGTGGTGTGTTGAGGTAAGATAATCCAGGTAAGAATCCATCTTTCCTGGCTGCCTCCAGCTCTAGCAACAGGTCCCCTAGCTCCCACAGCTTCTCATTGTCCCTGTTTGATATTTTTGGAAACTCCTCTAACTTCTTAAGCAGAGCGTTTTCTATCATTTCTGCTGATCCATAGCATTCTTCCAATCTCTGTCACACCATTTTGAGTCCTGCGCTGGCATTATTGATGTGAACTGCACGGATCCGTTTAGCCTGCTCTGTAGACCGTGGTCCCAGCCATTTTGTCAGTAAATCTAGCTCTTTCCTGGGGGTTAAGTTCAGATCACTGGTGGAGTTGACAAAGGAAGCTTTCCAGGCCCAGTAGTTCTCTGGTTTATCGTCAAACTTTAAGAGCCCAGAGCTAATTATTTATTTGCGAATCAGGTATCTGGCTAAGTCTTTTGTGTCTGACTGATCATGCAGGGGTGCTCTAGAGGGCATGAAGTAGGTTTTACCTTCTGTTGGTGTGATGCGAGTCTGTAGAGGGCGGCACTCATTTTGGTAGAACTTCAAAGGGCTTGCATGGCTTTGCTGAGCGTAGGATGTGCTCGTGCTCTGGCGTTGTGCTGTTAATTCTTGGAACATGCCGTCGCTTATTTCTTCCCAACTGTGTGTTTGGATCCCACGATTATCTGTATCACCGTTGTCCATGTTTGTCTGGTGCTCTGGTGTAAAGATGCATTGTGGTTCCATGAGTTGAGACTGTTGCTCCCCATGTTCCAGCGAATGTTGTTGCACATACTCACTAGTGCGTTGATGTGAGTGATATGGAGCTAATTTGGTCACATTCTGCTGTGTTGGTTTTCCAACTTCTTCCTCATAAGCTGCTTCAAGGATTTCAGCCTCTGTAATAGCTGCTTCAGCAGCGCCCTGTATTTTCAGTGCTTTGAGGTTGGCCTGTAACTCAGTTGTCCTACGTTTCAGTTCCACTTCAAGCATAGTTTTTCTTTTAAATTCTTCTGCTTCTAACCGTGCTTGCTTTATTAGCATGTCTGCTTCTCTTTGTGCATATGCAGCTTTGATTTTTGCAGCTTCCGCTTTAGCTCTAGCTCTCGTGGCAGCAGAACCGTGTGCTGAGGCACGGCTAGAATGGGTTGAGCTTCTGGTATGGTAGGAGTGTTGAGACTGTCCATCTTCTGGATATAGCAGAGGTTTTTCTTCACTTTTTTCCTCCATGATAGATTGTTGAATCTATGCTGCACTTCTGGGCTGCAGTGTTGATATCTCACTTTTCTTATGGTAGCAGACTGAATTTTAAGTCTTTTTACTATTCTGCTCTTGCTTTGATCGGTTAGCGTAGCAGATAGCTAACATAAGACCCAATAAATAAAGACCCAGGAAACCGGAGTAGAGAGAGGCCTTTAATAAGGATCTTTCGAATTTTGTAAAACTGTGAAAACATAATAACATGGCATTACAAACTGCCCATATATATACGTGAATATGCAAATCAAGTCTAACATATATAGCTATCCCATAAGAAAAATTAGTCATTTTAAAGTGACTTGTAGGACTAGTTAGCATTTAAGCTAACATTAACATGGATGTCTATGGAGAAATGCTAATCGCGATTAGCATCTATTAATACAACATACTTATTATGCTAAAACGGACAATACTCAAAGAATATAGCAAAGTAAATATACTTTTTACAGAAATACTTACAGACTTAGACCTTCAAAAACTACCAAGGCAAAGAGAAAAGAGTAACTGCTGCGAGACCTCTCAGTAGATCAGAGTCAGAAGCACACGGGCAAAAACAACGGCAAGAGAGGAGGGACTAAATATGAGAACTCAAATGCAATATAAATTTACACCACTAGATGTCTCTAATGCAACACAAAGAGGGGCAGAACAGTTGCTGTATTCCTAGCATGGGCTAGACCCGCAGTCACTACTCGGATCCTAAATAAGGACATTGTCTATAATCATAAATACCAGAATAGAAGCACTAGTATTTATTTATTTATTTAAAACCATAATTTTCAAATCCTTTTATCATAAACAATGTTGGATAGTTAATCCATTATTTTCACTACCCCCTTTATAGACCCTTTAGGTTCAAAACACAATGGTTGTCTAACAAAAATATAACAACAAAAAATAAAATATTAATAAGATTACTGATAATCGATTCAAGCACTTTTAAGTCTTTACTGAAATTATCAATCAGTTTACGGTCACAAAGCATGTATCAGTTTAATTGTATAACATCTTACACCTGTTTTATTATTATTGTTTCAAAAATAGAAATAAAATAAAACAAATCAGTTTAATTATTATTTTACCACTAAAATACAGAATTTTCCCCATTCTGCTTAATAAAGCTTTTGTCCATTCCTTATCTTTATATCACGTTAAACCCTGTTAATCATACAATGCCTTATTTTTATTCTGAAATATTTCATACCATTTAAACTTAATTTAATCTATATTTCTTCTATCTTTACCTATTTACCTACACTCCTCATCTAACCAGTATAATTGTTTGCTTACAATCCACACAAACATATCTCACAAAACAACATTTTTGTTTTTTCACTTCCCTCTTCCAACAAGTCTCCGCACCGCTGTCAGCCTAGTGACACGAGTTCCCTCGTTGGGGAAATTATTTTATTAATTCTTCAAAACCCTTGGTTTCTTATCATTAATTTCAACTTTATTTTTCCTTATAACTGCTTTTCACAATATTTGTCTATCAAATGGTTAGTCTAAAGAATATTAGAAAAATAGAAGTCTAAAAATATTAACAGTATCGTCTCAGTCCCACTTATCTTTACAGTTTTACAGAAACGAAAATATTATCTTACTCAGATCCCAACCTCTAAGACAGCCATAAAGCTGCTTTCTCATTTAACCTTTATTAACTAAATTGTAGTTTTCTTAGACATCTAATGTCAAACATCCATTCAATGGTTTGAGAAATAAAAACTTCTGAAGAAGTTATATTCACTCCTCCTTTGTTCGCCCACCGGCCTTTCATAAAAAAAATGAGGGAGCTCACTCTGGATAATTTGGATAGTGACTCAGCCAATGTGTTACTTTGTCTCTCTGCCGTCAAGTCTATAATTTCTTTTATTTACGTTTATCATTAAGATCCCACATAGTCATCTATTTAAATGTAGACCCTTAGTTGAATTTAGAGAAGAGTTTTTACCCCATAATGGACAGCAATCTTCAACTTTACAATTCCAGTTTATTTAACATACTAATCCAGAGAGTAATTCAGAACAATATCATAAATGACAAAAGTATTTATAATTACCAATAGCAGACAGAGCTGGAAAATCACTCCAATTAAAGCTCGTCCCATGTTCAGTATTGTCTTTTCATCAGATTGACTCAGAAATGTCAACTTTTTAAAAGTTTGTCATTCCACTTAACCCATCTGTAATGTTAAAACACTCATTCCAGAGGTTAATGACACAATAGCCTCAAAATCAGGAAATAATAGCCCCTAAACTAACACATATAAAACGTGCCGTCACCAAAAATATACACATTCATACACTGTAAAAAAATATTTTCAAGATTTGTTATCACAACATATTTTCTTTTGTCAAATTAACTTTATAATAATTTATTTAGTTGAGATAACTTATTATTTTGAGTTTCTGAGGATTAAATTAATCTCCTTCATTGTATTAACTCACTTTTTCCAGTTCAATCAACTTAAAATTTTAAGGCAACCCAGGTTACTTACTTTTTTAAGTTAAACCAACAATATTTTTTTACAGTTTAGTAATCACAACATTTTTTTTTTCTTGTAGCTTTTATTTAATTGTTTATGGTCTCTAAACCAGTTTCAAAGCATGCCTGCTATTATTCATTTACTTTTAGACGGTCAGCTGGGTTGTTTTGGTTCATTAACATTATTTTGTTTAAGCTTTCTTTAGCAGGCCAAAACAGAAAGACAGACACAGTTTCCATCCCTTCCTCCACTCAAGTCTCTCTCACTATAACAAAGTATCTTTTTAACAGCCTCCTAAGACTGTAACTTAGACAACATTTAAACTCATTACAATATCCTTTGACCATTCACCTTTGTTTTCCAGACTTTTCTTAAATCTATAAAAGCTGTCTTCATCTTTAGTCACCACCATGTCTAACGACCTTCAGGAGTCAAAACTATGTTAGACATATTCTAAATCTACACTATAATTTTCCTTGCCCATAAGGTAACCGACATCCAAAAGTTTTATTGGTGTCTCCACAACAACTAATGGGAATCACTTCATGGCCCTGACTGAACCCCGAAAGCCCACTTCCTGTTAGCTCTTTATCTATAATCTCCATCAGGGTGTGGTCCCCTGGCATACATAGAGCTTGTCACAATGAGAAACAAGCCATGCAGTGAATGCGGTTTCTGGTGAGTGGGATAGAGGGACTTACGTTCCTGGGGCAGACTGCCGTGACTCCTCACAGCTCCATCCCCCCTAACGATACAGGATGCTGTTGGCCTCGCAGACACCCGTCCACTCTCATACCCAACCTCACATAAACACCTCCATCCATCAGGAGATGCCCAGTGTCTGCGTGACCCCCTGCCTTAGGTCGTCCCCCGCTGGCCAAAAGAGGATCATTACCCGTCTCTGAGTAGCCACTCGTGCACACATGGGAACCGCCATTTTCAAAACCATTTTCTTCAACAAAATCTGTTGTTTCTGGAGCTTAGGAAAAATATTCAAGAGTCACCAGGGCCATTCGGATTGCCTAATAGTTGTAACACAGGGAGACAGGTTAATAACAACAGTATTCAATCACTTAAATCCATTAACCATCTTAAAAGCAGCAACTAGCTACTCAGTGGATTTAGATCACAACTGTACATTCAGTGCACTTCATCTGTAGGCGGAGCCATCAGCCCCGCCCCCGTTTCATGGTGGGGACTAAGATCTTCAGACAAATAAGTTATTGGTTCACAAACAACCTAGTCAAAGATCTATCTTCGTTTCGTCTATTATTATTTTAATGACTTCTTGAAAGTCCTTCAGTTTTACTTTTAAAACATTTAAAATACAAATTGCCTCTGAATGGCAATGATTTCTCTATGATCTTCAACTGAAACACTGTGTTTTAATACAAATAGCTTATTATCACTAATGACACAGGCTCAGATAACATCTTTAGCTGACATTGAATGAGAGAGAGACTGTGAGGTATTCAGGACTGGTACTGCGCTCATAAACTTCTAACATCAAACTTTATCCCATCGTTTAACTCTATTCCAACTTAAGGAACTTTGCCAGAAATTACATAAGGTTTCAAATAAACATTATTTACATTTGTCTTTTGCCCACATCAGGGAATTTAGGCATTACTAATTTCCTCTCAGATTGAGTCTCTGTTGCACTGGCAGTTTTCAGCCACAGTACACATCAGATTCAGATAAGCAAACTGTTTCATTACAGCCCAAAACAAACTTATCTTTTGAAAGCTAAACATCAGCTTCTAGTTCTTTCATGGTCAACTTCTCAAGTTGTTTGTTTAATCAGCATTCAACAACTGCTAATAAAGTACTGCTTCTGCTTATTTGTTCTTAAATAAAAATAATTATTCTAGTTCTCAATAACGTTTATCATTTCTCAATCTCAATTTTAATCGTCAAGTTCTCAACCATAGTTTAATATTTGACTTAAGTTTTCTCTTGGAGTTTATCAATCTCCAATTAGGATTCACACTAACTTTGACGAGGCAAGCACTCTCTGCTTGTGATACTTTTGCAGTTATTGTAAATCATCTGTGCGATTAGTCTCTCTATATCATCTAAAACCTTTTTAAAATGTTTAATTAAAACACAATCATCCTTTTAGTTACTTTGATATATTTTGCAACTCGCATTTGTTGGAGTCATTCATTTTACATCAAACTGTATTTCATTATTTCACTATAAAAAGTATTATTATAGATCTTTTCTTCAAAAGGACTCACTTTAAGACTTCAATCTTTTGACCTTGTTTTTATTTCTTATTTCTCAGACGAAAAATGTTAATGTCGTCATTTAAACACGGATCTACTTCCAAACCCACATTAATACCAGAAATGTGTTGTCTGTCACATTTTAAAACACATTCTCGGTGGGCATTTACTGTTGCGTGTTAAATAATCCTGCTGACCACAATTAAAACACTCTCTATCTGCTCCAACTTATTGCACACTCTTGAAGCAGTGTGTCCCATTCAGGAATGCACACAGAGCCACTGATAAGCAGTTCTCTGTATTCTTTTACAGTCCGCCAGTGGCGGATTTAATCACAATAGCCCAATCATAATCTTCATCATTATTATTGACAGAACATTAATTTTCAGAAGCTGCATCGAAATGCTCAAAATATTTCTAAGTTGTTTTCACAAAGTTTCAGTTTAACTTTAATCACTTGCTTAGGGAAATTATTCCCGCCCCAGAATTTATTCTACTTGCTTTTTGTAATGATCATTAGCAATATGAGGCTAAACATCTTTCAGTTTCTTAATCAAGTTGTCGTTTAAATTTCCAATCAGACTCAAAACCCTGACTACCATTTCTTAATAATTTCTGCAAATTTCTTCAAAGTGAGGGCTTCAGAGCACAGCTGTTTACAGCATTTGCTCTCTTCTGTCACACTATTTGTTTTAGGACTGTTCAGATTACTGATTAAGTTATCCAATTTTTCTGCCATATCGTAATCATAGTTCATACTCACCTGAAGTTATTGCAGAAATGGAGGCGGCAATCTTTGAACAACTCAGCATGGCTTCTGCGTGATGAAACTGCAAAGTATACTGCAAAATCACAGTTACATATACTGGTCCTCGCCAATTTGGATCCCAACTTTTTATTTATTTTTCCCCGGAATCGTTCCTGATGCATCCCTGGCAAACAACCCTGTTTTTGTTAGTATCCCTAACTGCCTAATCCACTAAATTCGGGGTACCCCTATCTGAGATGGAAGAGATAGAGTAGGTTTGCGGTGCCCTGGAACTTAAACCCAATCCAGGGACGTACTTTGCTGGGGTGTTGCTACACCAACAATGCCCAGTGGGGCCCCCACAAAGCACGCTTCACTTGCGCTGTCTGCTCTTGTTAACTTTAAACCTTAAACAATGCTATCAGCGACTTCATTTTATACTTTAAACTTTAGTATAATTAACTTCTTCACTCGCCTCATCTGAGTGAAGACTCTCCCGACCTCCTTCAAAATCTCTTCCAGTCAGACAGCCCTAACAATTAACAAAAGCTTACTACCTTGTTTGTTGATTTGCCAGGGGTGTCACCGAGAATAATTGCCCGCGCATCCTCCACCAAACTGTTAGGGGTTAACAGTTAAAGGACCCAGAACCAGATATGAAGAATGAAGACCCGGAGTCAGAATTATAAAAATTAAAGAAAGTTTTACTGAATATAGTTTGCCATTTCATCAGCAGAAGTCAGCTTCAAGACTCACTCAGGAGTTCGTAGGCCGCCCCCTTACAGTTACAAAGATCACAGCAGTTATACTGTTTCCAAGGTCTAAGCTACGTCATTGCTTACACATTGAATGATTCTCATTGGCTACGATATAGATAAACACAGTAATTTTCCACACATATACAGATAGACGAAACATATCTCCATCGATGAGGCACGTCATGACCTTCCAGGTCACAGATTTGGGTTGCTGGCGCCAGTGTGTCCAGAACAACAACTCATTCAACCTCCAATAATGGCAGTGGTTGCTTAACCTGCAACCAAGAAGACTAGCACTAAACCTTTGTCTAACTGGAGTAAGACTTTAACAAAGAAATAGTGCCTTAAACTGTTGGCTTCAATGACCCCTTTATGTTTTAACACTCAAACATAAACCAAATCCCTATTTCCCTATTATTTTCACTGTTACTGCATTCACATAGGACACTAGCAAATAGGAGCTCCCATCAAGGCTGAAGAGAGTCTGAGCGTCTTATTATCAGTTAAGTGTACCAAAACATAATGGTAAAACATTCACTTTGTTTGGGAGAAAAACAGATAACATTTGCTCCTCAGAAAGCAAATATAATAGAAAGAATACAGTTTAATATAACAATTAAAGTTCAATAAAGCAATGCTCAATATAGCTTGACCATCTGTACAGAGAAGTATCATATGTGTTGGACATATGTGTTCACGACGCCTTTATGATCCATAAACCTTTCTCCTGAGACCAGAGAAAGAGACAAATGGCCTTGTGCACCTAAAAGAAGCTGGTGACTTGTGCATGTACATCAGCATGCATTTAAGAATATTATTTCACAAGCAAAAGCACAAAGAATACATTTATGTCAATAAATGATTAAGTAACAATGAATATACTTAATTATTGATTTTATAAAAGAAATACATATTCATTCAAAATGATATTATGAAATATATACTGAAGAGGCAAGGGATTTTGACCACCCCTTCACTACATACCCAGACCTTCACATGTGACCTGAGCTGATCAAAAATATTCACTTCACCAGAGTGGTCATGATGTTTTGGCTCATGAGTGTAATATTTTAGAGATTTCTAAAATATGTACTTGTGAATGTAACTGGTCTGTTTTCTGCGTTGTGTTTTTGATTGATGGGAGAAGAACAGCACAGCATTTGGCAGTTTTAATGCTCTTTTATTCCTGATATACAATCAAATGTAATCAGCCTCTTAGTGAAAGTTGCCCACATTAGCTCTCTCACTGCATCACCAATGCAAAGAGGAATAAATCACATATAACAGTCGTATAAACGTATAACAGAAGACATACCTGATATACAAACAGATGTAATCAGCCTCTTAGTGAGAGTTGCACTCATTAGCTCTATAAAAAAAAAAAGTGATGTACATTTGTCACATGTGTTCTCATTTCACATTTAGGCCCAGATGCTAAAACATCACATAATCAGGACGAAATAACGAAAATAGCCACAGAGATAGGTAAAATAATATTATACACAGGAATTAGAGTGAAAATATGGACATAAAAGCAACAATTAAAATTAAGATTAAAGAGGATTATCTGAAGCCCAAAATAACCTCACTTCACACTTCATCACCAATGCAAAGAGGAAGAGGTGTAGCTAGAAATCTAGACGCACCCTAGCGGCAGCAAAAATAATTTTGCATCAAAGTGTGGTCTAGCAACTCTCCATAGACATTTTAGCTGGAAAAACTCAACTCTGGTAGGGCCAATCACATCGTGTATAGAGTCGGCGGGCGGGCTTAACATAATGACGACGGAGTTTAGCCGGTCAGAGCAAGCTCGGACATATTCGGTTTGAAGTCGTTCATCCTCGGATGCGGCCCAAAAAAGCTGTGGCGAAACGATCAACTTGTCATTTTTGCCCACTCGTGCTGTGTCGTCGAGTATAAAGGCTTTACTCTGTGTCAGTGCGCGCTATGATCGGTAAGGTGCACGGTCCTCTCCCGAATCATCCCCAGCACTCCGCACAACTACTCCACCTCCGTTTCCCTCGTAAGCTGATATTAGTATTTAAACATTCTCTATGATATTATTTTTTTAATGACACACTGTCTCTTTCTCTCTCATACACACACATACTGTCTCTTTCTCTCTCACACATATGTAGGCCAGTTATAAACTCTTTTGACTTTTAATGATTAGTGTGTGGTGAATGCAAGATACATAATTCACCTTTGTTAAGCGTAGTTCTATACACTGTTGGTTGTAAACACAGCACTCTGTTCTTCACGACTGTTCAGGGATCGCGTTCCCTTTAAATGCTCTGAACGTGTGTTCACGTGGGACGCATGTCAGCGCCATTTGCTATGATTATGTTTTCTTTCTAATAATAAACGACACACGCATTTGTGTGCTCAAAGTAAGAAGTTGTCTGTCGCAATTTACTGCAATTTCCACAAGTGTTTTATTTTTAAAGTTTGTGGGTCGTGTAAAAAACAAATGGATTCTGGGAAATCTCCCTTATTTTCAATGTTCAATGTTGACAGCTGGACTGGATGCGGTAAAAGTTTAATATATCAACTTGCTCCGCTTAGTACGTCACCTTCTTCGTTGCTCTGATTGGCTTTAGCGCTGTCCAATTGCGTGCAGAGAGAATTTGAAAGACAACCGTTTATCCCGCCCCTCGGATTGAGCCCTGTCAATGAAGAGTTTCCAGACCTAACATCTTGATGTAGGTCTGGCATGCCAGGCTAGAAGAGGAGGGGACAGAACAGGAAATTATATTGACTCATGACATCACATCAATTAAAGGGAAAGACACTCAAGTACTAAGGCAGTAATATCAGGTACATGTCAACAAACAATTTTTGAGAATTCTAATAAACTATACATACATTTACCAGTACACTTTATTTACCTGTTACATGAATATGTTTCATCATCTCAGTTTTGCTTGAGGTCCACCAGCTATAGAGGGTATGCGAGTGACGTCACCGTTGGCCGGACTGCTTGCAGTTACTCACAGTGTATTTATATAAAGCGTTCACAGGCAAATATGCTTTATGTTTAGGTCTATATTGCTTTTATTTTCCCGGTGTTGCAGGCAAACATAAATGTCAGGCAACACGATTCCTGGCTGCATGTCAATATCCATGGATCACTGGATCTTTAGTAAGTTGTAAGGAACACTGAGTCCAACATTTAGTTTAAATTGATAAACGTTTCCCCTACAACATTTTCGTAGTTTCCCCTATTAAATCCAGTCACGCAGCAGATCTTTTGCCACTCAGTCTGAGGGCGGTTGTTCCGGAAGGAAAGTGATGTCAATGCATTCCCTCTATAACAGCACTATACCAGCATAAACCAGCCTGGACTAACATGGAATTCATGCTGGTTTATGCAGGATTTTTCAGCGGATTAACTACCCACATAACAAATACATTGATTTGGTGACCTTAATTTTGGTTTCCTCTTCTATATTCCTTAGGAAGAATCGTTCAGGTCAAGCCAATTTTCAAGTGATCAGGTTAACCCAGTGAGTACCTCTAGAGGTTCAAGCAGGTAAAACCGGATTTAGCACATGTTCCTTAAGAGGTTCAGAGGAGGGATATCTGAGATTGAGAGCATGGAGCTAAACGAGCGACATAGGGAGAGAGACAGGAGAAGATAAAGTAGGATAATTAGGCTAAGTGAGGTTTTTTTCTTTTTTTTAGGCTAAGTGAGGTTTAACCCATGGCATGGATTCAAGAAAAAGTTTGGTGAAGAATTGTTTTCTGTGCTGTAAAACCAGAATAATGACTCTACTGTCTGCATAGTGCATATTGTATAAACACCAGTGTAGTGTCATCAGGAGCAGTTCATAATTTTTGGCCAGAGTATTGGGTCTGTCTGTGAATGTGTTGGCAGGCTGTTAAAGAACATTGTTTGGTGCAGAGTGTTTGATGTTTGGCCTTATAATCTGGCTAAAACTGATAGATCCAATAGATCAAATGGACTAACATAGCACAGCTACTGTAGCTTCTTACTTGGATGTACACATATACGCCTCCTTCTGGTAAGCAGATAATGGTGCTACTGTATTCTGTACAATCTAAATGAACTGTCTAATAATTTTATTAAAGTTTAATTTAAAAAAATATATATGTTATGTGATACATTTATGTTATGTGATCATTTTTCCATCACATATGTCTAATTCTATTGGATAACAACCATATTTAAAGTTGAAATTTGTATTAACTAGTTCTTTTTAATTAAGTCAACAGATGGGTAAATTTTAAATCCATTCAGAACTTTTAGTTTTAGTGGACATTTAAGTCATGAAAAACTGGCCATTCATAAAGAAACATTCCAGGTGTTTCTGTATACTTTATCTAATATAAATGTTCCAAACATAGATGTTTTTCTAGCTCATCATTACTTATCATACAGGTTTTACAGTGTCCTCAAATTCACTTTCCATCTCATCATTCTTTTGTGAAATCCCCTAACCAACCAAAGCCAGTTCCTCAGGTATATTGTAACGGTGGCAACCTTATTTATTGGAAATTAATTCCTTAAATTACTCTTAATGAAATTTGGGCACCAGGCAGAATTAAATCCACCAAAATCATTTAATGTAGGTGAAGGAATACAAATTTATTAAATGTTTCATAAATGTTTAACCGTATTTTCAACTGAAAAATGTATACAGTGTTTACCATTTTGAGGCCAATAAGATTAAGCCAAGCATTCCAGAGGGCTGTTTCACAAAAGCAGAATTTAGAAATCCAGGATAAGAGATAAAGCTGGGCTTGACCTAGTGTGATCAGTGCATCCTGGCTTTATCAGTTTCACAAAGGCCAAACCAGGCTCAGGAGGAGCGGCTATGTCAAGCCAGGTGTAAGTAATTCAGATAAGTGGGAGTCAACAGCTTTCTTCAACAGACCACACAGTCAATCACAGATTCATTGATGCTACAATGGATAAGTTGCGTGCGCAATGCTTCCAGTGTAGGGTGTAACTAATTACTAAGTAATTAGTTACTGTAATTTCATTACTTTTCATTGAAAATGTAAAGTAAGGGATTACTCTTCATTTATCTGTAATTTAATTACAGTTACTTCTGAAGTAATTGAGGTAAAAACTGTGTATAGATCAATCCGATCTCACAGCGATTCGTATGCATTTTATGAGGAATCTAAATATTACGACCGCACTCGTACAAATTCGTATGAATTATTGTAAAATATGTATGAAAAAAGTGTGAAATGTCATGAGATCAGACATTAAACAATAGTGGGGTTAACATCAAAATGTAGCCTATTGTCTGATGCTAAAAAGTATGTTTTTATAATGTAACCGTCTCCACCTTGGTCTGTTTAAGGATAATTCATGCAATTTTATAGTATTTATTTGAAAGAATTAAAACAGATTCATGTCTATCCTTGTATTATTCAGCTGGTTGAGATTGATATGGGATTTTGAAAGTAATTAGTAATTAAAAGTAATTAAATACTTTTTAGAGAGAGTAATTAGTACAGTAATCTAATTACACTGTTGAAGAGGTAATTAGTAACTAGTAATTCATTACTTTTTTAGAGTAACTTACCCAACACTGCTGACAGCTGATTAATTTATGTTACACAGCTTATTAATTTATGTTACTCTTTTTTGTTACACATCCTATCAATATTTATACAGAACAAACATGACTGGAACAAAGAGGACCTGGCAACAGGTCAAGATCAAATATCAGAACTGGTAAGTGTCTGATCAAATGTTGGGACCCAAAAGTCTGCACAGGTAGCAGATGCCATCCCCAGTAAAGCAGTAGGGTAGAGTGGGGGGAAACACCCCCCAAGGGGCATAGTTTCTCTTTATCATAATTACTACAGTAACATATTTCTGTTCATCACAGTCTTTATTTTACACTTTAATGCAGTATAACTAGGCGGTAAAATCAAAATATTTGAACAAAACATGAAAAAATTACTTCAAGTGAGCATTAGCTAGCTTGGTGAATGCAATGATGGAAGGTGGTTAGGTGACCCAATGATAAAACACAGTGACTTTTAATGCATTTATGTAATATATTTCACTATTAATATACTAATTTATGTTTAATATTTATTTAGGGTTTTCTGTTTTTCTTGATGATAGTGATGAACAAATACTACATCAATTATAGGCCTCGTGTAGAAATCAAAATATAGAAATTTTGGTATTTTGTACATTCCTGAAATAAATATTAATAGGTATATTATGTTGTTGCATTACTTGCCCTTTACTTTTAGAGATTAAAAACTATGTTCATTTGGCTGTTGATTTGGCCCTTTGTACAAAAATATTTTCAGTCAAAAAAACAAAACAATTATGCAATTGTTTTATATTTTAATATTTGGTAAATAACTCCTGCCAAAGATACTCAAAACTGGGATGGCAATTCTAGTCACATTTATGTTTTGTTTTACAGTAATGTCACATTTTCCTTAAGAGGGGGCGTTTCCCCCACTCTACCCTAACGCTATTGCAGGTAATTTCACGTCTGAAAGGTCTTCTCAATATTAGTGCTTCATCAGATGTCATCCAAAAATGGGCATGCCATTGTAAAGGACGAAACATGTGTTTAGAGCAACTATATTGCCTGACTTGATTGACAAAACTTTTGCTTCATTATCAGCCATTTCTCTAATTCACTCATCACATACAATAGCCTATTAAAGACCTATCTGTCAAACTTAGAACAGCAGTCTTCAAAAACACAACTGAACAGTAACAATGCCCATATGGATAATTATTATTATAGTTAATAATGGTAGGCTACCATCATAATGTTACAATAATAATAGTAGGCTATACTTGACTGAATGCCAATATGTATCTGAGGTATTTTAATGTAGGCTGATAAAATTGCGCTGAACACATATATAACTGACAAAACACATTGGTTTCTGATCGGCGTGACCGCTGACTGAATAGATAAGGCACCAGGATTGAATAAGCCTGGCTGTTAGCCTGGTCTGGAGCAGGCTAGCTGCACAGAATAAATCGCCATGGTAACTTATGTGCTGCTGCTTTCGTGAAACCGAGTCCCGGCTTAATTCAGTCAGGATATCTGGAAAATCCCGGCTTAATCCGCTATCTTGGTTTTGTGAAATAGCCCTCAGGTGTCACACATTAGCTTTTGTCTTTATGTACTTCCTGGCCATTAAGTTCAAGTTTCAGCTTTGCTTTTGTAATGGTAAAAGTGTGACCACGCTGGTCAGACTGATTAGATTAGCGTCTCTGGTAATCTGCTGAATCATTTACATTTGCTTTGTTTCAATAGACTCCTCCTCAATGTAACTCCTCCAGATTAGCATCTCAAGGCACAGAAAAATGCTATGCTGATGAACTGAGGTGCCTGTTGAATCATATACATTTGCTTTTGTTTCAGTTTCTCCCCCCACAATGTAAACTCCTCCCCTCTAAATGTATAAATGAAGAGTTCAGATGCAAAAGCCTCTAAATGCCATTTGAAATTTTCCACTAAAATTCCTTCCTCCATTTTTATCAAGCTTGTATATTTAAGTTCAGTAATTTCACTTAAATGACAATTAATAGGTAATCTTCATTGCCATTTAAGTGAAATTACTGAACTTAAATATACAAGCTTGATAAAAATGATAATTTTAGAAGAAAATTTCAAATGGCACTTATAGAGCTTTTGCATCTGAACTCTTCAAATTGTAAGGGAATGTTTTCCCTTAGTTAGACTATCCTTGAGATGACTACAGCGATGCAATAAAGAACTTCTGCGAGAAAGATACCTCAAGAGTCTCCTGGTCTGTTGCGTGGAAGAATAAAACTTCACTACAGATGGTGCCTTGTGACCCGGATAGAGAAATCTTACCTGAATCAAGAACTGCAACAAAAGATTTCAACAGAGAAATCTGAGTTCCAGAACAAGATCAACAAAGCGGACTGAGTTCCAGAACAAGAACAAAAAGAACTTTTCTGACTGAGGTCCAGACTGAATCTTTTCATACAAGCAACGATTCTGTGAGTTTTCACTCTATTCAAAGAACCGCTGAAGACCAGTACAATTTGAGCCTGCGCCGTCAGAGAAAGAGTTATCAGACAGCTGTAGTGTTTGATTAACTAAAGTTATCCTTTAAAAGTTGTCTTTTAAAGATGAAAGGTATCCTCTGCTGTCAGGTAGGGAAGATTAACATTAAATGTTAATATTTTGGGATCCTCTGAATAAGTCAGGGAAGTTGTAAGATATCCTCTGAATAAGTCAGGGAAGTTTTGTTCAACGGAATAGTGCCTCTATGCGTTGCTAGAGAAGGTATCCTCTAAACTTAGGGAAGATTAACATTACGTGTTAATATTTGGTGATAACCTCTGTTCACAGAGAAGGATTAGCATTTTTGTGCTAGTTATTTTGGTCATCCTCTAAAAGTTTAGGAAGGTGAAAGATCCTTTCCATTTTCTTTCAGGGAAGATTAGCGTAACATGCTAATAGTTTGTGTTGTTTGTTTGTTGTTGTTTTGTGGTGTTACCCTCTAAAAATTTACTTTAGTGATGAAAGTTTGATCCTCTGTACAAGCAGGGAAGATTAGCATAAGAGCTAGTAATATTGTGGATATCCTTTGGTCTACCAAAGAAGGTTTAACAATAGTCGATCTATGTAAACAAGTGTAGCCTATGTTTGATCAGAGAAAGTTAGTTGTTTTGTGTGGTAACAAAGAAACTCACAAAATGGTTAGGAAAAATGCTAGGTTGGTTCCTACAACTTAGAAAAGTGGCCTTCCCAGACAGCAAACTGACATTGATTCAACATGGAAACGACGTCTCTCATGACATTGAAACAACATTGATTTTGCTCATCGAATTATCGTTGAACCAACGTCAGACACGGCATTCTTCAAAGCTAAATGAAAATCGAAAATTGGTTTGCTTTCATAACGTTGAAACAACGCGTTGATTTCAAGTTGATTTTCCGTTAGTTTTGAAAGAATGACGCGTCTGACGTTGGTTCAACGTTAATTCGATGAGCAAAACAATGTCAGATCAACGTTGTTTCGATGTCATATTTCCAAGTTGATTCAATGTCAGTTTGCTATCTGGGGTAGTACCCGCAGTACCCGTACTGGTCCCAATTTTAGTACATCTGGGCTTCCACAGCTTGCCCCAATGTGGATCCCGGGTGCAAGCCCATAATGGGGCCCACATTTGCCGCCCATCAAGCCCTCATATGGGCCCCACATGTCATTGCTGGCTGGGTTGTTTGGTCAATTTAATATTGTTTTCATTCAATTTTTGTATTGTATACAGTATGTGTATCTTTAGTCTCAGCCTCAGACGTCATGCCCACGGAACGTTGGCTAAACGTCTGATGCATATGGTACACTTAACTGAAAACACTTCAGGAATGTCGAAGTCGTCACCTGATTGGTTGAATTTTATCGGATTTCCGGGGGCACCAGTGTCGCGTTTATTTTCGGTCCGCCGGGAAACAAAGCGCAGATGTGTGATTGCGGAAGAAAAACTGTTGTGTTTATGAGTGACAATCATAGACAGTAAAAGGTAACAATGAGCATTTATCAAGATCAGCTAAACGTAGTTGTATGTCCCCTCCTATCTATTATGGAAGATCAAGTGAAGTACCTAACTGCGAAGGGGATATCAGCCGTGTTTGTGGGCAAACAGGTCTACGCTGACATCGCAACTGGCCGATTCAGTATTCATATGCAGAGTCAAACATTTGACTGGGTTTGTGTTATGCATCCACTAGATGTGCTAAAGGGAATAAAGGGAATAGCGAGTACGCGGCGCCGGAGGTGAGGCGTTTATTTAGTAGGCGTGAGCGCGCTGTGGCGGGGACGTAACTTACATTCGCAGCCTGACTCATGAGTATTCAATGTGCGGCGTTGACAAAGCGGGCATAAGATGGACATGAGCGCGAGTTCGTGGGCGAATTTAATAGCGCGGAGCGTTGTTAACGAATTAATCCATAAGGCACTCCAGTAACTACTGCTGACTGACTTGTTGCACGCCGATCTGTTGTTGTGGGGACATTTCCACGCCCTGAAACGTGACGCTGAACGAAACGAACTGTAATTGGTTGTTTGACATGTCAGTCAAATGGCCTTATGGGCGGGCCTTGGCCAAAGAAAGCTGCTATGAATTCCAGACCTTCAGCCGTCAGTCTGAAGGTCTGGCTACGCGAGACTAGTGTATCTTTAACCCTGGCATTTTTATTTATGTACTTTTTTTCTGTTTTTTTTTTTTTTTAATTTATCTTCTGTTCATGTTCTGTAATTGTGTTCATGCAATAAAAAAAATAAAAAAAAAAAATAAAAAAATAATTGGTACTGGCTGGTTACTTCCGGTTTCTGGACTGGCTGCAGTAACACGTCTCTGTCCATGCGGGGGCGCTCGCGGTCGAGTGCAGAATGAATGGGAGCCAATTGGCTTTCACCCCCAGAAATCTACTTTTCTCAGGATGTAATTGTTCGTCAAGTATTTTGAAAGTTGCATTCAAAAGGGAGGGCTAAGATACACTCAGCTGAAAATTGCATTTTTAAGTTCACTTATCTGTTCTAAAAATCCGTTCAAAACTGTGATGACGTCAAACAATAGGAGAATGCAAGCGTGTTCCTGCCAACAATGGCCTAACCTGTAAGACATCGAAAGGACATAAGTACTCGTTCATTCGACTTTTGGCCTATAATCTATATTGAACTTGCGGAATCAACCATAAAATCTATGTTGATTTAACGACAAGCAGGTGAAAGAGACACATTTAGCCGTTTAGCCCCATTGATTCATTTAGACTCCCATTCATTCTGCGATCACCTCCAGTGGAATTCCAATGGAACTGCAACCAAGATGATACTCAATGGGGCTAATAGGAAGTGCCAAGGCTCTCCGTTAGACGGGCTCTGGTAGGAGTAGTGGGTGAGAGTAGACACCTCTTGCAGTTCAAATAAATAGGGCTGGCCAACAAACTCAAGCTCCTCCAACTTTTCTTTTTAAAAATTCAAAGTTTAGACTTCTAGTTCGTAACCAGTGTTTTGTTTTGCTCTTTCCTCTGCGCTTCCACATTCGTCATATGTTGGGTCAGAGTTCACTCTGAAAGTGCTGAGCTGAATTTTTGTGCCATCTAGTGGTTTAAAAGAGAATAAAATCTTATAAAGCCTTTTACCCCAGTGTGCCTTAGTGCCCTAATAATGAAAATTGAGTGCATGTTTCCAATTTATGTTGGTAAGGAATAAAAAAGCCCAAAATTGAGGTGGATAAATATGGTAGAAAGATAGAGGAGATAGAAAAAAATTACCCCTCAAAAAAGTCAATTGTCTAAATTTATCAGTCTTCATTTGATTTTTTTTTGCTAAAGTTAGCTTCACCAGAGCAGCGCTAGCAACCAGTAATGTCATGCGCTTAGTAGTTTTTAGATGTAGGAGCGTTGCATTTACATTTTAAAGAGACAAGACAACTAGCCTAAAAACCCAACAGACTTCAATCACATGAATGATTGTAAATAATTAATTTATGGAATTTACATAATCCTAACTGCCTGAATGTAATCAAAACACTCCAAATGTAAACTGTCCTCTTTCTCTTCAATATAGCATTTGAAAGTTGGATTAATTCCAATTTCCAAATCAAATTGTTTGTTTGTTTGTTTGTTTGTTTCATTCAAATAACATTGTTTATTTTCACATTTCATCAAACTTTAATTGATTAATTCATTCATTTTAATCATGATGCATTAATTGCAAAAAAGTGATATTTTCAGTTTTAAATTTAGCGTGTCCAAACATTTGTCAGTTTATACACATAACACACATTTCATGTTAATCTAAATATATAAACATATTCTTGACAATATACATGTAGATATTATGTAATGGTTGCTACTCCTTCACTTCACAAGTACTCCAGTCCTTCACAAATAATATTAATATTATAATATTGGCAAATATGTTCCATCACTTCAAGTTGATAATTTGTTGTACACCACTAGAGGGCAAGCTTGATCTCAATTCACATCATCACATCCGGTACCAGCTGATGGAGCTGGAAGTTGTCATATTGGCTGGTGAGCATGCCGATGTGAGCATGTCGTGAGTCTGTTGTGTATATTTATGTGAAATTATTGATATGGCCTAAGTTTATTAAGGTCAAGTCATGTGTCTAAATACCTTTGTGATGAAATTACGATGTGTCGATTAAAATGTTGATGTTTTGTTGAGGGTTTTGAAGATCTTGTTTTATTGACAGCACATTGATAATCCTACAGTAAGTTAGACTTTTCTTTGATATGTTATCGGATGTATGTTGTACATGTCTTTATTATTGCAGAGATGAACACAGCTATGGCTCGGACTCTGTTTGGCGGTGCTTTATCAGCTGTTATTCCCCTAAATGCCAAGGATATTAGGTAATTATATAAAACAGCATTTTTCAGGGACGTATAAATTTCTAAAGTCAACGTAACGTTACATTTGTCACAATTTTTCTCGATTGCTAACACACTGATTCAGTGGGCACTCATTAATTTCTCAAAACAAAGAACCGTTTCTCAAAATGTTTAACCAAGTGCACTTGTTTTCTCATAACGTACATTTTAATATTCTGATTTGTGAAAAGCTGTAACGTTACACAAAAATCTCCTCATTGTACACGGGTTTAACCATGTTTTCATTCATAAAACACATATTTATCTCAAGCATCACAATGTAAACTCACAAATAGCACACATTTATCCATGAGTAAACAATATTAATCGCCTGTGCTCCTATTTACATGATCTTGAGATTCTGATTTGTGTTCCATCAGTTTTGCTACTTAATTTTTAATCATGTAATAAATATGTGCTTTGCATCCTAACACTGGGGCAAGAGAGAGCTGAAAGAATCATCTGTTGGGTCTATATACTAACCCATACAGTAAAAGGACAGTGCACAGTAAGAGTACTTTAGATAAGGGAACTTTCACTATTCTTTGTTCAGTAAAATGTAGCACATGTACACCCTCAAACTCTTGATTGTCAAATTTATTTCTTGCCAATTTGATTGAAGAAGAGAAAGACCAAGAAACTGCTATAGTACTGTATTGAAATGTGACCGAATGTGCAGAGGATGCTGAATTTATTTAATTGTTTATTTACTGTACTGTAATTGACACTATACTGTATTGTTGAATACTGAGTATATATTGACTTCTTTGGTATCTTCTTCTTTGGTAACTTCTTCTTTCATCAACTGCAAGATCATTTTAAAGTAGTGTAATTAAAATTAACTTTTCTTAAAGCCCATTGTTTTATTTTACTGTATTTGCACTCTTTCATTTACATTGTATTCTGTATTAGGCATTGAGCTGTTAAATAATTCCAGTATTTTGTTGCAGTAATATGAATCAATCCCACTAGTGTTCACTGGGTAGGAAGATAGTCTGTGTATTTGTTAGGTTTTGTATTTCATCTGAGGCCAAATTTTGATTCTGTGAACGTTTTTGTGAACGATGTGACAGTTTGAGGTTTATACAAGTTGGTATGTAATTCTGAGATTGTGTTTATAGTTGTGAGAAAATGGTAAATTGTTTAATGAATGGACTTTATGCACAGCTGCACTACTTCATGAACTTAAGCCAGCTCCTTGTTTCCTGTCTGCGATTATTGGCCAAATTGATTAATCCAGGTGTGCCTGACCTCAGTAGTCACGGCAACAATAATCAGACACACCTGAATTAATCAAGTTCGGCCAATAATGGCAGACAGGAAACAAGGAGCTGGCTTAAGTTCAGGAAGTAGTGCAGCTGTGCATAAGGTCAATTGTGTTTTAGCAATTGAGAAAAACTGTAATACGTTAGTTGCTTTGCAACATCAAACAGCCCACAGATGAGTGGTGTTAAATTAACTATATTACTTGGCGGAAAAAAAAAAATGGTTGTTTGTGATCATTCATACAGTATATATGAAGAGTTCAGATGCAAAAACCTATAAATGCCATTTGAAATTTTCTTCTTTAATGATGAGTTTAATCAAACTTGTATATTTATGTTCAGTAATTTCACTTAAATAACAATTAATAGGTAATTATCATTGCCATTTAAGTGAAATTACTGAACTTAAATATATAAGTTGGATAAAAATGATCATTAAAGAAGAAAATTTCAAATGGCATTTAGAGGCTTTTGCATCTGAACTCTTCATATATAAAAAAGTCTGATTATTATCACATTGCAGTTGCCACCATCTTTTTACAACCACTCGTGGGTTTGCTTTTTGTGACTTTAATTAAGCTTGATTTTACCTAATTTGTAATGTAAACGCCCATCATTTTCTCTCCTACTGTCTGCAGTGAACTGAGGCAGATTCCTGATAATCAAGAAGTGTTCGCTCACTCTCAGACAGATCAGAGTATCATCATTGAACTGCTGGAGTACCAAAGCCAAGTGCAGGATGCTGAAGCGGCCAGGTAACATTTACAGGCTTGGATATAAAACACATAGGACCCTGGTGTTATAGCATGCCCAATACACCTTATTCAGAGCAGCGCCATGACAGGTATGAAAGTGAGGCTGTGAGGGATAGACTTACCGTGTTTCCAATGGCATCCGCTGTAAAAAGCTGAATAAAACTGCTAGATACTTACAATTTTCCACAGCTTACATTGTCGGGAGTTTTTTGTCAACTGAAATTTCTTGGAAAGATATTTTTTCAGTGTTTCATGAGCAGAACAATCCGAAAACACATTAAATAACAGTACAGCCCATTGAAGAGATGCATGACTATCCCTCACAGCCTCGCTTTCATTCTCATTAAAAATCAAAGATGGCGCTGCCGTGAATAAGGCGTATGGCCTTTCTTAGTAGACTGTCTTGGTGCCGCAATGGTTTCCACTACATGCATCCTTTTTTTTCTTTTTTTTTTTTAAATCAAATCAAAATGGCTGCAACACTGTCTATACAAGCTGGCATCCTTGAACACATTAAAGTAAACGTTCCAAGTTAATTTGATGTCTATTGTCAGTAGCTCAAGTGCGTAGATCAAGTAGGTCAGAAACAGAACATAGTATCCATACTAACTGACGGTGACTTGGTGGGTTTAATGTGCTTTTGATGTGCCGTCGCGTCCATTGTGGACGGAGTGTGACCTGTCAGTTTACACCAATGCTACTTGAGTACGGTGTATCATTTCCATAGCAACGACTATTTACTTTAGCGTTTCAGTAAACTTTCTGTAGCACTGCTTGTTGTTGTGCGTGTGCTTGGTTTTATTGTATTTATATGATATTTGTTTTTTGTACTTGAATTTTTGCCATGAAAACAGCCTTAGATGCTGACATGACATTAAATAAAACAATCAACTGTATCTATCCAGGGATAGCAACTAGCATTGAGCATCTAGCATTCAGCCTCAATGGCCTGGTTTCACAGGCAGGGTTTAGATGCCAAGATCTGGCTTTAGTTATTGAATAAGGACATTTAAATATTTTTTTTAATGTGCCTTAGGAAAAAAAAAACATTTCTGGTGTCCATTTTGAGAAAACAACAATAGCCATGACATATTTTAAGTTGATTTCAGGTTATACAGTTCAAATGTGCATTTTTGTCTGGGACTTGGCTTGACTTGTCTGTGAAACCTAGGTTAAATATCACAATGTGTTTTTTTCTTCTTGTTTTGTTGGAAAAAAAACAATGCTTTTGTTTAATGATTGGCTGCCATTGTGATAATCTACCTAATTAAAGTTTCAATATCAAATTTCTAAAGTGTTTTTTTAACACTCACATTAAAATAATTTATATTCTTTTCTTTATTCTTTATACTTTTCTCCTCCTTGGGAAAACTAATGATATTTCATTATTTCATTCTTATGCTCACCAAGATTGCATTTATTTAATAAAAAAAATACAGTAAAACAGGAATATTCAGCGCTTTCTATTTTAATATAGGCTATTTTAAAATGTTTGTTTTTTTTCTTGTGAAGATAAAGCTCCATTACTCTAGTCTTCAGTGTCACAAGATCTTTCAGATCTCATTCTAATATGATTTTGTGCTCAAGAAACATTTCTTCTTATTTTTAACAGCTAAAATGGTTGATTTTTTTTAACAGTATTTTTTGATGAACAGAGAGATTCAAATAGAATATCTGAAATGATAAATAGAAATGTGAATTTATTAAAGATATTTAAAATGGAAGTGTTTATACATTTAAAAAAAAAAGTTTTTATTGCACATTTACAATCCAAGACAGGCAGCATTACTGTCTATATCATAAGGCCCCACTTCCAAAAAAGCAAGATTTGAAATGAAATGGACTCATAAATTAAAGATCGGGACAACTTAATACTTTGTTTATTGAATTATTCTAACAAAGGTGGTTTTACATTTCTTCCATTTACATGTGTGAGTGTGATATTTTCCCCACCAACATTAGTCAAGTTTAGTCACCTTCATTTATATAGTGTGTTTTACAATACAGATTGTTTCAACGCAGCTTTACAATGATAACAGGAAAATAAATGCATTGATAATTGCATGGATTATTTCGTATTTTTACACACAGGAGAACTTCTTCCGAAAAATCTCCCAACTAATGCATTATTGATTTTTTTTTCATAATGGAAATAAATATAGATGAAAAGGATTTCTCTGCTCTGTATTGTGACAGATATCACTTTGAGGACGTGGCTGCCAGTAATAAGGCAGTAGAGAACGGCTCCTGGGAGGTCAGAGGGCTAGAGCAGCTCTCCCAATCAGAGCTGTCAATGCAGGAATGCAGCTCTGCCTGGCTGCTGTCTGGAGCTCAGCTGGTCTCTAAATTCAATGAGGAGGTACATCTGTGATCCTTTTTACAATTCCCATTACTGACTCGTATTTCTAGTGGGAATGTTGTTGTGTTCCAGATGACACTACATTGCCATAATTATCTCGCCAAAATCAAGTGATGCATCCCGATTTGCCTACTTATACTATGCACTAAAAGTTTTTGTGAAGAAAAAGTACATACTTTTGAGTGTAGCAGAAGAGCGTTGGGACATACTACTTCCAGTACTTGAGGAAGTAGGGGTGCTGAGTGTGACGCGGCATGCCTTGGTGTGGAGCCCCTGAAAAAGTGTGGGGGTGGGATGTTTAAAAATAAATAAATACAAAATGTTTTAACAAAAAAATAAATAAAAACGAATGTTATTAATTTATCTATTCAGTAAAATTCATTTGAAACATGAAAGTAGCCTAAGATACAATGAAAACAAGCGACAATTGTCTCATGAAGTCACAGCGCGCACTCGTGAGTGAAGGTCGAACGTTTTACTCAACAAGTCCAAATGGTGCAAAAAAAAACCCAAAAACATATCTGACTTTTTTGGGAAGCCCAAACAAAATAAAATAAAGTTCAAGCCTCGAGCTGGCGGATCAATTATCGGAGGATGAAGCAGACTTGCCGAGCAGGCGGCCTACCAGCAGCAGTCAGGCTGCTGAATAATTAGGCCTATATATATTTTTTGACTGAAGATATATTTCTTGTGGCTGATAGGTCTAGGAGTTGATTTTTATGTGCTGTCGCCATGCAGCCTGCAGTTGTGTTTGGAGATTGTGCTTATAGTGGTTCATTATTATAAATGAAAACACATCAATAATAAAATGGTACAATGGAAAATTTAAACACCATACTTTTATTAACATAATGACGGATGATACTCATGTTGTAACAAATAAATAAAAGCTCTTTGGATTGTCCCCTTACTTTAAAACGAATCCTTTCACTTTTATTAAAGGGGTCCTATTATCCTCATTTGGACTACAACACGTTTTTACGGGGCTTTGTGAAAGTCATAATGTAACTCATTTAAAATAATATACACCAAACATCGTATCTAAAATGTATAAGAAAATTAGCTAAAAAAAACATACCACTCTGAAACGTCTTGTGAAATCTGTGCTTGCAAAGTCTGTGCATAAAATCCGTTCTGTACGATCCTCTTGTTTAACATTCTTAAGCTTTGAATTGGTTTGGAATTAACACCATCCTTAATACTTACATCTGAGCGTGACATTTCTGGAACATGCGGTGCCAATCACAACACACTGGACCAGCTAACTAATCAGGGCCTTCATCGAAACCACAAATAACGATGCATTCAGGACAGATAGGGGAAGAGAGGTGCTGTAATGATGTAAAATATGTGAAAAATAATGTTTTTGAACAATCAATCATGAAAACATAGTCTAGTACACCCCAACAAAACAAAAGAAAGACTTTGTGAAAGGGCAAACCCCTTTAAACGAAGAAATGCAACTTATATTAACAAAAGTTCTCTTGCGCTTTTGCCTCGTCCAGTCATCACACATCACTCTCGTCACGTGACTCCTGTGGCTATGTGCTGCTTCTCTTGCTCTGCGCCATGCTTATGCTTATCCACCAGCCCCCCTGCTCAAAATACATTCCCACGCCTATGACTACTTCGTCATTGTTGCTTAGTCACGTGCATCCTGTGCCCTGTAAATCAACTTTTCACAGTTGAAATCCTCCACAATCAATTTAATTTCATTTCCAACCATATCGGAGAGAATTGTAGTAGCACATTGATCTGCTAGTGGTGGTTTTTATGTGGAGAACTCTCCTCGTGTGTTTACAAAATTATGCTTTTAAAAGGTAATTACAAAAGTTTATAATACTGTTGCAGATTAAATATAATATGGATACTGTTATCTTTTCATCACATAATTTAAGTGCGAATTAAATCGGAATTATCAGAAGTGTATTTCGTACATGTTGCAGTGTTATTGTCATGTGTATATATAAAATAGAATAGTCATTCTTTTAAAAAAATATTTATTTTCAAATTATATACTGTCATATGTTACAGATATGTACCTACCTATATATTTAAATTATCTTAAGTAATTTAATACAGATAATTAGTTGCATAAATTTCTTTAAATCATCATACACTAGTTCATACAATTTCAGTAGAGCACAATTAAGGCAAATGGTGACCATTATTCTGTGTCCCATTGAATAGTGTCTTATTTTTTCTTATGAGACAAAAAGACTGTTTCTGATGTTGTTTTAAGTAAGTCTTTGTCCTTCAAGTCATGATTAATGATTAGCAGCAAGATTATTACATCTGTCAAGTCAGTCACAAAATGAAAAGACTATTTGTGTTCCAGTCATTCTACCACAAATTCTGTGTGAGAACTAAACATTTACAGTACTTCGTTTGATTTATACTACGATAAAACAAAACAGTTCAACTGATTCTGATCCAGTGGATTACATTTAATAATCTTTAGGAAAGTGTTTTATTTTTTAAAAGAACTAATCATTTAGTCCAAACCATACAGTATGTCTTTAACGGACCGCTCTGTTGCTTAGTCACGTGCATCCTGTGCCCTGTAAATCATCTTTTTTGATGATTTACAGGGCACCATCAAAATTATGGTGGTATCAAATTAATCACCATCAAAATTATGCTTTTAAAAGTTTATAATACTGTTGCAGATTAAATATAATACTATATATAAAATATATAGTATTTTTTATAGCAGATTAAATATAATAGTATAATACTGTTATCTTTTCATCACATTAGATAATGATTATTAATCACTCAAACCCCTTTATCTAAACCTCTCTACCTTTAGCTGTTCGAGTGCATGGATCTGCACTTTGGATTCTAACTGGAAAAAGTAGACCAGATCTACTATAGAAACTGGTATCTTTGGAATGCTCATTTCAAAATACTATGATTTGGGACACACTAATTGTAATTTTGAATACTAATTGGATGGATCATTGTGTGCGAATTGGAACACAGCTTGGGGTTCTGAGAAACCTCAGTTAGATTTTGACATGACTTAGAATTGCAAAACTTTAGTTAAGCAACTGTATGACTGCCAACACTATACTGAATGTAATTTATTTTTATGTTAAGATTTGTGCCTTTCATCAGCTTGAATTACATTTTTTCACAGGCCAAGAACACTGTGAACATTCACCTGTGCTTGTTCCGCTTGCCACAGTACACTACTGACATCTTAGTGACATTCAACGATCCTGTTTGCATCAAGTGAGTTAGTTAAATGCATACAGGTTAAAGTCACTCCACTCATTTTCCTCATACACTGGAGGATTACCTACATGTCTTAAATTAAAATTGATTATTAATCATTTATTTACAATGTGTTCATTGATGAAATATAGTCAGGATCTTAATATGAATATTGTGAGGTTTGATTTAAAATCTTCTGTCTCAGTCCCCTCAGCAGCAGTGCCGTTGGAAATGTGGCAGCTACACCATGGACACTACAGGACTTCCAGGGTGTTCTGCAGTCCTTCTGTCTACTTGACCCTGGAGTGTTCGGGTAGATTCTTCATGCATTTAATCACAAGTCTAAAAAATTAAAATTATGACTGAAAGAGAAAAAAAAATGTATTTTTTTTAAATGGAAATATTTCCCTTGTAGTGCAAGGTTTAACATTTGTCTATTTTATAGATGAGGCTGTGCAAATAAGTTGAGAATCTTGAATTATTAAAAAGTAAAAATAAATGCAATTCTTGGTAAGAAATACAGCATGTTGAATCCTTGACAGTTGAGAACCAGCATTTATTACTCAATACAAATTTATGCTGATTCATTCAGCACCATTTCTTTGGAGTTTTCTTAATATTATCAAAGGTTTGCAGGCATCAATGTCTTTTGTTTGCTAATTCAAACATCTCTATTACTTGACCCCAACACTAATGTTTAACAACTTTACTGGAAATGTGTTGAAACTCAAGGTTTTTCCTTAACTCTGAAATGTAAGACACTTCCACACATTCATCAACTTAACTCGGGTTTTTCCTTAACTTTGAAATGTTAGACATTTCCATCAACTTCCCTATCATTCTGAAAGTGAAAACACTCTTGAGACAGTTATCTTTTTTTGACCAAAAGTGTCACAGACCATGTGACATTTATTTTAAAGATAAATAGCACAATCAAAACCTTTCACAAAAAAATGTAGGTTTTAAATTATAAACCAAAATGTATAGTGATCAAAATTAACCATTAAATAAAAAAGAGATTTAGCATTATTTCCATGCTGATATCACTTCATGGTTTGATTAATACAATGACATTCAGAATTTTTTAAAGTGTGAATTAAATCGGAATTATCAGAACTTGTATTTCGTACATGTTGCAGTGTTATTGTCATGTGTATATATAAAATAAAATAGTCATTCTTTTAAAAAAATATTTATTTTCAAATTATATACGGTCATATGTTACAGATATGTACCTATATATTTAAAGTCTCTTAAGTAATTTAATACAGACAATTAGTTACATAAATTTCTTTAAATCGTCATACACTAGTTCATACAATTTCAGTAGAGCACAATTAAGGCAAATGATGACAATTATTCTGTGTCCCATTGAATAGTGTCTTATTTTCCTAATATGCTAGGACATTTAAAGGCATCAGCAAACAAGACTGTTTCTGATGTTGTTTTAACCATTCAGCTTGAGTCCTACCTCATCCTAACTAAGTAAGTCTTTGTCCTTCAAGTCATGATTAATGATTAGCAGCAAGATTATTACAGCTGTCAAGTCAGTCACAAAATGAAAAGACTATTTGTGTTCCAGTCATTCTACCACAAATTCTGTGTGAGAACTAAACATTTACAGTACTTCGTTTGATTTATACTACGATAAAACAAAACAGTTCAACTGATTCTGATCCAGTGGATTACATTTAATAATCTTTAGGAAAGTGTTTTATTTTTAAAAAGAACTAATCATTTAGTCCAAACCCTTGGAACATGTCACCCAATCAGGATTCAGGAAATGAATGGGCATAATCAAAATGCACAAAACTTTGCTGGAGTGTGATTATATAAAATGATAAAATAAAAAGTTGCTGCCTTAAAGTAAGTCAATTTAACTTAAATAACATTAAACTGACTTAAAAAAAAAATGCTGAATCTTGTATAACTCATAAAAACAAAAGTTGAAATTTGCTTAACTTATTTTGACAAGTTAAAGCAATCTAAAAACATGTCATAACTTATTCATCATATAATATTTTATATGATACACCATGTACATACAGTACACCCTAAAGGAGTTTTACTGTCAATTCCAGTCCTGGCTTCTTGGTCAATGCAGCCTTCAGTTGTGCTATTCCACCATATAGTAATGGCTCAAGGTTAGCACATTACTGTGCAGCTCCCATGGTGCATCATTTTTGTATTGCAACATTCTGTTATATCAGAAAGTACTTCTAGTTGAAGGTTGCCAGTTGCAGATTAATGATCATTAAAATATTAAGCATATTAATGTAAATATTAATGCTTTTTAAAAAAAATTAAAACATTATTTTATTTTGTGTAGTAACTGCTTTATAAAAGCAATGAGGCACTTGAGGCCAAGCTGCATTGTGAGTATATCGGTAGTCACTCTGCTGTGCGTTGTGTGACAATATTCAAAATATAACAAGGACCTTTCATACCTTAGTGCTTGATTGATTCTTTAATCAGAGAAACATCAGTTGATATTTTGCTGATGCGAGCAATAGCAAAATGCTAGCTGTAGCTATAATACAAAGTGCGCAGCTCATTCCAGAAAAGCAGAGAAATGATGGTATGAGGTCCGAGGCGGAAATAGGAGGCTCCTAAACCTTTATACAAACCAGTCATTCCTTCCTTCTTCAATGTCTTAGAGAAACAGTCCATGAAACCTCTGTACAATACACCCTGCATGAGAAAAGTACAGAGAGTGAGATAAAGGCCTTTTTTTACCAGTCTTAGCACTTTGTAGGCGAAAATGGATATATGCAAGTGTGTAAATGAAACCAAGGACACAATTTGATTATAATTACAGTAAAAGTTTGTGAACAAATTTCTGTATGTTCTTGACAGTTGGCAAGAGATCACCTTGCCAAGATGATCCACAGGCTGGTTGTAGAGTCGAGTGCTGACTACATCAAAAGGAGTCATAGCTAATACAACTACTACACTGCTGATCATACCAGCACTCAGAGCTATTAACCAGCTGCCCTCAGTGAAGACCTACAAATACAAAAAGAAAAAGAAACTGATTATTAACAAAACAGAGTGCTTTTGCATTTCAGCTGTATTAGTAGTGTTTCTTCAACAGTTAATAGTTTTAATAGGAATAGTTTACTCAAAAATGACAGTTATCATCAAGTACGGATATCGCTTGCCCCCCACACTTGCCTTTCCGTGTAATTAAACATCACAAACTCTTCTAAGTGGTGGTGTTAACAGAACTTAACTTGTAGCGTCATTTCATATATCTTGGGAAGTTTGTAGATTTGTAACACCATTGGAATTGTTTTGCCCATTCTGAGGTCACCCTTAGAAACATGTATGTATGTATGTATGTATGTATGTATGTATACCTATTATAGCGAAATATATCAGCTATTTCAGCTACATTAACACTTAATCATTTGTTGGTCTTTAGCACAAAAATTACTTCTTTTTTTTATGTATTTAGATTGTTACTGTGCTGCATGAACCAATATATTTTGCCATTTCCTAGTTGTTAAATCATAGGCTGGAATTGTCAGTTTAATATTTTATTTCCTATGCTTTATAAATAACTCAACTGAAACACAAAACACCCTTTTGTTCACCAATCTGGACAATATGACTAGTAGTAACATTAAGTAATTGTCATATAACTTCCACAACAGGCTTAATATATCCATCGCAAAGCCCTAAATACAAGGTGTTTGCTTTAAATACGTCTTTCAGGAGACAATTCTCTTTCCTTTGTTGACATATTTCCTTTTGAAACAAGAAGGTATGCCAGGACAAGTTAGTCATCAAATTTTGGCTGTTTATGCCAACGGTTTTGCTAGTAGTTGCTGTGTAACACCATTGTTTCCTACAATATTTCTATAATTTAGAAATATAAATATGTATTTCTAAGAGTTTTTTTGTCAACATTTTTTTAAGGGCACTAGCATATTGCTGACATCAAAGCTAACACGCATTAAATGACTGCAAACATTTTTTTTTTATTTAATGGGGTCCTTAAAGGCTAAATGGAAATATCTAATAAGAGAATATTGAGAAACGTTGCAAATTAATTTAAACTAAGAGTTGACTGCCCCGGAAAAAAAGGCAGATTTACTAAAACATTGTCCCCTGTCCTGCTCTACAAAGAAACATTATGATTGAGTTGGACCGCTAAGGCTACTTTACACAGTCAGTGTTTGGGGAACTGACAACCATAATTATTAAAAGGAGCCAGTTGCATAAACAGCCACTATGTCAAGACTGTGTCTTAAGAACTAGTATGACCAACAAGCAGTTAGTTAGGGGAAATCAGTCTTACGGTATCAAAATTTTTATGTAACTGACTTTTGATGACTAAATTGTAAGATTAGCCTTGGCAGTTTATGCGACTGGATCCTGGTGTTACTCTTTACAGTTTAAAAGAGCCACTTCAATACTGTTTGTAAAAACAGAGGTCAAGCCCATCTTCTATTCTCACTGTGAATAACTCCCAGTTGAAGTGAAATATGCTTACCTGTAGGTCAATGATAAGCTCTTTAGAGGCAGAGAAAGTAGAGAGCTGAGCAGCTGACCCCACACTGACCCTTGGGACTGCTGCGCTTGCTCCCCTCCACAAACCCAGAATTCCGTACTGTTTGTGGATGGCCAATAATGCATGCATCATTCCCTGACAATAAATAAATAAATAAAATAAATATATATATATAATAAACAGGAAATGGTTGTGGTTTTAGATTCAAGCTGGAAACAAAACTGCCTTAGTACATATTAGTGAGCATTAGTGCTTAGTGAGCGTTAGTACATTACCACAAATGCAATGGGATTTAACATTACAAAAAATCTCTACAATCCTAGGATAGGTCGACTTAAAGATCAAAGTTCTTACGTGACATTTAAGGGATAGTTCACTTAGAAATTCATTTTAGCTTACCTCAAGTGCATCCAAGATGAAGGTGTCTTTGTTTCCACAGTAGTTTCAATTTTGATATTTTTAGGTCAAACTGTTCGTGTCTGTCAGTCATATAATGGAGGTCTATGGTCACCACCTCAAAGAGCATGCACAGAGATGTAAGAACACATTGATGGCCTGTGTTTCCCAACCCTGTTCCTGGCGGCACACCAACACTGCGTGTATTCTTTGTCTCCCTTATCAAACACACCTGATTCAACCCATCAGCTCATAATCAGGTGGGTTAATGGGCTGATGGGTTGAATCGGGTGTGTTTGATTAGGGAGACAAAGAAAACACGCAGTGTTGGTGTGCCGCCAGGAACAGGGTTGGGAAACACTGGCCTAAGAGACGAAACGAGTAGGTTTGTGTGAGAAGAAAATGAACATTTGAAGAGTTCAGATGCAAAAGCCTCTAAGTGCCATTTGAAATTTTCTTCTAAAATGACCATTTTTGTCAAGCTTGTATATTTAAGTTCAGTAATTTCACTTAAATGACAATTAATAGGTAATCTTCATTGCCATTTAAGTGAAATTACTGAACTTAAATATACAAGCTTGATAAAAATGATCATTTTAGAAGAAAATTTTAAATGACACTTAGAGGCTTTTGCATCTGAACTCTTCATTTATATTGTTTTTACCTCTCGTAACCACAGCCACGTCCAAGTGATCTGAGGGCGCGTGCGCTTCGGTCTACAAGCGCCGGATCTTCACAGTGAAAGGTAACTCTTCCGAAATGTGCCCTCAGATCACGACGTGGCTGTGGTTACAAGAGGTAAAAACTATAAATACTCTTTGTTTTCTCACACAAACCGCTTGTTTCGTGTCTTAGGCCATCAATGTGGATATACATTTACGAGTCATTAAATCATGTTTAATTTGGACTTCTCTGTGCATGCTCTTTGAGATGGTGACCATAGGCCTGCATTATATGACTGATAGACACGAACGGTTTGACCTAAAAATATCAAAATTGAAGCTACTGCAGAAACAAAGACACCTACATCTGAACTATCCCTTTAAAAGAGGGGGGAAAATAAGTTATTATCATAGATGTTTCTGTGAGGTCACCATTAACTTACCCTGTGCTTATACTGGTGTCCAACTGCAATAGAAGAAGTGGACTGACTTTGCAGATGTGTCTTTACCTGAAAGAAATACAAATAGAGAGTAGGTAATCTGCTGGTAAACTAAAGACACTTGGTGCTTTTTGTCCATTTTGGAGCACCATCTACGTGTTCGGCTGTTATAGACGCTAGTCCGAGGTAAATGGCGTTCGTCAGCTCCAGTCGAAAACACACACACACACACACGCACGTTTGCTCGAGCTGTTCATAACCAAAGGAGCATCAGCCGCACATTGTGCGGCTCACATCTTTTGTTACAGTCATAATGAGGTAATAAAGTTATAAATCAAGTCATTTCAAATATATGAAAGGAAAGGCATTTGAGTAAATTACACACTTGTGTGAGGGGAAACGGGGATGGTAGAAATCTTTGGTTTTATGTGCTTACTGTATCCACTTATGATTGTATTATTATGGAAACACGTTCATGAACAATATAACTTATTACTTTGTATAGGACCCGTTTGAGAGCCGACCGAAGATCTCTCCATTTGGTTCCTGATGTTGACTCTCGTCTTATTCCGACGCCTGGCACTGGACAGACAGAAGTTGTATTTTCTTTGTCTCACGTCACGCGAGTAGTATAAAGCTGCAGACTCGGAGACCTGCATCTACAGTCCCCCTGCACCCAGAGTCCCACATTCTCAGACCCCTCGTTTTTCGAGACAGCGCCTCCTATCAAATTGTATCGGATAAACATGTGAAGAACTTAAGCCAAAACGTGAGTAGGCTATCTTCAATTTTATTTAGAGAATCGTAGTAGCCTAGGCAACTCGTTTGATTAATAAAACTAATTTAGCTCATCGATACAACATATGAAAAGTCCATTTAATATTTGTAAAGATGGTTTGTAACAAGATTTGAGCCGTTAATGTATGTTTTTTCGCCCTCTTCACCCCGAAAATATTTAGATAGCTTACGTTTACGTTAGCCTTTAACCTTGAACTTTTTGTAGAAATGTCATAAATGCTGCAGTTATTTTCACTGCCCATTTTGTGCCCCCATATATTTCAAACCCACAAAGCTGTCCAAAGTTCAAAAACATCTCAAGGGACACTTTAACAGAGCAGTGCAATATAACTACCATTTACAAACATCTTTTTCTTTCTTTTTTAAACATCATGAGACATGTGCTATCGGTCCTATGTTGTAGGCTATTCCACACCATACATCGATGGAGCTGCCCCTGCCGAATCCATCAACATATCATTTTATGATTATGCAAAGCGACTTATAATTATAAATGAGTTTTTTTTAATGCAATTGAAGACGAAAAGTAAAGTCAAGAACACAGTTTTTCTTCCTTTTTTTCTTTACAGCAAGATGATGTTTAGGTGATCATTAAATAAAGTAGCCAACTACAGAATTGTTTATTATTGGTGTTTTGTCTATTCTGATTTGTTTTGCTTCGCATTCAAAAAATCAAAAACATATATTGTAATGTTAGCATGGTAATGTTAATTAGACTAAGGTTGAACTGAAAGAAAAATTGGAATTTTAATTAAAATATATATATATATATATATAAAAACATTGTAGCAATATAATATAGCCTACTATTTTTCTGAAGATAGTTCAATCTGTAATTGTATCCCTTCCATCAGTAACAATTAGTTTTTTTTTTTTTTGGCACATGTATTAAGCAGGGAACGCAAATATATATTGGATAATTTATTTGAAGACCATAATATTGCATCCTATTGTTTTTAATTGCATTTGGATAATCGTGCACTGTACTCTGTGTGCGGGTGTCATTCGATCTTTTGAACAGCAGGAGGCGCTGTGTTCGAAAAACGAGGGGTCTGAGAATGCGGGACTCTCCGTGGGGGACTGTAGATGCAGGCTCCGAGTCTGCAGCTTCATAATATTGCATCAAAGTACAAACGTGGGGAGGCGTGTCGGACAAGTGGATCTCTACCGTCAGATTGGAGCCCAAATCCCTCTCATTTATTTCACTGTACAGGATTATAGTATAGAGGCGATCGCAATGATCAGAGAAGGGCTAATTCAGCCCATCAGGCGATTGTTTAAGCATGTATGGGTTAGAAAACGGCTATTTTTAACATGAAATGTTGCGCAATGCACCTTTGAAGTGAATTGTTTGGAAACCAAAAGCATGGAAAACATTAATTCCTCATTGCATTTAAAAAATATTTAACATGATAACATAAATATTATCATTGTTGCGTGTTATCATATTTTAATACTTGACTTTATTTATGTAATAAATATAGCAAATATTTAGTTCATTGTCCTAATAGGCTGTGTTTGTATCCGTTTAGTCGCGACACTGCAGTCTGTCTCTGCGCTAAATTGTCAAGTTTAACTCTTTCAGTAGGCAAATGCTGCGCGCGTGCATCACAGACATTTATCGTTACTCACCAGGTAAATAGGGCTGGCCATTACGGCGCCCACCACACCGGCGATAGCCCCGGACACTGTGCTCTTTGCAGCGCTGACCCTTCCGTCCGTGTGAATGTAGCCCAAGGACTCAATGATGGCGAATGACCCCAGCCGGAACCCATTCATACAAAACTGATAAACCAACCCGGGGACCAAACCTTTCTGAAGACCAGCCAGTCCGTCTATTTTGCCTATCGTGTAAAAGGCGTGAAATACGTTCCTATAATACACCTGGTAGGTTCCTCGGGTTTTTAGCTCTCCTTGCAATTGCATTCGAGTTTTGACAACCTCCAGCGGGTTTGTAAAAAAACAAGCGCCACACGCAGCGACGCCGCCGAGAACGAAATCCATGTTTCAATCGCGTAATGCCCGGAAACCAGTGATGGACAGGCTGTTTAGTTTGACTTTCAACAATAAACAGGCCTACTTTTTTAGCAGCCCTCTAAATAAAAGAACATGAATAATAAAGTAGCCTACTTGTTAAGTTAACAAATAATTTTACAGTGCCATTAAGAAGCAGAAACTAACTATCTTCTATAACCCTCCTCCAGTCATGAGATGCGCGCAGACATTTTGCTGAATAGTAAGAGTGTCAGATTGCATTCGTCAGCGTGCGTCTATCATCCACGCTATCATCCCAACCATCTTTTTAACCAATCAAAACAAAGACATTGGCCCCATCGTTTGTTACATGTCCCGTGATTGGACTGTTGTAAATTACATCAAGTGACACTTTCAGGCGGTTGATGCGCACCATTGATGTGCTTTGTTTCACTACACAAAGCACCCCTCTTTAAAGAATATTCCGCGGTAACATTTTATTTAATGTTCTTGCTACTTAGCAAAGTAATAACCGCAAATAATGCATAATTACAAGCAACTAACCCTAAACCCAAATCTAACCCTTTAGTAGACTAAGTACGTGTTAATTAATATTACTATTAATTAAACATAGTACTTATTTGTACGTACTCTAACGGGGAAACATTAATAACGAACATTTGTATATATAATATTTTAATGTTTAATACGAAATAGAAGATTAATGTTGATGTAAAGAAAATAAATTATAGTTAAAACTACTAAAAAAGTATTTTCTATAAAAAGTACAGTGCATAACTAACAGTAACATTTACTAATGTTACCAACTTATAAATAAAAAGGATTACAAAATAACTGGTAAAGTAGGACAACGCCGCAATAATGATCCATATTACTTAAATTTTAGTTGAAACCCTTTCAATCTCTCTGCCCTTTGTTCCTCTGCCCTTCTCGTTTTTCTAAGTCTTTTGCAACATTTTTGCCAGTTTACTCTCAGAATAAAAGCTCCTCTGTGTACTTAAAATGGCACAAACCCACCATGATGCTGCCAATTTGAGATACAGAATTGTTTCTTTATATAAAAAGTTAGCCAGCAGCCATATCACCCTGTAGCCCAAGACTGGTTGCCCACTGAAGCTAAGCAGGGCTGAGCCTGGTTAGTACCTGGATGGGAGACCTTCTGAGAAAGCCAGGTTGCTGCTGGAAGAGGTGTTAGTGAGGCCAGCAGGGGGTGCTCACCCTGTGGTCTGTGTGGGTCCTAATGCCCCAGTATAGTAATGGGGATACTATACTGTCAAAGAGCACCGTCCTTCGGAGGAGACGTTAAACCAAGGTCCTGACTCTCTGTGGTCATTAAAAATCCCAGGATGTCTTTCGAAAGAGTAGGGGTGTGTTAAGGCAAAAATTCAATAAAACAGACATCACTTCGTAAGAGACACTCTGAGTCAAATTAATAAAGGAAAAGGTTTATTATTCTTGCAAGAACAATAAGGCTCAGTCACCAACACAGATTACTGCGAAGTGGAGTGACGCCCAGAACACAGGCCGGGGTGAAGACTAAATAGCCCTCCCCAAGGTTATTTACTGCAAGCCGAGCCTTCTCTGTAAATTTCCACAAAGTTATAGGATTCATGATGCCAGGTTAGATTTACTAACCCCCTCAACCCCTCCCAGTCTAAGATGACCCCTGACCCGGCCGGTCCTCTGGTGCCTAGCTCCACTCTTGATAAGGGAGAACAATTAATACATGTGAGATTAAAATTCCCCACAACAATTCCCCCCTGTTTATCATTAGGTTACCCATAATCATAATAATAAACAAAGACAAATTTTAAGCCCAACATCACATTTATACCCTTCAATTGATTTTCGCATAAATGATCACTCTGCTTAAACATCTGTTGAAAAAAATAGTATTTGTAAAAGAAGAAAGCTTAAGGCTGTTTTTGCGGAGTAAAGCTCCATTAATTGTCTAGCAAGCAAGTAAAGCATTTTATTTGAAGCCGGGCTAAATGAATAATCACTGTTATTGCACTCCTGATAAAAATCAGACCCTCAGTCACTCCAAATATATAAGAAATAGGTTATAGATTAGCAAGAAAAACAACCAACAAAACCCCATAATTGTTCCAATATGATATTAAAATACACCAAAATGCAGCAGTCCTATATCGCTACAATTGGCAGTACCGTCTGGATTATCCAGTACACCCATCCTCCCCACATAGACATGAACCACCCAACCCATGCCCCATTAGCATGTTCAGGCTCCTTTACCACCTGTCTCATGTGTTCAATCCACCAGTTATGTTGTCACTATAGTCTGCAATGTTAAAACAAGACTTCTAATTCAATTTAGTAAGCCCTATTGAATGCCGTTTAACAAATCTTACCAGATAAGACTTATAATTTTATCCTTTCTTGTAACCAAATTAGTTGTTCAAAATGAACTCTAATATCTCTAGTACAGACACATCGATCAATACATTTCCTATATTTGCACCAATCAAATCAATACTTAGTTTGATTCAACCAAAATCATCCTCCTGATTCTCCTGTTAAACTTAAACCATCAGTTAGCAGGTGGTTCCTCCAGGTGTGTTGATCATCTCGTTCGCCCCATGGACGTTCCATGTTCACCAGGGTGACACTTTGCGTGCCGTCGCAATGGTCTTCCCACGTCGGGAGGGAGGCTGTTACTAGCACTAGCCTTTGACCCCTCACTTTATGCTCTATTGGATGGTTGAGGCCTGCTGGTGTTGTCTTAAGGTGAGAGGCTTGGACCCAGGTGTCACATTCTCCAACCATTTTCTGATCCTTACAAGGTTTCCCTTAAATCACGATCGCATAGAGAATAGAGACCTTAACTATTCTTGTTAGTGACAACATCTATTAACTCATCTGCTTGTCTGGCCGGTCTTCCCCTTTTAATGTGACCTGTGGAATCAATAACCTGAAACATTATCACTGGATCTTAATATCATTCAGAGTCCTTTTCCCTCTGGGAAACATTCAACTCATATTGCTCATGTCCTCAGCATAACGTTTATACATTTGAAACAGAATCAGTTCTGTTTGCTGCAATCCATCCTGAGATTCTGTAAAAGGAAAATCTTAGTTATGCGCTGCGCAGGTGTGACACCGTTCCGTCACACTAATAAACCAGGCCAGGGTAGTTAGCCAAATTCATCCCTAGCCATTATTTTATTAGACACATTCTTCTCATGTCTTAAAAGTCTGCATGATCTGTAGAGAAAAACAAATGGCGAGGTTATTTTCAGATAGTAAAGTACACGTAGTTTCTTTTGTCCGCTGTGCTGCCTCTGCCCTGGCGTCTCCTGTTGAAACAGTCCTGAAATTGTGTTATCAGCGTGTGCAGCCCACTTATAGACAGCAACATTGCCCCACCTGTGCAATGGCTTTCAGCAAATTTGAACCCCTCAGTAAACCCATATTTGGCAATTGTTACCATCCCCCTTTTGATGCGTGACCCAGCTCATGCATCAATTTAAATTAATCTAATTCTCCAATCAACACTAACCCAAACATCATCCTTCAACCAATTTTCGCCCAGACATCTTTCTCTGCCTCTGAAACAAAAATATTACTTAAAGGCCCAATCTCACCTTCTTATCGAAGTTTTTTGAAGGGCAACGGCCCTGAGTCTCACAGCGAATCCTGCTTTTCAGGCCTGTTGTTTGGTCTCTCAAGTCAGTTATCTACAAACATTTCCAAAGTCATCAATTGTTTCTATCAGGTCACGTCGTGCTGTACAGACTTAGTCTATGTCAGTCAATGTCCCCCTCAGTTCATGATTGTTAAGGACTCTCTTAATAATTCGATATTAACTTAGCCATTTTTCTTTGTTGTTGCCATCAAATCTACACCCTTTTCGTTGATCTCAACCCCTGACAGACGTCCGTCAACAAATTCACAATTCCAATTTACAACTACATCATGAATGACAAAACTATTACTACTAGACAGAGCTTGATGACCAATCAACTTAAAGCTCGTCAGAATTTTCCTTTAAAGTTTGTCATTTGCCTTGGCCCATCTGTGATGATAAAACTCACAAAAGCATAAAATGCTTTCACTATTAAACACACACACACACTCATACCTGACTATGAACTGCATATTTTCATATTCAAATCTTTCGAATAAGATTTTAAACTTTACATTTTCTTGTAACCTTTACCTAAATTTACATGGTTTCTAAACCATCTTTCAAAGCATGTCTGTTCATTATTCATTCGAATTTAACAAGGTCAGCTGGTTGTTTTGGTTCATTATCATTATTTTGCTTTAGCAGGCCAATAACAGAAAGACAGACACAGTTCCCTTCCTCCACTCAAGTCTCTCTCACTATAACAAAATAATCTTTTCAACAGCCTCCTAAGACTGTAACTTAGACAACATTTAAACTCATTACAATATCCTTTGACCATTCACCTTTGTTATCTAGACTCTTCTTAAATCTACAAAAGCTGTCTTCATCTTTAGTCACCACCATGTCTAACGACCTTCAGGAGTCAAAAATATGTTAAACATATTAGTTCAAAATCAACACTATAATTTTCCTTGCCCATAAGGCGACCGACATCCAAAAGTTTTATTGCTGTCTCCACAACAACTAATGGGAATCACTTCATGGCCCTGACTGAACCCTGAAAGCCCAATTCCTCTTAGCTCTTTTCTATAATCTCCATCAGGGTGTGGTCCCCTGGCATACATAGAGCTTGTCACAATGAGAAACAAGCCGTGCTGTAAGTGCGGTTTCTGGTGAGTGGGATAGAGGGACTTACTTTTAAAACATTTAAAATACAAATTGCCTCTGAATGGCATTGATTTCTTTTAACATCTCTGTGTCTATGATCTTCAACTGAAACACTGTTTTAATACAAATAGCTTATTATCACTAATGACACAGGCTCAGATAACAGCTTCTGACATTGAATGAGAGAGAGACTGAGGTATTCAGGACTGCTACTGCACGCTCATAAACTTCTAACATCAAACTTTGTATTCTATTCCAACTTAAGGCATCTTTGCCAGAAATTACATACGGTTTCAAATAAACATTATTTACATTTGTCTTTTGCCCACATCAGGGAATTAAGGCATTACTAATTTTCACTCAGATTGAGTCTCTGTTGCACTGGCAGTTTTGCAGCCACAGCACACACCAGATTCAGATAAGCAAACTATTTCATTACAACCAAAAACAAACCTATCTTTTGAAAGCTAAACCTCAGCTTCTAGTTCTTTCATGGTCAACTCTTCAAGCTGTTTGTTTAATCAGCATTTATCAACTGCTAATCCAGTACTGCTTCTGCTTATTTAATTTTAAATAAAAATAATTATTCTTGTTCTTAATAACATTTCTTATTTCTCAATTTTAATCGTCGAGTTCAACCATAGTTTAATATTTGACTTAAGTTTTCTCTTGGAGTTTATCAATCTCCAATTAGGATTCACTCTAACTTTGACGAGGCAAGCACTCTCTGCTTGTGATACTTTTGCAGTTATTGTAAATCATCTGTGCGATTAGTCTCTCTATATCATCTAAAACCTTTTTAAAATGTTTAATTAAAACACATTCATCCTTTTAGTTACTTTGATATATTTTGCAACTTACATTTGTTGGAGTCATTCATTTTACATCAAATTGTAGGCCTATTCATAAATTCACTTTTAAAAATTACTATCATAGATCCTTTCTTTAAAAGGATTCACTTTAAGGCTTCAATCTCTTGACCTTGTTTTTATCTATTATTTCTCAGATGAAAAAATGTTAATGTTGTCATTTAAACTGATTTACTTTCAAACCCACATTATTACCAGAAATGTGTCTCTATCACATTTTCAACCACCTTCTCGGTGGGCATTTACAGTTACGTGTTAAATGATCCTCCTGACCACAATTAATACACTCTCTATCTGCTCCAACTTACTGAACACACTTGAAGCAGTGTGTCCCACTCAGGAATGCACACAGAGCCACTGATAAGCAGTTCTCTGTATTCTTTTACAGTCCACCAGTGGCGGATTTAATCACAATAGTCCAATCATAATCTTCTTCATTATTATTGACAGAACATTAATTTTCATAAGCTGCATCGAAATGCTCAAAATATTCGAAGTTGTTTTCACAAAGTTTCAGTTTAACTTTAATCACTTGCCTAGGGAAATTATTCCCGACCCAAACTTTCCTTTTATAAAACAATATCTTATTTCAATGTCAATCAACCTTACTGATTTCCAGAATCTTTGGACATAGCTGTCTTTACATTTTTACATTCATGATGAACGCAGCCACAACAGCCTGTTTGCTTTTCGCTGCCCTGTTCCACTGATTTCTTCACTAGCCTACCTTTAGCCTGGTAGCGCTCAGTGTTCCCTCACTGGGAAAATCATGATACTTTATCAATTTTCTATATCCACACATTTCTGCCCATAATGTTTTCTCATTTGACCAAAACACCAGTGTATCATATCTGGCAAGCTTGCTCTGAGATTTCCCCATACTGGCTGTTTCTATTTCCCCCCGTGGATTTTCCTTCGACGCGTCTAATAATCTGTCGGACGTCTCCAACAGATCCGATCTCTTAACCCAAGATCGGTCAAGGTGCACTACCAGCGCTTTATCTACTGGAAATCTTTTGACCCCGCTGCAGATCTTCAATTACCCCACAGATTAGAGTCCACCTGAAATCTCTTGACCTGCTTTCAGCTCTCAAGTGATCTCGGACCGTAATCTGGGCGAAATCTCTGACCTGACAAATGTCAATTAATTTCAGATTTACGAAAACTCAGTGTCCATACGAAATTTCTTGACCTGACAACAGGTCTCAATTAATCTTGAACTACTCTCTTATTCGCAATTTACGAAAACTCAGTGTCCATATGAAATTTCTTGACCTGCCAACAGGTCTCAATTAATCTTGGACTACTCTCTTATTCGCAACCACCGAAATAGACCCCAGCCAGTACAGTTCCCCTCAATTATATACCCAATATAAAATGAATTTAGCTGTGTGTTACCAGGATGTCTTTTCTCTGTGCCTCGGGTTCTTTTTGATTCCAGTGGAGCCTCTCCTGGGCCTGATAGCGGTCGGCCCCTCTCTCTCAAGCTTACGAGGTAGAGCTGGAACTGCTCAGTCCAGGTGGCCAAACACCGTCCGCTCTCAGGTCCAGAAGGCACTTCCAAGGAATCCCATTCTTCTGACACCAATTGTTAAGGCAAAAATTCAATAAAACAGACATCACTTCGTAAGAGACACTCTGAGTCAAATTAATAAAGGAAAAGGTTTATTATTCTTGCAAGAACAATAAGGCTCAGTCACCAACACAGATTACTGCGAAGTGGAGTGACGCCCAGAACACAGGCCGGGGTGAAGACTAAATAGCCCTCCCCAAGCTATTTACTGCAAGCCGAGCCTTCTCTGTAAATTTCCACAAAGTTATAGGATTCATGATGCCAGGTTAGATTTACTAACCCCCTCAACCCCTCCCAGTCTAAGATGACCCCTGACCCGGCCGGTCCTCTGGTGCCTAGCTCCACTCTTGATAAGGGAGAACAATTAATACATGTGAGATTAAAATTCCCCACAACAGGTGTAACCCCGGCATCCTGGCCAAATTTGCCCAGTGGCCTCTGTCCATCATGGCCTCCTAATTATCCCCATATATACCAATTGGCTTCATCACTGTCTCCTCTCCACCAGTAAGCTGGTGTGTGGTGAGCGTTCTGGCGCACTATGGCAGCCGTCGCATCATCCAGGTGGATGCTGCACACTGGTGGTGGTTGAGGAGATTCCCCCCTCTATGTAAAGCGCTTTGAGTGCCGAGAAAAGCGCTATATAAATGTAATGAATTATTTTTATTATTATTATTATAAAGGAACAAAAATGTGCCTCTGTCTTATGTATCTCAAAGGACAGCTGCTGTGTAATGTAGTTGCAGGATGACAGATCCTTCCCTAATGGACTGATTAAGATCTTCTAAATGAAAACTGGCTAACTGAAACAAAAATGTTTTATTTCAGCTCCTTTCATAGAACAATTGATTGTGTTAAACAGAAGGTAAGCAAAACAATAAATATCATTTATTTCTTGACACACACAGAGAGAGAGAGAGAGAGAGAGAGAGAGAGAGAGAGAGAGAGAGAGTCAGAGAGAGAATATTTTATTCTCTATACAATATTAGTCTACTATATATATTAAACATTAGTAATGAACTTTTGTATTTTTTAGATTGTACATTTTTATTATGCAAACAAAGTAATTATTTTAGCTTATTCCAGCACATCCCCATATCTTGTGACTTTAGGATCTTCTACAGGTGTTGCAGGCGTTTGTGGTTCTTCCTCTAAGTGAATAATAAAGAATCAATGGTCAGATTCCTCCATCATGAAGTCCAAAAGGCACACAATTTACATTACAATGTACAGTCAGCCAGTCATTATCATAAAATGATAAGAAGCAGAAGGATTGTGGGATTGTTTGAAAAGTTTATTTTGTGATGACAGGCTGACTTATCTTACATGGGTGGTCTTAAATAAAAAGGTTCTGCAAAGGAATGGAGGGAGGGATGAAACTTTTGGGGCTCCCAAAAGAACTTAGTTTTTAAAAGAACCATTCTTTTCTTATTGTTAGGAACATTTTAATCTAAAGAACCTTTTTCCACTATGTCTGATATTTTTGCGCAGTGGAAAAGTTCTTCATGAAACCTTTTATGCCAGTAAGGAACTTTTTTTAAGATTGTACTAAATTAAATAGACATGAAATACTGTTTTGACAAAAAAAATCTACAAATTCTATTAAATTGATAAATAGAAATGGATCATCATAAAATAATAAAAACATTATCCAGAACCATTAAAAAAAACGACCAAGCAAAAATAATTTATTTACAACTATTTGTCTGCAATTCAATGTTCAACTTTTTAATTAGCTTGCATAGCCAGCCACAACAATATAATCTGACTTCTTTTGTCTCTTGTCGATAAAGACGAAAGATGGCGCTAAATAGTTATTGTAACATGCGTTGGTATAAAAAGAGAGAGATGGCAGATAAAAACTAAATGCTTACTAGAAGAGTTTCTGTCAGGAACGCTTCCTGTCTCAAGATATAACCACAAGTCTGAGCACTTCATGGTTTCCCAGCGAGTCACTGTATAGCTGAATACTGAGGAGGAAACTGTAAAGACAAAAGGAAAAAATAGCTAACATCACACAAATTATTTTCTTTATAACATTTTGAATTAAACATCCTGTTTATGAAAACAAAAAGAGAAAAATCTTGCATGATCCTCAAAAAAATAAAAAATGCATCAGACTTACCAATAGATACTAGAAGGTTCCACTGAAAGGGATATGGGATTCTTGTCTGAAGTACTCGCTGTGCAAAAAATAAACCCGCTGTGCCTGGTTGAGGATAGTTACATTTTCACCCAAAGCCAAAAAACAAACAAACACCGTTTGTAAATAAAATAAAATCCAGGACATAGCCTATTGGGGTTGTCACAGCAGGTAGACTATGTTTTATAAAACTAACTTTTTTTTCCTGAAAGTCCTAATGAAAAATAAAAACAGGATAGTATGATACACTGATGTAAAGAAAGAGTCTCACTGCTGTGTAAACAAAAGTGTCATTTGTCATTTACTTTCACAAACACTACATTGTTGAGACATAACCACTTCTTAATGTGAATATGACACTAACCCAGTATGAAGCCTGCTGTGCCTTTCATAAAGGCGTAAGACTGACAGGCGGCGTACTGCTGCAAACCCTGAGGACAGTGAAATATAATCACCATGGAATTGTTAATATTTAAGATATGTGGAATTATTAAAATTATTAGGAATTACTCTCAAATTGCTAATTTGTCAAACGGCTGGTTACTATTTTGTTAAATGAACTAAAATCTTTCCTGATAAATAATTTCGTCAAAGTAATGGATGAGAGATATTTACGTGAGTAAAAAGTGTGTCAGCTAACGTTAGCCCCGCACTACTCTATGAATAGTGAAAATAGGCAGGCTGCAGACTAGTTATTCCATTAACCTCAAATACATTTTACAATATAAAACACACGCACCGGGTGCTTTGCAGCAACCGCATCATCAACTTTAGTGAGACCAAGGTTGACCATCCTGCAACAATTATAGACTGTAACCTCCAAATTGGTGTGACCATGGAGGGTTTATTCAACCTCACTTTGTTGTTGTTGTGTAATTTCCGTATGCCCAGCGAAGAAAATGTAGAAGGAGTAACAGATACAGGTTCTCTCACAGTGACCTCTTATGGACTGGAGACGTTAATGCATTTGACTTATCTGATAATGGGTCCAATAGAATAATCACAAATTTGTTTAATTTATTACTTAGAAGGAAACATGAACTGTCAGAGGTAATCCATTTGTTTATGTGAGTTTGGTGATGGTACTTATATCGTCTTCCTCTTTGCTGACTTTCGACCTTCAAAACAGTTTTAATCCTGAAAAATAAACAAATAAATAAACAAATAATAATAATAAACTAATCAATGTATTTCATTTATTTAGTTTTATTCAACAAAATATTCAAAAACACATGAATCTGTAAGAATATTAAGCTGAACAATTGGTGAGCAAACAAAACACTAGTGTTTTGTTTGCTCACCAATATTGTTCTGCTGAATATTCTTACTGTATTAATAATTCAGATCTAACTAGAGCTCATTAGATTCTTAGAGGATTCTCATTGTCCATAGGATTGGTTTCGTATTATTTTAGAAATTCTCTCAGATATCCAGTACAATCTTTAACCTTATGGAATTTTACCTGTCCATTTATTGTGATCTGTTTTGATGTTGTTGTGTCCATTCCAGATGAGACCAATTAAAGGGCACCTATTATGGAAAATTCATTTTACATGGTGTTTGAATAAATGTGTTGGCAGTGTGTGAGCAAAACCACCCTAGAATGATTTAATCCACCCAGTGTTTTTTTTTTTTTAAATCTCAATAAGTCATAATGACCTTTGAAGCAAAAAAAAAAAAAAAAAAACGCGTTAAAATCAGTTCAGTATTCAGTGAGATATGATTAATTTAATGCGCTGACAGCTCATTCCACCTGCTGCCATTCAGATTACTGAACGGAGCGGATGACCGGTTTAAGATGGCGGCTCCAATTCTCGTCCGTGCCATATGATGTCTATCAAACCCCGTTGCACACCGGTGCACAGCGTTTCCTGGAAACATGACGTTCAACTAGGAAACCGTAGCAAAACGTTGCGCACCGTTTTGAACTTGAACGTGCCCCAGGCTAAGTTTATGCTATTTATATTAACTAATGAACCTTATTGTAAAGTGTTACCAATGAAGTATATATTTATCCTGTCCTCAATTTCACTTTCACCATCCTGTAGGTGCTTTTAAATATTTATTTTGATTCATATCAAAATAATTAAAATTGTGCAGAATGCAAACATCCTAATAACAATATAGCCCAAATTTTGGGTTCTATATAAAGAAACTGAATTGCATGCGTCCCCTCATAAGAGAACATAATATGGGCAAAATAGACACTTTGCAACCAAATTAACCTTTACACATTTGAGATTTTATTTAATTAATTTTATTCTTATATTTTACAGTGACAAGAGATGGTCAGTTATCACAAACTTTGTCCATTCACATATTTATGCATTTTAATGTTTGTATGGTAATAGCTTAGAAAAAAATAAAAAGAACAGACACCAACCTTCCCCAGACTCCCATTTCTCAGAAAAGAACAAGAATCAAAGTGAGGATATTCAGTGCACAGTGTTCAACCCCAACCAGATAAATTATTCGGAATACGAACAGACAAACGTCACATGTATGCATCTATTTTACATGCTTATTTGTGTGTGCGCGTCAGTTTGGTTGAGTTGCCCTTGACGTAAGAGGAAGACACACTTGGAACATGTGTGCACATATTTTTGTATCAAGATGAGAAATTTATAAAAAGTAAAAAAAAAAAAAAATCATAAGTTACTCATTTTGACAAAGATTAAGACAAACAAGACGACTAATCATTGAATGACTGGGACCCAAATGAAAATGTTAGACATCCAACTTAGCACACATTGACAACATGAATCAGAGTCAACTTTCCATGTGGGTTTTCAAGTTTTTCCCAGGACATCCCTCTAAACTGAGTGCTTGTTATGGTAAGTAAAACTAAACATGACATGAGTGGGAAGAGTAAATAGGATTGTAATGCATTTCAAAAACAGGTAGACAGGAAAAGTGACACTGCCTCCCAAAGGAGGAATATTTCCCGACACCGCCCCCCAAAAATTCCCATAAAGCAAAAACAAAACAAAAAACATTCAACCACTTCAACCATGTCCTTCAGTCAAAAATGGCATTGCACACAATACTGGTGGTGTGATTTTGAACATCGATCAACTGTATATTTGTAGATGTTATGGCAGGTGAGTGACTCTGCTTGGTTATGTGCACAAGAATTCCAACCGGGAGAAGAGGAGGAAGGGTAGTACAGTGAGGAGGTCCGTATTCCATCCCATCATCAGTTGTACAGCAGTTTTGTCCCTCGGCGGCTAATACTTCATGACAGAAGGGTGGATGGAACAAGCGAGCGCATGACTGTCAATACTCAAATGCAGTCCATAGAGAAAGTTATGACGGCATGGTGTTTTTCTTCATCAAACACATCCATAGCAGCAGGTGGAGCTTTTAAGACCTCCCTCTCAACAAAAAAAAAAACTTCATTTCCCATAATCCCCATAGGCAAGTTGTGGAGATGTGAAAGTTCTGGGAAGTATGTTTTTCCCCCAATAGGCCCATCCAACTCACCAAAACTGTCCCCAGGCCTACTAGAGTGTTTTTGCATTTCAACTCCAGTCTCGCCCCACACCCTGTTTCCCTTGTTTTTCAAACAGGGGGGTTGAGGGGGATCATCGCTCGGGCTCAGACTCCAGCGCCAGAACACGTTTACGCTCACGGCACTGCTTCTTATGGGCCGGCCAATCCCTCTGTTGACACTGTGAGCCGCAGTAGCGTGCCACCTGGCATCTACCGCAGATATTGAACTCCCTCAGCTGGAAAAGTACACAGATAAAGACAAGACATTGTCACAACTAAAATAAATCAAGAGTTAATCAAATAAACATTTTTGGTTAACGTGTTGAAATGATCATTTGAAAATGATATGGGTCCATTTAGCTTTTCAAGCGTGTAATTTCTGTCACTAAGATGGGATTGTTCATGGTTGAAGTTCAACAACTGACTAGTCAAATTAAGTAGACTAGTTATCCGAAAAAAAATGTTTACATTTGTTTTAGCCTTTAGTTCAATTGCTCCACCTCCCCCTGCTGAAATGCGTTATCACTGTATTGTTTGATTCAGAACCACAGTGTGTTTGCATTTGTGTGCGTTTTTGTTGACGCCTGTTGCTTGGTAATGATGACGCAGAAGACGGGAAATGCGTTGCTCGCCACACTTTAATATTTTGGTTGAGCCTTTGGCTTTGTTTTCAATAACGACACTTGTGTCTATCTGCTGCGAATGTACTATAAATGTTTTAAAGTATGTGGGAGTCCATATCTGCTTAGGCAGAGCAGAAATGAGATAAAGATATACACTCCTGAGCAAAATCTTAAGACCGGGGCAAACAAGTATTCGCATTTTGCTCTGGTGGATCATAATCGGGTTGTAAGTACTGCTTCAAAATGCCAAAAGAAGAAACAGGAGCAAGACACAAAATAGAGAGTAGAGCAATTTATTGAAAACTGCATTTAAACTCAAACAGGCTGTTAATCAGCTGATCAAAAGTTCATGACCATAGGCATAAAAAGGTAAAATCTGCACAAAAATATGTCTTTCGTGTCATTGATCTTCAGGGAGTCACACTGTCATGATCTCCTGATGGCAAAGGCAAAAAGGCTTTCTCTCTTTGAACGTGGCAGGATTGTTGAGATGCACAAGCAAGGTCTCTCACAACGCGCCATCGCTGCCAAGATTTGACGCAGTAAGACAGTCATTTTACATTTCTTAAAAGATCCTGAGAGTTATGGGACAAAAAAAGTCAAGTGTTAGACCCCAAAAAATTTCACCTGCGCTGAGCCGCAGGATCCTACGGGTTGTCAGTGAAGACACAGGTCGAACCTCGACCCAAATTAAGGCCCTTACTGATGCTGACTGTAGCCATTAGACGTCATAACCATAAGACGTCATCTGCGAGGGAAGGGCTTCAAGAACAAAAAAACGCCTTCAAAGGCCACGTCTCCTCCCACGCCACAAACTTGCCCGCAAGGGAGCACCAAACATGGGACATTGAAAGATGGAAGAAAGTTTTATTCTCTGACGAGAAAAATTTTTACCTGGATGGTCCTGATGGCTTCCAACGTTACTGGCATGACAAGGAGATCCCACCGGAGATGTTTTCTACACGGCACAGTGGAGGAGGCTCCATCATGATTTGGGGTGCTTTTTCCTTCAATGGGAAAATGGAGCTTCAGGTTGTCCAGAGGCGTCAAACGGCGGCTGGCTATGTGGATATGTTGCAGCGGGCATCGCTCTTGACTGAGGGCCCCCGTCTGTGCAGTAATGAATGGGTCTTTCAACACGACAACGCTGCAATTCACAATGCCTGCCTGACGAAGGACTTCTTCCAGGAGCATAACGTTGCACTTTTGGACCATCCTGCGTGTTCTCCTGATCTAAATCCCATTGAGAACATTTGGGGATGGATGGCAAGGGAAGTTTACAAAAACGGATGTCAGTTCCAGACCGCGGATGCCCTTCGTGAAGCCATCTTCACCACATGGAGCAACGTTCCCAGCAGCCTCCTGGGAACAGTCGCATCAAGCATGCCGAAACGAGTGTTTGAAGTGAGTCCTTTTTTGACACTTTTAGTTCTGTTGTAGGTTTATTTTTGGGCTATGGTCTTAAACTTTTGATCAGCTGATGAACAGCCTGTTTGAGTTTAAATGCAGTTTTCAATAAATTGCTCTACTCTCTATTTTTTGTCTCTTGCTCCTGTTTCTTCTTTTGGCATTTTGAAGCAGTACTTACAACCCGGTTATGATACACCAGCGCAAAATACGAATACTTAAAATGTTTCCCCTGATCTTAAGATTTTGTTCAAGAGTGTACAGTACATTCTCTCTGCTTGGAATCCATCAGTGACACTTCTCAGCAAACAGTGAGAACACACAAACTTATCAAATGATTCAAAATAGCGGTTCATTTATGCCGAGTTCAGACTGCACGATTTTGGCTCGCCGACAGGTTTGGAGAAATCGCCGACAAATGCCCGAAATCACAGGCAAAGTGGCGCTCATTCACGCGAGTGTGTGAATAAGCAAAGACGCGATCTGAGAGAATTGTCGATGCCCGTGAGATATTTGGCATGCTAAAGATCTGGACCTGTTGGCGATTCAAAATCCTGCTGTGTGAAAAGTGTTCTGACTGAAAATCATCGGCGATTACCGACAGCCAATGAGAGAGTAAGATACAAAGCAACGGGGAGTTCGGGGAAGAGTTATGGATCACATATCAACATGCATGGCATTGTATCAGAAAAAAGGCTTCTTCTCGGTCTATTTGGACACAAAAAATGGAAGAAAAATTTGTAGAAATTTGGCAGGAGCACTCGTGTCTGTTTGACGTTTCATCTGAGCTGATGTTTCATCTGAGCTGTACCACAACCGTATCGAAAAAAAAATTCTCACGTGGTCTTGTACGTGTGATGTCGTGTTGCTTCCTTGTCACTTCTCACGTGTGTTTGTTTTGAAACGTACTTTGGGCGCAGCGTGCTACACAGAGTTGTCGGCGATTTTTCCTTTTGTAAAGTTGTAAAGCAGTGTGAAACCTTCTGTCGCCGATCCATTGTGCATAGCAGCAACTGAATGCTGGCCAAGATAGTCATGCAGTGTGAAAAGAACAGCGACCCGACTACTTTGAAAATCGTGCAGTCTGAACTTGGCATGACTGTAGTGGAGTTTACATGAACCATACCCCAGAGACCACCCTTTTTAGATGGAATCCGGGTCCAGTTCACAGGTGCAAACCAGAGTTCAGAAAACAGCTTTCATTTTATCCAAACGAACCAAACTCTGATGTCAATCAAACCCCACCCCATGCGAAAGCAGAGGGTTTTAGTGCACTAAAACGGTCTTGAGTCATCATAACACAGCTTTATGTAAAAAAACAAGGAATAAATTAAAATAAGTCAGCATTTACTATTATCAGTGCTATTGAGAATAATCTCAAAATATCATTTTTTTGTGAAAAATGATCATTTTGGGAAATAAAAAGATATATCCATGACATCTCCAAAAATATATCCATGTAAGCATATTTACCTGCTGTCTCGCTCATTATGCTTTTTTACACATTTTGAAACATTTTAAAAACGTAATCAAGATATATTGCTGTTTTCCGTTTCATTCTTTTGCGCTCCATCCAGTCGTTTTTAAATACATCCTATGTGAACAATGAAATGCACCTGTTGTAAGACTGATGTTCTTGTTTTTCAGACAACACACTAGGTAGAGGATATGCACGTCTTTATTTTATTTTTTTTTGTTCATCGAAATTACACCCAATAAATGCCCATAAAATGACTTTCGTGTCTACATCATACTGACCCTCCTCTCAATGAGCGAACACGGTGGGTAGTGACACTCGTAGTAGGTACAGGAGCACTCCTCCTCTTCCACCAGCTCTCCGTTGGCATTGTAGTAGCGTGTGCGACTCAACTCCAAATACTGCTCTTCCACTGGGTCTGCGGGAACCTGCTGGATGGCCAACCAGTACAGCGACTGCTCTCTAGAGAGGATATTTTATACATATTTTATGTACAATTTGAACAGAGTAGATAACAGCAGATAATATTCATTTGTTTCTTTCACATGTGGGATATAAATTACCGTTGTTTGCTGGACAGTTCTTCTGGTTTGGGACTCCATCCCACCGGAACGAGGCGCAAGTTGTCTAGACGGTTGTCAACTGTGACTGAGTTTATGTGAACTACTTGGAAACTTGGTGCAATTCCACCTCTGTGCTTTTCCCTGTGAACAAGTACAACAGAACATGACTACTACTAAAAAAACAGGTGATGTCTACTTATTTACAGACTCTTTATGGTTTACATTGCATTTGCAAAACTACATATTTTCAAAATCAACTAGTCGATAAGGGCTGGGCGATAAGGCAGAAAAATTATTAGGATAAAATTTTACATAATAGTCCATATTGATAATTATCACAGTAAATGTCCAATCTTTATCTCTTTCAAGCTTAAAGGCAGATTTGTGCTCCTGATTAGCCTGGCTAACGCCAGAGCAAGTATCATTGAGAATAAAAACGTGGTCTGGACACCACATGTAAATTTTCTCGTATTTGAGGCCTGGTTTACGAATGCCCAGAGCCGTATTATTGGGTGCTACGAATGTCTATCAAATGCGCCTGTACGTCTAACAAATGCGCCACCAATAGATTAATAGGGTACAGGCTATTTAGATCAGCCTCTCCTGAACCATGGATTGATTACAAAGTTAAACCATCATAGAAACAATTTTACTGCTGCTGTTGAATTAAAGTAATAATGTTAACGTTACATCGCGATGCTGAGCTACAGTGAAATGATAGAAAAGACAGATGCATTATCTATGTTAGACTAACATTGTTAGTCATTTCGCCTCATTCGCACCGCAGAACCTCTAGACGCGCGTAAATGCGTCTTGAATTAACATTGAAATCACTCGCGCCAGACGTTCAAGAGTGAGACGTTCAAAAAACCTTTGCTTTAGTCTCAGTTGAGTGAAACACCGTGTGTATGACTTCGGCCATTCTCAGTGACTGGGACACTAGCTCTGCTTGTCATAGAAACAGATAATCGGATTGTGATGTTTATTCTGAATAGCTACGCAGCCTTCCTTTCTACAACCAGCTCCACAGCCCAGCGCGGACCTGCAACTGTATCGCAAGTGTTGATAGGCTATTATACGTGAGGTGTAACCAATCAGATAGCGCCGTGGGCGGGACATTGAGCAAGTCTATATCAGAGCGGCAGCTATATCAGAGTCAGCCAAAGTAAAGTAGCGCATTTAAAAATAAAATTGACTTTAATCAAACCACGGATAAGTTTTCTGATCATCTCACCACTAGTGTAGTACGGGGGATAAAAATAATTAAGCAGAGGCAGGGACCAGAAAGGGGGAAATCCCACGCATCCCCCCGGCAAATCGCACCCTGTAACATGAGTCTAATTTAACAAAACAAAAAAAAAACTATTTTTACAAATCCACTATCCAGTATATAAATGTATTTGTATAATATTTTCACACTCAAAAAAATAACTTGAAGCCAAGTATGATGTTCTTATTCAGTGCTTGAATAATGACCAGACGTATATTAGTTTAGTACGCTTTACTGTGACGATGCGTTAACAGTTATCCACATAGCTGCTACAGGTCTCGTACATACAGCTGTATATCATAGCTCACGCGGGCTAATAATGTCAACATCCTGTTCCCGGTATGACGGCAGTCGTACCACACACGTCACTGTCGTAAACATCATACTAGTGTTGCAAACTGGACATTACAAACATTACAACACTCCTTTTTTTTTTCCAACTAGACCCATTGCCTTAGATACACGTAATTAACTTGTTAACTGCAATAACCATGTTATTTGTGCACATAACTCAGCAGTACAAAGTATAAGCATATGATTCAGTTCTGTGTTGAAACAACTCACCTTAGTGTAATTTATCAGTACGCTTAGAATAAACATTATCACATAGGATAGCACCTCCAATCGTTGAAATACATTCATATGTATTGGTAACAGTTTTGAACGCAGAACAGTACTTAGAAACGTTTAGACTAGTCCACTAGGCAAACAACTGGATCAAATGTGGACATTCTTTAAACAGGCTCATAGTCTTTGAGGTAAGATGGGCGCTGACGATTGACTCGAGAGGGATACCTCGCTGTAACAATGACAGTGTCCCTGTTCTCCTTATCAGCATCTGTGAGCACATCCTCTGTCTCAGAAATGATCTTTTTAAAGAAAAGAAGAATGCCTTGTTACGAAATGGCCATCTCTGGTCGCTGTGATCATGGAGCCTTTGACATCTGACACAGCGTATGGCTTGCTGTTGAATGGGGTAGTGAACTTGTTTTGCTTGGGTTGTTTGTAAATTACTTTGTCACCAGGAGTGAATGTGCTTGGCTTAGCCTTCAGGCGTGCATCCGAGTTGGACTTCATTTTTGCTTTTGCATTCGCGTCCCGCTCTCTGATAATGTGATCAGTGTCGCCATCGCAGGTTGTGGTGATTAGCGGGATTGTGAGAAAGTGAACCTCACTTCTCACTGTTTTTTTACACACAAAACAATAGAGGGAATGCATTGACATCACTTTCCCGCCAGAACAACCCCCCTCAGCCTGACTGAGTGGCAAAAGATCAGCTGCGTGACTGGATTTAATAGGGGAAACTGCGGAAATGCGATTAAAACGAATAATTTTATCAATTTAAACTAAATGTTGGACTCAATATTATGTTCCTTACAACTTACTAAAGATCCAGTGATCCCTTAATATAGACATGCAGCCAGGAATCGTGTTGCCTGACATTTATGTTTGCCTGATTTCGACACCGGGGAAATAAAAGCAATATAGACCAAAACATAGGCTAAAGCAAATTTGCCTGTGAACGCTTTATACAATATAGGTAGGTCTAAATCCGGGTGATCACTTATATCAGTATTACATATACATATATATATATATATATATATATATATATATATACACACACTCACCGGCCACTTTATTAGGTACCCCATGCTAGTAACGGGTTGGACCCCCTTTTGCCTTCAGAACTGCCTCAATTCTTGGTGGCATAGATTCAACAAGGTGCTGGAAGCATTCCTCAGGGAGTTTTGTCCATATTGACATGATGGCATCACACAGTTGCCGCAGATTTGTCGGCTGCACATCCATGATGCGAATCTCCCATTCCACCACATCCCAAAGATGCTCTATTGGATTGAGATCTGGTGACTGTAGAGGCCATTTGAGTACAGCAAACTCATTGTCATGTTCAAGAAACCAGTCTGAGATGATTCCAGCTTTATGACATGGCGCATTATCCTGCTGAAAGTAGCCATCAGAAGTTGGGTACATTGTGGTCATAAAGGGATGGACATGGTCAGCAACAATACTCGGGTAGGCTGTGGCGTTGCAACGATGCTCAATTGGTACCAAGGGGCCCAAAGAGTGCCAAGAAAATATTCCCCACACCATGACACCACCACCACCAGCCTGAACCGTTGATACAAGGCAGGATGGATCCATGCTTTCATGTTGTAGACGCCAAATTCTGACCCTACCATCCGAATGTCGCAGCAGAAATCGAGACTCACCAGACCAGGCAACGTTTTTCCAATCTTCTATTGTCCAATTTCGATGAGCTTGTGCAAATTGTAGCCTCAGTTTCCTGTTCTTAGCTGAAAGGAGTGGCACCCGGTGTGGTCTTCTGCTGCTGTAGCCCATCTGCCTCAAAGTTCGACGTACTGTGCATTCAGAGATGCTCTTCTGCCCACCTTGGTTGTAACGGGTGGTTATTTGAGTCACTGTTGCCCTTCTATCAGCTCGAACCAGTCTGGCCATTCTCCTCTGACCTCTGGCATCAACAAGGCATTTCTGCCCACAGAACTGCCGCTCACTGGATGTTTTTTTCTTTTTCGGACCATTCTCTGTAAACCCTAGAGATGGTTGTGCGTGAAAATCACAGTAGATTAGCAGTTTCTGAAATACTCAGACCAGCCCTTCTGGCACCAACAATCATGCCACGTTCAAAGTCACTCAAATCACCTTTCTTCCCCATACTGATGCTCGGTTTGAACTGCAGGAGATTGTCTTGACCATGTCTACATGCCTAAATGCACTGAGTTGCCGCCATGTGATTGGCTGCTTAGAAATTAAGTGTTAACGAGCAGTTGGACAGGTGTACCTAATAAAGTGGCCGGTGAGTGTATATATATATATATATATATATATGTATATGTATATGTATATGTATATGTATATAAATATATATATATATATAGTATATAATATATATATATATATATATATATATATATATATATCATCATATCGTCCAGCCATAAAACTTTATAGTGTTCTTTTGGTCAGTGTTTATTAAAAAACATCCAATAATGCAGAATATGCAATGATAAATATTTAACTGATGAGTTGTTAATATATAAATAACAATTCAAAATATATGGGTATGGTTTTACACCTAAATTCAGCATATTGACACAAAATGATAACTGCAAATCCACCTTTCGCTGACTGGAGTCCAGTTGTTTCTGTGAATTGCAGTGATCCATTTGCTCCTTCTATAGCAGTCTGTAAAAATATACCTCTGATTTTTTGTCAAATCTAGTTGTACAGTCAATCGCAAAGCTCTTTCCCACTTTATATATGTTGTGTATGTTTTTCGCGGCATTCATGCTGAAAACAAATACAGCCACTCACTGTGAGTAACTGCAGGCACTCCAGCCGACGGTGACATCTATAAACCTGCCAGTTATTCCCTACTACAGGCCCGAGCCAATCCTTAAACGCTGGGTTGTTCATCCAGCTATCAGAAAACTTGCATTTGCCCATGAAGATGATGGTTGTCCAGTCGTTGAAGATATGCCTTGAAGCAAGTCTAAAATAAAACGTAAGACAGCCACTTCTGTTGAGCGCTCAGTGTTCACAGAAGATGTTGAACGACCACTGAATATGATGTCAGCATCAAACATAGACAGAAACGAAAGATCTTTGATTGTGCCCAGATAAGCTAAAGCCCATATTTAAACGGACTAACGCAAACACAGAATAGGACACCTGATAGTCTGAAAAAAATAATACCTAATTTAAAAAAAAAATAATACCTCTCAGACTACATTTAACACTTTTAATGGCCTTAAATTTGACAATTTTGATTTATCACTTTTTAATACTTTTTAAAACCCTGCGGACACCCTGTTTATTCTGTTTTCTGGAACCAATTGAGTTGTGGTAATCGTCTTTTCCACCTCCACCACCTAGTCAGTGAGCCTACACATCCCACTATTTGGGGTGCCACTCGGTACCCCACAGGGATCTTTGTGTGGATCTTTCGCTGGAACAACAGTTCTGCAGGTGATGCTTCTGTGGTGCTGTGTGGTGTGGCGTGGTACTCACGAAGAAACGTGTTGAGTCTCTGTTTCCATGGGGTGCACTGCGTTTCTGCCACACGGATTGCTTTCCCAAGTGTACGCATAAAGCGTTCTGCTGTTGCATTTGCTTGAGGCCAGAGAGGTGTTATTTTCCGATGGTGAAAACCTAGATGGCCTGCGATTTTGGAAAATTGTTCGCTATTAAAAGGGGGTCCGTTGTCTGTTTCCAACACTCTGGGAATTCCAAACATTGAGAACACTTTATCAAGGATTGGGATGACTGTGTTGGCTGAGACGGATCTCACAGTTTCAACGACTGGGTAGCGGGAGTGTTCATCTATGATGACTAATAGATACTCTCCCGTCGGAAGTGGGCCGTAGAAATCTGCACCAATATTGTGCCAGGGGGCTTCTGGCAACTCAGACATTTTTAAAGGTTCTGACTGTGTAAAAGGTGTGTTGGCCTGACATGCTAAACAGTTCTTAACAGTCAGTTCTGCTTTCTGGTCTATGTTGGGAAACCAGACTTTTGATCTGAGCAATGTCTTAGTCTTTACAATGCCCTGGTGTCCTTCATGGGCTACTTGTAGCACTCTGTGCTCAAGGGATGCAGGGATGACGATTCTTGTACCTCGCAGAATGATGTCATCAGTGTGGGACACAGTGAGCTCCCCCTTAATCTGTCAGTACTTTTTCAGTGTTGCAGCCTGTTGTGTGTCATATGTGATTCTGTGCCATGTGTTGTCTCTGATATGGGTGCAAACCTTTTGTGTGATATGGTCTTTTAAGGTTTCCTCTTTTATCTCGTTGAGAGTCATGGCTTTGGGTGTGGCATACTCGGCCACAAAGTTGACATACTCCTCTGCAACTTTCACCGCTCTTGTGTTTTCACTTGTCTGCATTAAGATGGGGTGACGGGAAATGTAATCAGCAGGGTTCTCTGCGCCTTGTATTCTGTATTCTGTATTCCTGTATTCTACCTTGAAGTTGTAGGGTTGTAGTCTCAGTCCCCATCTCTCAATCCTTGCAGGCGGTTTTGAATGCGGGTTGTTTCATATGATCTCTAGGGCTTTGTGGTCAGTGACCAGGATGAAAGGGTTGCCATACAGGTACAGGTGGAAGTGTTCGCAACTCCACACAATGGCCAATGCTTCCTTTTCAGTTTGTGAGTAGCGTCTTTCTACGTCGCTGAGAGCACGGCTGGCGTATGCTATCGTGCGCCTCTCTCCTTTTAGATACTTCTGGTAGAGAATAGCGCCTAAGCCGACTGGGCTAGTATCAACAACAAGCTCTGTGTCTTTGGCTGGATCAAAGTATGACATTACCCTGTTGCTGGTCAGGCTGTCTTTGATTGTCTGTAGCGCTGTGGCGTGCTCAGGCTTCCAGTGCCACAGTGTGTCTTTCCTGGTCAACTCACGTAGTGGTGCAGAGATGGAAGCAAAATCCTTGATAAAACGAGCACAGTAATTCGCCATACCAAGCAGACTCCTGACTTCAGTCGGGTCTTGTGGATCGCTAGCTTGTTGAATGGCAGCAATTACTTTGGGGTCAGCTGAGATTCCACCAGCTGAGAAAATGAACCCAAAGAATTCTAGTTTAGCTTTGTTGAACTCACACTTCTTTCTGTTGAGTGTGAGCTAGGGGTCTCACAACTACTGATTTTTGCTAGTCGACTAGTTTTGCATAACAGTCGACGACTAGTCGACTAGTCGTTAAATGGTTTATTCTAGGGGTGTGCGACATCACGAATAGTAAATGTCTCCACGATCTGCTTTTGAAGAAATATGGTAGTAGTATCGTGTTACAGTGCATTCTATCAGTTCTGGCGCCTCTGTCTCAACTGAACAACGCGACGTAGCCTACACATCACACGTTAAGGAATAGGTACGGGACACTGCAATTCACAAAAGTTAATTGTTTGCATAAGCCTTGCCGGTTAAACATTTAATTCACGCGCTGTTCTAACGTGCGCTTTCCTGAGTGCGCGGCATATCCCCGACGCTCACAGGCATTAGAAGCCTGTCAAACAGCGCCTGAATACTGGACTAAGTTATCTTTCAAGTCTTATTATGCTAATACTGTTAAATAGACACAATGTTTACATAAACAGAATTGGCTATGTCTAAAGTGAAAGCAAACATTTGAGAGAAAATCTGGTGTAGGCTAATATGCGTCTATATTAAACACGTCGCGTGCTGGTCTAAAAGCGAGAGTAGTACTCGTATTTTCCGCACTATAAAGCGCACTTAAAAGCCTTTAATTTTCTCAATCCGGCCTTTTCTCAAGCCTTATAATCCGGAGCGCATTATATATGGATCAATTGCTCGCGCTCGTGTCCATCTTATGCCCGCTTTGTCACACGGCCAGTTCAACCTCGTATAAATCAGGTTATGTGTGTCTCACGCTCACGAGCGCTCTCTCTAACACACACACGAACAGACACTGCTGTCAGCAAGCTGCGAATGTAAGTTACGTGCCCGCCCCAGCGCGCTCACGCTTACTAAATAAACGCCTCACCTCCGACGCCGCGCACTCGCTGCATTCCCTTTAGCACATCTAGTGGATGCATAATGCAAACCCAGTCAAATGTTTGAAAAATGTTCTAAAATAGGTCATTGAAGGTGCGCCTTATAGTGCTTATAGTATATAGTACTGCCGCTTGTATTTAAAGGGATGGTTAACAAAAAAAATATATCTATATATATGTCATCATTTTGTTTCCGACTAGTCGACTAAGGCCAACAGCGCCAACTAGTGGTTGTGACAGTCGACTAGTCGACTAGTTGATGAAACCCCTAGTGTGAGCCCACTGTCTTTCAGTCTCTGGAACACAGCTCTAAGGCTGTCATCATGGTCTTTCTGTGTTTTGCCATACACAATGAGGTCACTCAGATTTTTTACTCCTGTGATGCCTTGCAGAGTCTGGCAGATCGCATTCTGGAACACCTCTGCCGCTGAAGATATCCCAAAGTTCAGGTGCTTGTATCGTCTCAAACCTAGGTGTGTGGTGAAAGTTGTGATGTACCTGCTGTCTGGGTGGAGTTCTAGCTGATGGTAACCAGCAGTCAAGTCGAGCTTGGAGAAAACTGTAGCTCCGTTCAACTCGTGTATTACATCGTCCGTGGTGGGAGTGATGTGGCGTTCACGTCGAATGGCAGTGTTTGCCTGTCTCAGGTCAACACAGATTCTAACCTTATCCGGATCCTTTGGCTTGGGTGGCGTCACAATGGGGGAGACCCATGGCGTAGGGCCTGTGACTGTCTCGATGACGTCATCAATCTCAAGCCGTTTCAGCTCCTCTTCGACCTTCTGTCGGATGTGAAAACGTAAACGCCTGTGTGGCTGACAGGTTGGCTGGATTTCAGTGTTAATGTGCAGCTTTATTTGAAAATTTTTCAACATGCCGATACCTTCAAACAGCTCTGGGTATTTCTGTACGAGCTCATCTGCTACTGTTTGGCTGGTTGGAGCAGATACAGTGTTGATGATCTTGATGAGGCCTAGCTCTTTAGCTGTGTCGTAGCCTAGCAGAGAGCAGCTATCACCCTTCATTACAAAGAATTTTGCCATGGTTTTTCTACTGTCTGTCTCTGTGCTACATGTGAAAGCACCAGTTATGGGCAATGGTTTAGTGTTGCCATATGGAAATATCTTTATATCAGCTGGGCTAAGCTGTGGGCATGGTCTCAGTGTACTGAGGACCGATTCACTAATAATGTTCACTGCGGCCCCCAGAATCGATCATTGCTGCAATTTTTACACCATTGAGCTTGATGTGTGTGCGTGGTTGGATGGTATTCTTGTTGCTACTGGCAGCAAATACATAAGCTTCATCACTGCTAGACGAGTCATGTGTGGTACTATGTGTTGTGCTGGCGGTGATTGCTTAGTGTTGCTTACTGTTGTCTCTGTGTTTTGTGTCATATTCCTTTCCAGGTGTTCTTCGTTTTGACATGCATTGCCTGGCGAAATGGTTTAGCTTCCCGCATGCTTTACAGTCTTTTCCTTTTGCTGGGCAGTCTCCGTCATGTGGATACTTTCCTCCGCAATTCCTGCACTGGACGTTCGGCTTGGCTCTCCCGGCGCGTCGGCTGGTAACTGTTCGCCCGGTCTGATGCACTGCATTTACTGACGCAGCTACACTCTGCTCTAAGCCGGCTGCTTGTTGTTCTGACACTTCCAACGTTCTACCGTATTCGAGAAGGTCATCCAGGCTCTCGCAGGCTCTCTGAGCGCTCTTCTGCGCAGCCTGGTTGAACTGCAGCTCTGGATCAACTGTGCTTTAATTTCGTGGCTTACGTCTGTAAATTCACAGCTCTTTGCTAGCATGCGTAGTCTGGTGCAGTATGTGTCTAGATTTTCGCCCGGCTGTTGCACTGCTTTTCGGAACACATATACTTGATACTGGACGTTCTTTTTAGGCGCAAAATAAGTGCCTAGCTTTTGCTTAACATCTGCAAACTTTTCTTGTTCAGCTGCTAGCGTGTCATAGATATCATGCACACGCTCTCCTGCTAGATGCAGTAACAGAGCTTTTTGTCTAGCATCTCCAGTAATATTTACTGCTGTAACATAGTTCTCAAACCTTCGTATCCATTTTGTCCAGCGTGGCCCGACGGAGCTCGGATCCGTTTCGGTATCAAAAGCTGGCAGAGCAACCGTGTTTCCAAGTGACATTTTTCTTTCTCAGTCCGAACTGCAAAAAGCCTTTTCCGGGTTTTCTTTATTCTCGTCGCCAATGTTATGTTCTTATTCAGTGCTTGAATAATGACCAGACGTATATTAGTTTAGTACGCTTTACTGTGACGATGCGTTAACAGTTATCCACATAGCGGCTACAGGTCTTGTACATACAGCTGTATATAATAGCTCACGCGGGCTAATAATGTCAACATCCTGTTCCCGGTATGACGGCAGTCGTACCACACACACGTCACTGTCGTACACATCATACTAGTGTTGCAAACTGAACATTACAAACATTACACCAAGGAGCTCTAAAATAATTTTAGAATTTTAATCTGAGGCTAAAAGCAGCATCCTTCAACTAAAGTCACGCCAACCACATTTCATACGTTGATAACTCATATTAATGTTTTTTTTTAGTTCTAACAAGTAACCTTTTGGTAAGGAGACCTCAACACTTTGAAACCAGAAGGAAAAAAATACAGTTAGGGATGCACCGATATGGAAAGTTTGCCCGATACAACAACTTCATTATAAAGAAAAACAACAAATAAAAAAAATATACATCACCATAACCTATGACAAAAATGCTACTGTAAACTAGATTAGTGGATAACTCAGCAAAACTTAGTCTAGAAATATCACAAGTGCACAATAATTTTATAAAATCTGAACATTTAGTGAAAAAAACATTCCTTAGTGGGGAACAAATAAGAGACAATAAGTGTAGCACTAACTCTGGTAAAACGTTACACATTGCTCTTTGTATTGTTGTTATACATTCATGAAAAACATCTTAAAAATCAGATGCACAGCTGTTTTAAATGTAAAACACAGCTGTTTAGTGAGGAAGCAAAATATAATAGATAGGACAGAACAAGAAATGCTATTAATAAGCTTTCATTGCGCAAAAGTATTATGACATGATCATGAAAGAGCTGCACAAAGTGCTTATGCGCATCGCGAGCACTGAATGATGCGCTTGAAGCAACACGGAGTCACAGGGCGGCGCGCAGCTCTTCAGTGTCCGCCACATTAAAGTTAAAAGCACCAAGACTGTGTATTATACAGTATCTATGAAATAGTTTATTAAGCCTTTTCTTTTAACAGTTTTAAATTTCAGTTAGGCTACTGTGCACGTGAAGAACAATTATACTGCGCCGACTCTAATGTTGTGAGCTAAGACACTCAGTAGAAAGTGATTAAGTTACAGCAATAAAAGTCTAGCAAGATAGAAAGCATCATAGACCTTTATCTACGGATCAATTATAATAATAACATTGAATCATCTTGGAAAGAGTTTCATCATGTTAACTGTTGTAACGCGACGCGCTGTTTGAACACCGAATAGAGAATGACTGACAGCCGCAGTGGAGGGAAAAGATTACGTCAACTTGAATGACTTAAATATACATTTCTATCTCACATTATACTATAGTAAGGCTTTATATAGTATAAAGTATACACAATTAACGTGGTCACCTATTTTGGTTTCAAAACAGCGAATTTGCCGAAAGGTGAATGATTTTCGTGTATGCTGCATATTGATAGCGGTTTCCTGATGCCCGCAAATTAGTTCAAACTCACGGAATCAATAGCGCGCATGCGAGACAGAAGATAATGTGCTCCAAACCATCCGTGTTGCCCGCGCGAGGCAGGGTAGAGTGGCGAGGGAGAGAGACCGCGTGTGTGCCTCATCAAGCGAATGTAAGAAGCGCATGTAGCATGTAAACAATCCCCGTGACGTAATCAGACCAACTAATCGATAATGACATTCGTTGACAACGATTTTCATAATCGATTAGAATCTATTTTATCGATTAGTTGTTGCAGCCCTAAATAACTCTTAAAATTTCAAAGACGTTAACCAAGTTATTGGCCGATAATTAAATTGATTTACTTTTGAGAGCCTGATTACAAAAACAAAAGGCTCACCACTAAAAGCCACGTCCCAAAAGATTCAACATAAATCAGACATATACAATAATGATCTTGCAATTTATTGTTTTTTCTATATGATGCAACATTCACTACCTGTGATGGTTTGTTTCCACTGAGCGGTACGGTACGGTACAGTACAGTACGGGTTGGGTCAGAAAACCATGATCCGGCTTGCGTTTCCACCACCAACATTACCCTTCTTTGATAACGCCCATTTGCCTATTTGTTTGCCAGAAAGCAGCGATCGACGTCATTTTCGCACGAAGAAAGCGACATAGTAAACAACATTGGATGACACACAGCAGATCTTGTTCTCGCTCCTCGGCATGTTTGTCACAAAAAACAAGCGCTGACATTAGGCGCTTCTCAATACCAAGTAGCCTACGCAAAGTCCAACTCAGGAGAATGACTCCCGAGGACACAAGACCAATAGTGGGTCAATAATCTGCTAATGGAACAGCGTGTTCTTGAAAGCGCCACTCAGCTCGCTCTGTTACTCCGGTTATCTCTGTATGCATATTTTAGGAAACAATTTCATTTATTGATTTTATTTAAATACATTTTAAACATAAGCACACAAATGTGGTTCAGGCAACGTATAGCCTATTGATTATATTCACTGCATTTATGTACGGTATTTATAACTATTATTTATATATTTAAACTAATATTTATATATTTATAACAAAACTAAATATAAAACACAAAATTGCCTCTTTTCATTTAAATTTAAAAATATTAAACATATTCCAGGAAATATGTAATGTATTGCAAAATGTTGCAATAAACAAAATTACAGATGATTTTGTAATAAAATAAAAAAATGACAAACCTCTCTTTTTGTTGAATTTCAGTTCAATAAATCAATATCAATAAATAGCCATTATAAAAGTATAAGTAAAAGGTACAAAAAGATAGAGTAAAGCTTTAATAACAAAGCAAACAATTCATTCAAATATACACATTCAGCGCTCAAATATATGAAACTTTAGCCTTCTGCCAAAACTATTTGCCAAGGAACGATTCACGAGATTCACGAGACCAAAGATCGCCTGTTAGGTGTTAGGTCTTGTGACAAGATAAATTATCTCTCAATGTTTAACCACTACAGAGACGTTAGAGTCAGCAGCAAACATCAGAATGACTAGCCGAGGATCTCAGTCAAATTATCAAATCTATAAATAAACTACAGATTTGAGCTTTAAAAAAAACTTTAAAAACTTCATATCAGACACAATAACAGCAGTATTATATTTCAACTGTATATTAAAAAAATGGAGCTTCTAATGCCCTTGTAGCACGCGCAAGTGACGATACTCTGTCAACCAATCACCGTTCTGCAGTGAGTCTAGCTCCACCTTTTAATACCATACCACTGTGCTAGGTACCCCAACGGAAGGGTACCCAAAAAGTGGAACGGCAAGGTTCGGCTTTTTGGTACCATTCACAACTTTAGACAGTGTAAATGCAAATAATTGCGTACCGCTCAGTGGAACCAAGGCATTAGAGAACACTGGAGTAGAGAGGAATATGAATTGGCATCATGTCCCGTGTAAAGTAACTGGAATTAAAAAACCAAGAAATAAAACTCAAACTGCTGGATAGATATAATACACTATTAGTTGTGAATATCTCTTTTCTTTGTGCCCTAAATTTTTGAATACGAATTGCTGCACGCGTATACTCCATGTTGCTTTAAAGCACATCATTCTGATAGTCTGATTGATATTATAGCTTTGTGCACTTGTCAGCTTATAGCCTATCTTGTAGTCTATCTTGTTCTGTCATATCTTGTTGCCCCTATTAAAAAGCTGCACATTACAGTTCTCAACGGGCCTGAAAATTATTACCGGACCCGATGTAACCCGACACATCAACATGAATTATTCGCCCGAACCCGGCCCGCGGCCAGACTTGGACGCGCTGTACAATCTATTGCCGTTGCGTCTATTCATTCCGGTGAAATCACAAAATATAATGCACGCAAACTTAGAAAGATTGACTTACTAGGGCATCAACAAGATCACCATGTCAGCATCACCGTTGCGTCCAGTGCTGCTTTTTAGCTCGTGCCAACGAGTGAAAAACCCAACCGAGTGGGACTACTGTCAGGTTTCTCACGCGGTCAGATTCTCTTTTCCTTTTCCTAATCTTCCGACCGCGTTTTCTTTGCTTTTTCCATCGTCTAGTATCACGTCTGAAATGCACGCAAGTGCAGTGTTGACTATTTTAAAAGGAAAGTAGCTAACGCCATGCCTGTTTAAATAAAAATCTTCACACAATAATAAATAAAAAGAACTCAAACACCCAACCAGCGGGTGGGCTAATTACGAGTTTTGAAACAAAATAGGCCTAGCCTACAAACATAATCATTATGCTTATATGGAGGAAGATCAGTGCATTCACAGTTGGACTGAGGCGTGTTCTCTCGGCCAGCCACCCGCGATGCACTTTGCACGCAGCAGCCAGACTTTCTTTACGGTGAACAGTAGCGATGATTAATAATTTGTTTTTTTTTTGTTTTTTCACTGGGCAGAAAAGATTAAGCCCAAGGTCCAACCCAACCCGAGTCATTTGCTTATATTTTCGACCCGAACCCGTCGTTTGTCGGGCCGACCCGACCCGTTGAGAACTCTACTGCACATTACATTTGAAATAAAACATTTTAGTTTTATAGTATTTATTTTCATCAAATTGTCTGTGTAAAGAGATTTGTAATAGAGTGCCGAAGTGATGACGTCACTTTGTAGGAGAACTCGCGCTAGCGTCGTAAATGCAAAAGAGCTGCATATCCCCACCCTGCCTTTGGATGAGGGCGTAACTTGATACCGTAAGCAGAAGGGGAGAGTGAGAGACGCGCTGTTTTGTCTGTCATTCAGCGTACGTTTGAATCGGAATATATACTGTAAATAGTACAAAGAGACTCCGGCAGTGTAATATCCTTTGGGAAGCGTCAGACATGAGGAAACATGGACTCTTCAATGAAGCTCTTTATTAATAGCATGTCCGAGCGGACCATGTGTCATCCAAAGACCAGTTCAACAGCAAAACATAATGACACACACACCTGCCCTCTATTTCTGTGCAAAACCCACAAGTAAACCCCTTCCGCCCTCTACTGGACAACATTGAATATAGCATTTACAACATCCCCTTTTCCCAGATAACAGTAGCTTACAATAAATACATACATTACTCTTTACCATATCACTTTTGTAACTCATAATCCTGTAAATATCTTGGACTCTTCTTCGTTCTTGTAGACCTTTGTAACTCTACATTGTCCAAGGGCACTTTGTCCTGCACCACAGAATGTTCTGACCTTAACACCTCCTTGGTCGGTGCCTCTGTCTGCTCCACATTAGTGTCTTTGGAACTGGTGACCCCAACGATTGATGTTGGGGAGCCAAAATGTGGAGTGTCTTTGGAGATGGGGACACCCACGATTGCTGTTAACTCTTCCCCCTCTTTCCTAGATGTTTCCTCCAACACCAAAGTTTCCTCTGAAGGCCCAACAGGCCTGTTCCTCACTTGATCTATGTGTCTGCGCACTATCTGTCCATTTCCAAGTGCCACCGTACAAGACACCGGTCCCGTCTGTTCCTTAACAGTCCCAGGAACCCAGATAGGTCCTGATCCAAAGTTCTTAGTATACACGTGGTCACCTTCCGTGACCTGTCTCTTCCTAGCATGTTGATCATGATAAAATTTTTGCTTCATCTGTTTTTCCTGCACTTGACTTTTAAAATCAGGATGAATGAGGTCCAAAGTTGACCTTAGCTTTCTTCCACACAACAGTTCCGCAGGAGATTTCCCCGCAGTCGACTGTGGTGTGATCCTGTAACTGAACAATGCTCTAGCCAGCTTGGTCTCAATGGAATCTCCTGTGCTCTTCTTCATCAGACTTTTGAACGTTTGTACTGCCCGTTCAGCCAGTCCATTAGAAGCTGCATGATATGGTGCTGTGGTGATGTGTTTGATGCCATTTCGGGTCATAAACTCTTGGAACTCTGCACTTGTGAAACTGCTGCCATTATCCGATACCACAATTTCAGGTATGCCATGTTGGCTAAAACTTTGTCTCAGACATTGAATGGATGAGGTAGACTTATGTAATGGGTACACCCCTAACCATTTAGAGTAGGCATCCACTAAAATTAAGAACATTCTCCCTAACCACGGACCAGCATAATCAATGTGGATTCTTCTCCAGGGCAGGTTTGGCATCTCCCAGGGATGTAAGGGTGCACAGGGAGGAGAATTTCTATTCTCTTGACATGTGACACAAGTTTTTACCATGCTTTCTATCTCAGCATCCATCTGTGGCCACCACATGTAACTTCGTGCCAAACCTTTCATTCGGGTTATTCCCGGGTGATTGATGTGTAATTGTTTCAATAGATCTGTGCGGCCCGGTGGGGGAACCACGACACGAGCGCCCCACAGCACACAACCTCCTTGTACACTGAGTTCATCTCGTTTCCAAATATATATTCCAAAAACGGACTCATCCATTCTCTTTGGCCATCCTCTGAGCACATACTCTCTCACTCGAGCTAAAACGGCATCTTTGTCTGTCCATTTTCTCACTTGTTCTGCTCTGACCAGAGGCACATCATTTTCTTCCAGCAGAAGTACTCTTTCTTCCTCCCCTTGAATCTCTATTCCTTTCTCCGTTAAAGGCAGTCTGCTTAGTCCATCCGCATTTTGATGTTCCTTACCAGCTTTGTATACAATGGTGTATTCATATCCACACAGTGTCACAGCCCATCTCTGTATACGCAGTGACGCCATTTGTGGCACTTCTCGCAGTTCATTAAATAAGGAAATCAATGGTTTGTGATCCGTTACAATGGTGAACTGCCGCCCATACAAATAGGTGTGGAATTTCTTTACTCCAAAAATGACAGCAAGCCCTTCCTTCTCTAATTGGGAGTAATTCTTCTCAGCAGCATTCAGTGTTTGTGACACAAATCCGATCGGCCGCTCTGTGCCATCCTCCATCCTGTGCGACAACACGGCTCCAACCCCATATGGGGAAGCGTCACAAGCCAAAATGATCGGTTTCTTTAGGTCATAATGCACTAGAATGGCTGAGGACTGCAGAAGGTTTGACTTTGCGAAGGCTTCTTGTTCCGAGCCCCATGCCCATTTGGTCTCCTTCCTCAACAGTGCATGTAATGGTGCTAGCAAAGTGGACAGACTAGGAAGAAACTTATGATAATAGTTCAACAAACCTAAATAAGCCTTCAGTTCACTCACGGACTGCGGTGTGGGGGCTTCCTGAATGGCTCTGACTTTCTCTGCGACTGGATGCACACCTGCAGCACTGATTTTGTGACCAAGAAATACCACCTCCTCTCCAAAGAACTCACACTTGCTGCGTTTCAATCTCAGTCCACTTCTTTCTAGCCGAGACAATACCTCTTCCAGGTTTCTTAGATGTTCGTCCTCACTAGTCCCGGTGACTAAAATATCATCCAAATATACTGTGACGTGTGGTATGTTTTGCAAGATCCCTTCCATAGTGCGTTGGAAGATGGCTGGGCTTGACGCCTTTTCCCACATTTATGACAGAGTTCATTTACAAACCTGCATTCCTCAGGTGCATGATTTCCTTTGCATCTATAACACCCCACGTCTCTTTCCAGGCCTCTCCTTTCCGCTGAATACACTTTATTGTACTGAATACACTTTATACACCTTGTAAATCTTTCACATTTTTGTTTGCCGACTCCATTGCTTGACAGATATGAAATGCTTTCTCAAAGTTTAAGTCCACTTCTGACAATAGCCGTCGCTGCATCCTATCATCATTCACTCCACACACGAGTCTGTCTCTCAACATTTGCGAAAGTGTTGCCCCGTACTCACAATGTTGTGCTAATTTTTTCAACTCGGCCACAAAGTCAGCAACAGTCTCTCCATTCTTCCGTGTGCGTGAATTAAACTTGTACCTTTACACAATTTCACTCGGCCTCGGATTATAATGGTCTTTGAGCACATTTATTAACTCCTCATGTTTTCTCCCCTGGAGTCATGGGACACAGTAAACTTCTCAACAAACTATAAGTGGCTGCACCTACCCCACTTAATAGCACTGCATTCTTTTTGTCTTCGTCGGTAATCTCAATTGCTTGAAAGAAAAAAATCCAACATTTCACTGTATTCCTCCCATAGTTGTGTCTCCCCGTCAAAAGAGTTCACCGTTCCCAGCAGCGCTGCCATCGTGTTTATCCACAATCTGCTGTTCTCTGCACGCGGCCAGCACTCCTTATTAGGCTATACACTTTTCAGCCTGGTTCTTCAGTGACTTTTTATCCTTGTCGTATTTATGTAATATCCTTTGGGAAGCGTCAGACATGAGGAAACATGGACTCTTCAATGAAGCTCTTTATTAATAGCATGTCCGAGCGGACCATGTGTCATCCAAAGACCAGTTCAACAGCAAAACATAATGACACGCACACCTGCCCTCTATTTCTGTGCAAAACCCACAAGTAAACCCCTTCCGCCCTCTACTGGACAACATTGAATATAGCATTTACTACATCCAGAATAAACACATGAGGATGGACCAGTACGTCTCGGTATGGTTATTTGATACATTTATGTACTTATAGAGTTGTAATCGCGTGTTTTTGCAAGTATGGATGTGCAACACACACACAGACAGACATACACAAACACTAACGCTGGCACAATTTTTTGAAACTACATACATATTCTGTGATAAAGTTTGCTACACAAGCGAAATTACTTTTATGCGAGGGACCTGTGGCATCATGTTTACTTGTCAAACGGGTGCTTCTGTGGAAAATGTGAGAAGATGGCTAACTTAAAGAACAACAACATATATGCAGTTTTTAATACAATATATTTAAATATATATTTATAAACATGTGGTTACACACTATACAAACAATGTTTAAATTATATACACAGACATCCTACGACGATAACAACTTTAGACGCATTTGTTGTTGAATTGACTATTTGCTCAAAAATCATAAAATATTTTATTTATTTATTTAGAAAAGGGACAGTGTACATTAATAAACATTCTTAAATGTAAATGTACCCAAATTAGCCCAAAGGCTAGTTTTCATTGGTAGTCCCTTTGCCAGATGTTATTAGGCTCTTAACTAGAAAAAAAAGAGTTAAACATTACAGCAATACAACAGTCATAAAACTAGAAGTATACAAAAAGACATATATATATATATATATATATATATATATATATATATATATATATATATATATTATATTATATAGACACATTTAAACAAAAAATAGAAATTAAAAATATTTTAGTTAAATATGAATGAATAGGTCTATAATAAAATTAATAATAAGGTTAGAAATAAAAATAAAAATAATAATAATCATAATAGAGGAGCAGCGTTAATGTTCACAGTGTTGGTTATGTAGTAGCCATTTCTTAAGATTAAGCTTAAAAGAGTTAAATGATGAGCACTCTCTAATTGGTTGAGGTACAGTATTCCACTGATGTGAAGCTTTGTATGAGAAAACAGCTTGACCAAACGACGTTTTCCTACGTGGAATTATACAATCCGCTCTAATCGCACCTCTTGTAATTCTGGGTAACACTTTATTTTGATAGTCCACTTTAGACATTCAACTAACTATAAGTAACTTTGCCGCTAAATGTCAACTAACTATCATTAGAGTATTCGCAGACTGTCAGCTTAATATCTGCTAACACTTTATTTTGTTGGTCCCCCAACAGACATTCAACTGACTGTAAGTAACTTAGCAACTACAAGTCAACTTATTCTCCTAACCTGAACCCTAACACCTAACCCTAACCTAACACTCTACTGACAGTCTACTACAGCCTACTAATACTCTAATGACACTTAGTTGACATGTAGTTGAAAAGTTACTTATAGTTAGTAGAATGTCAAAAGTGACTATCGAAATAAAGTGTAACCTAATTCCGTTTAACAGATTTAGATTTAATAAAATCTGCCAAAGGAGGTGGAGCCAAACCATGCATAATCCTATAACCTAAACAAACATTTTTAAATTTGATAAGATTTTCCCAGTTAAACAGGTTATACTTATTTAAAATGTGACAGTGATGAAAACTAAATAGTTTTTATCTAAAATTTTTAGTGCTTGTTTGCATAGTGATTCTAATGGTTTTAGGACTATCAAATGTGTGTTTGACCAGCTTGTCAAACAATATGTGACATGAGAAAGAATCATAGAATGGAAATATATCTTTGCTGCCTGATTTGATAAACAATTTCTAATAAACCTAAAATACACTTAGAGGTGAGTGTATTTTAGAGGTGACGTTGGATCGCAAACAGTAGACGAGGATCCACACTTGAGGATTAACTTTTAAACCACAACAACAGGATTAACCCACGAGTCCACGACAGAACACTTATGTTTCCAAGAGACATTACCGGCTGTCCTTGAAACAATGGAGGATGGTGTGTACAGATCACCGAGGGCGGAGTCTAAGCCACAACCACACTGTCAATCAAACCCCTTGCTCAGTTCTACGTCACGAAGAGCTGAATCTTAGAACAGCTCGTTCTGAGACAGTACATACAAATACAGAAACGCGCTGCAAATAACACAGACCACAACGGAAATGTTTCCAGGTAAAATAGACCTAAATGACGAAGCGCTAAAATGTGTGCATGTGTGTCTCAACTTTAAAACTTTGGACCCTACATTACCTAATATTTCTTATGAAACTTTTCTTTACGAAAATTTTAAACATAACATGAACATGAAACAATTTTTACAGTGTAACGGATTAAAGATAAATATCTTTCCTTCATGTTCTTCTCTATCTTTATTTATTTAGATAAGTTTTCAGCTCATTGTTCTTTTCTCATTTGTATTCTGATGACATTGAACATATTGTTAATACATTTTGAATATTGTATACAAGTTGTATGTCATAAAAATGTAATCTCTGTACGTTTTGCAAAAATGAATAAATAAATGCATAAAGTAGAATTTTTAAAGGGTTAGTTCACCCAAAAATGAAAATTAAGTCATTAAATACTCACCCCCATGCTGTACCAACCCCGTAAGACCTTCGTTCGTCTTCGGAACACAAATGAAGATATTTTTGATTAAATTTGAGAGCTGTATAACTACCACATTGGCTCCTAAGGGACTGCCTCTTGACGGCCCAGAAAGTCAATGAAGAAAATGTTTAAATATCCCAAGTGACTACCGTGGCTCAACTATATGTTTATCAAGCGACAAGAATACTTTTTGTGCGAAAAAACAAACAAAAATAACGAGTTTATTCGACTATTCCTTTTCTTCCTTGTAGGCCAGAAACGAGACTTCCTTAGATTTCCACGACGCATGCGCGAGAACTGAACTGAAGTAGTGTAAGGAGATCGCAATTCTCGCGCATGCGTCGTGGAAATCTAAGGAAGTGTTTAATGTGCAGAATATTTTTAACACCACTTATAGCATAAAAATATAACACAATACAAAGCTATATGCTATTTAAACATTTATTTTAAATAACACAACGCTAGTCAGGGGGAGCTAACTTTCGCCTTCAGAACCATGTTCAGAACCTGTTGAACTGCTACTCTTCGCGCCAAATGTATAATCTGTTAATTTGAAGCATTTCACACATAGATTTCACAGCATCTACCTCTAGCTAACAGTTGGCTGTAGTTCTCTCGATGTTCAAATGGAGCTTTTTTTCCCGCGACACAGGTGACGACGCGAGGGAGTCGGCTTTCATCTGCGCGGCTGTCTGTGTTGTGTTTTTCCAGGACGTGAAAGGGGGCGTGTTTCAAGATACGCAACGGAGCAGACCAAACAAATTAACAGGGAGAGACAGTCACATTCATTCACAAGAAACGCACTCCTTGTCAGCCGCGTGATCGATTCCCTTATCCATTTGCGTAGAAAAGAAATGTAATATTATGATTTCAGTCATTGTTTTATATATATTTTTGATACTTGATATTTGTACCGGGCCGGCCCACATTGGCCAGCGGCCCACCGGGAAAAGTCCCGGTGCTCCAGATGGCCAGTCCACCCCTGCCCAAAACAAACTTTACCGTGCTCAACCACCGCGAGTGCATTTGAAGCATTTGTAAAGCCTTGTGTATATTACTTGATGCGTCCGCACGAGCGCGAGGCTCCCCGCGCACCTCTCCAAACGGACGAGGCGTTAGTTTATATTTTATGCATTTATATTTTATGCGTTTATACTTTATACAGTTGTTTTTTTACTTTATATAGTTTATACTGTGTTTATCGCTCGTGTTCAGCGGGGAGGAAGGGAAGTTGGTCCATATCGGGAGAAGCAAGATTCGCTGAGATTAATTTATCTATTTATTTATTAATTTATTTGAGGTGTCGGAACGCAGTTCCGGACCGTTCCGGCCCACTTTAACCTCTGGTCATATAATGCAATTTTTGTACAATATGAATGTTTAGGGTCTAAATGAAAACAGTGTAATGTACTTTTATTAAAAATTCTCATTAGTATTTTAAAGGAACACTCCGACTTTTTGGGACTTTAGCCTATTCACCTTACCCCCCAGAGTTAGATAAGTCCATACATACCTTTTTCATCTCCGTGCGTGCTATAAGTCTGTTTGACACACCCACCGCTAGCCTAGCTTAGCACAAAGACTGGATGTGAATGGTTGCAGCTTTCATACTAATCCAAATGAGTGGCAAAATAACGCAAACGTTTTCCTATTTACATGTTGTGATTTGTATAGTCACATAATGTACAAATACAAAGTCAAATGAGACACAGACATCTTTTAACCGTATAAAACCTGGGAACTATTCTCTGAAGGCGAAGCACTGCTACGTTGACGGAGTAATAACCGCATCACCTGAGACACGCCGTGGTGAGGAGCGGAGAGTTCGCTCAGTGTTTGGGTAACAGAGTCAGCAATTCATAAATAGTAAAAGCGTAGTTTAGAGTCATGGGTTTTCGCTCTATTGTAAATAGCTGCGACAGTAAACAGGGGAGGTAACCATGTTTCACAGAATTCCAACTAAAAACGCTGACTGGATGAAGAAATGGCTAACTTACTCTGGATATTTATCCAAACACACCTAAATAGATTATCAAGGGACATTATGTTTGCTCGGTACATTTCAATGGACGACTATTTTGAAAAAATGGAATTTGCCACATGGACCATAATGTGCTGACGGATACGGCCATCCCATCTATAGCACAGACAGGACAAGTGGATCTGAGGTAAGTGTTCCGTTATGTTTTTAGATGACCTACTGTAACAGTGCCATTAGCCAGAGCTAATGTAATGTTAGTGACACTATTATATGATTAGGGTATGAATATGTTTTTATCTTGATGCGGTGCGGACGCGCTTGGAAAAAAAAACGAGCGCGTTCACCGCGCTGAACTTGCACCGCCCGCGGCGCACCTAGTAGCCTAAATTTGAAATAACCATGGAAATAACGAACTTGAGCGTGCAAAAGGGTACGATAGGCTGTGAGTTCATTGTGCAAAAACAATTTGTGATATTACTTTCCCCTTATTCTATCCTATAGTAATGCAATTATACTGTATATTATATAGGCTACTGTTGAATACATTTGGTTCAGCTAATAAATTGCATTTAAAATATATTGATTCCTGTAATAATAATTATTTATTCATGTGATATTTATAAATCTGGGTGCGTTTTTGGTTGGAAATCAATGAAACATGGTACTGTATTACCTGGTCTCCCCTGTTTATTGTCACAGCTCATACAATAAAGCAAACACCCATGATAAACTATGCTTTTCTATCTAACGTTAGTAATTGCTAACTCTTTACTCCAACACTGAGCGAACTCTCTGCTCCTCGTCACGGTGCGTCTCAGGTGATTGTTATCACTCTGCCCAAGTAGCAGTGCTTCGCCTTCAGAAAATAGTATTTATACGGTCAAAAGATGTCTGTGTCTTATATGGCCTTGATATTTGCACACTCTGTGACTATACAAACCACAACATGTAAATAGGAAAACGTTTGCGTTATTTTGTCACTCATTTGGATTAGTATGAAAGCTGCAACCATTCACATCCAGTCTTTGTGCTAAGCTAGGCTAGCGGTGGGTGCGTCAAACAGACTTATAGCACGCACGGAGATGAAAAAGGTATGTATGGACTTATCTAATTCTGGGGGGTAAGGTGAATAGGCTAAAGTCCCAAAAAGTCGGAGTGTTCCTTTAAGAAAACACCATTTTACCTGATGAAAATCTGCTGTTTTCACCAAGCCGTTTGAGTGCATATGCCTTTAAATAATAAACCCCGCCCCTCTGTCCTGCGGGCGTGAACCATAGGGCGTGAACACATGTGGAGTGTTGTCTTGACAACAGTTGAAGCTTTTGGAAGGAGAATGACAGCGGGAGTCTCTGAGGACACATCCGTGCAACCGTATACATGTATCAGTCTGAACCGGAGTCGCACTGGAACAAGATGACGGCCGCAAAGAAGTTCAGCAATTGTGGCTTGAGGACGTTTCTGAATGGTTGGTTAACGTAATGTTACTTTGATCTATCTTTGTATGCATGCACTGGCAGGGTAGAGTAGTGAGATACGAACGCTGTGTGTTTACTGATGTATACGTTCATTGACAGATTGACGTTACAACTAATGGTCATGAAAAACTTTTTCCTGCGATTTGCAAAGATTAATATAAAGACTAATAAAACTTTAGGTGCAGAGGGAACAAACAGTTGGTACCAATTATTTTTTCAGGAGCAGCTTCTTAGCAAAACCAACTTTATACTGATCCTCGTTTATAAAGCAGTTTGGTGAGAAATGATTTGCGCAAACAAGAAAGTATTGACGTTGATCGTGGGGAATATTCCCTTCGTAAACAAAACTACGTCTTCAGCGGTTCAAATGTAGGAACATCAGAATGATTTCTGTGTGTGTTATTGCACCCAAGAACAGAACACCACAATCGCTTAGACGCCATTCTGGTCCAGTGTATCAACAATGACGGACTATAGTCTAGTCCAGCTCGCTCAGGGCGGGTCTGTGTTGAAACACTGCTGTCAATCAAAAACCGTGGGAGGGGCGTGAGACCGTGCGACATGGTCGAACGGCTCGATTTGAGACAGGGGAAAACAAATAAGGAGATTAAAACAAAACCACTGGATGGATTTTTATCGTTAAATAATGGTTGTGTACAGGCACTGACAACACACATTGCAGTACAATCAACTTGTAAAATTGCATGTACCATTATATGACCCCTTTAACAAAAATCAGCATACTTATCTAAAGTCTTTGTCTGCCAGCCAGGAAGTTTGTATCTTACACATGCACTGTATCATAAGAAGTCAGGGCAGAGCACCCGGGTAAAGATAAGTCTAGCTAACTTTACAGGGATATTCCACCATTTGGGGAATTAAGCTCATTTTCCACCTCCCCTCGAGTAAAACAATTGTTCTTTTACCGTTTAGGAAACCATTCAGCCGATCTCCAGGTCTGGTAGTTACCACTTTTACCATAGCTTAACGTAATTCATAGTATGACGACAATACAAGGGGTGGAACTGTACACAGAATTCATGGTTCAGTTCAGACATCACAGTCTGGTATGATTTCGGGTACAATGGAGTGAAAAACAAAAAAGAAATATAGACCATTTCACAAGATGTAAACAACATTGGTCCAGAAGCACTTCCTGTTTCAGTTTTTTAACTCTACATAAAAGCTGGGATAAAATACAACCAACAGAACATTTAAAACTGAATCAAAAAGTTAAACAAACATCTTTAAGATGTTTTCTTTACATGTGAAATAAAGAAAACAGTTACAAACTGAAACAGGAAGTGCTTCTGGACCAGTGTTGTTTACATCTTGTGAAATGGTCTATAGAAGGCATTTTTAAGCCTTGTATGTTTTAAATACGTTTTTTAATAAAGACATAGAACCAGTTTATTTATAGTGCACTGATAATAGTTTCATATAATTAGTTTATTAATTAAACTAATAAAAAGATAAAAAACACTTTGAGATATGTTTGGTAATTGTACCTGAATGAATTTAAAATTAATTTGCTATATTTCAGATAAATATATTTGTTTTCCTTAATTTTAATTAACCCTTACTTTATTCTCATCAGAATTATACATAATTGATTTCCATATAAAATAATACTACAAACACATTTGACTTTCTTGATGTGTAACTTAAAAATAAACAGATTAGTTCTCTGTTTTGAGGACAAGAAATGAAAACCAATGCGATAAGATGAATGTCCAAAAGATGGAACTCTGTAATGGCCACCTAGTGTTAAGTAGTGTTCATGACATGTTGATTTGCCTTAAATGCACTCTATGCAAGATCTGTACCTTAATATAACAGCTTCAAAGTCGTTTCGGTGGTTAACAAAGTCATAGTAGGGCGAATCATCCTGGTAGGAAAGCTTGGGGGGGACCAGCCATGCAAGTTTGAAAGTGGCGCCCCTGACACAGCTCTCGAGAATCACGAAATGCTTTACGACAACGACGTCACACACATCAACAACAACATACAGTATGACGCTACTTTCGCGCATACAAGAGAACTCGGTCAGAAATGTCCAAAAAAAGGGAAAGAGAATCAGACCGTGCTAGAAACCGGACAGGAGTCCACTCGGTCGGGCTTTCACTCGTTGGCGCGAGCTTAAAAGCAACACTGGATTGTAACTGCGATGCTGACCTGGCGATCTTGTTGATGGACTTGTAAGTAAATCTCTTATTTGTAAACTTGTTTGCGTTCTATGTTGTATGTTGCTGTGCTGGCTTGTAGTTTGTCATTTTTTACGGTGCTGTTCATTCATCTGTTGATAATTAGACCAGTTCAATAATTCTCACATATGTCTATAGCTTTCGATTACCAGAGCTGTAAGCAAACTTCCTAACAAACAGTCATTTCTCTTAGTCTTCTCTTAGTTGTTTTTTTTCGTTATGTTTTATTGCCGAGGTTGCCACAAGAGCTAGTTTGCTAGCTGAACTCAGGTGTTGGGATGTGTATTTATCACGTAACTTTAGTCCTGTGTCTGGTTCGGATTTCTTATGGCGTGCATAAGTTACTGTTATATAAACTTTATCTGACTAACAGTGCACTTCCCGACTAGAGCTGTCGCGATAGTCAATATATCGACTTATCGCACAATATATATGGAAATGAGCGCGATCATTTTTGTTGCCGCGATATATTGCAAATGATAATTTGTTTTATTATTAAATAATAATTAGATTCATTTTTACATTAAAATGAATGTCATCAACATTTTAGTTGATTGTGCTGCCTCTATCATCTTCTCTGCACTCTGTGTCGGAGGCGGGGCTCAGGCAGCGTGCTGTGTCCACACACACACACACACACACACAGAGAGAGCGGACACCATCAGGTGAAGAGAAGGCGTGAACCAACGGCATTTTAAAGTATTCTATTTCGTGACATCTAAACAGCGAGCCAGTTAGGAAGAACAAGTCCAACATGGAAATGATTTCAAAGCCACAATCTTCAGCTCTGGTGTGGAAACATTTTGGCTTTAAGCCGAACGAGAGAGGAGAGATAATTAACGTGAAGGAGCCGGTATGTCGACTGTGTTTTAAAACAGTAGCAACAAAACGAGGCAACACAACAAACTTAAAATCGCACCTAAAACATAACCATCCCACAGACTTTTTCAACCTGGGAACAACTGCAGCTGGAGTTAGAGCGGGGCCTTCTTCCAGACAGTTATCTGTCGCAGATGCCTTTTCCCGACAGTGCAAATATAAACGTGACAGCGCGAAATGGCGCACGCTCACGGATCGTGCAACTCGCTATATAGCCAAAGAGATGCAGCCATTATGCACGGTCGAAAAACCAGCATTTAAAAATATGCTGCAAACCTTTGACAAACAGTACGAATTGCCAAAGAAAACGTACATGTCCCAAACTGCCATTCCATCCTTGTACAATAAAGTAAAAGATGATATTCTGAAGGAGATAAGACATCTCCTTTTACTCTGCCACTACAGATATGTGGTCAAGCTCAAATATGACACCTTATTTGAGCTTGACCATTCACTACATAACTGCTGACTGGACTCTGCAGTCAAAGTGTTTAGAGACCAGATACATATCCCAGAACCACACTGCAGATGTGCTTGCTGAAGCCCTTCAGGTTGCTTTAGCAGACTGGGAATTGGATGAGCGCAAAATGGCCTGTATAACTACAGATAACGGTGCTAACATTGTGGCTGCAATACGTAATCTTGGCAGGCCATGGCTCAATTGTTTGACAACCTTCATTTGGCTGTTTCCCATGGACTGGACAGTGACAAGGATCGCACAGCACGTGCCATGGGACTTTGTAGGAATCTTGTCAACACCTTCAATTTGAGCTGGCTAAAGAAGAGAGACCTGAGGAAGGCACAGACTGAAACCAATGTCCCCCAACACAATCTAGTACTGGTGAGTGATGATACCAGTAACTTGTTATACAACACAAAATATTTAGGGTTTAAATAAACTTAATTTAAAGGGTTTTCATTATTTATTACTCACTTTTTGGGCCTGTTTGTATGTATTAAATAATTGGTTACATTATAATAACCATATTATTATTTATGAAAGTACTACTACACTATAAAAATATTGTTGGTTTTAGTTAAATTAGTAACCTGGTTGCCTTAAAATTTTAAGTTCATTGAAATTTAAAAAAAAAATCAGTAAACACAATGAAGCAGATTGATTTAACCATCAGAAACTCAAACTATTACGTTATCTGAACCACATAAATTATAAGTTGATTTGACAAAAGAAAAAAAAATGTGATTACAATTTTTTTTACAGTGTAGCATTTGTTAAATAATGTTAGACAAAAATAAAATAAATAAATAAAATGTTATATTTTACACAGGATGTCGCCACACGATGGGGTACCAAGCACAAAATGATCAAGAGGGTGCTAGAGCAACTCCCAGCCATAAGACGTGTCCTAGTTGAAGATCGAAAACATGGCCACCTCAACCCAACCTGGCAGGATGTTTCTGTGTTGGAATCTATTAATGCAGCAATGAAGCCAGTGGCTGATTTCACGGATGTCCTCTCAGGGGAAAAATATGTCACTGTGTCATCTGTAAAGCCTGTGTTGGAACTTCTTAAAGGTGAACTTTTATCCCCAGACCCCAATGACACTGCACTGACAGCAAACATAAAGGCAAACATGTGCAGGGTGTTGAAGGAGAATACAGCCCACCTGAAATCCAAAACCTTCTGACCAAGGCCACAATGTTGGATCCAAGGTATCATGGTACCATGGAGGATGCGGAGGTCTTGGATGATGTAAAAGAAAAGCTATTGCAAGAACTACTAGACATGAACGAGGAAGAAGGAAAAGGAGAATGTGCCAGTGGTGAGGCTGCAGGGCGAAATGAAGGATCTGAATCTGGACCTCCAGCAAGCAAGAAGAAGAGGCTGTGTGACCTTCTCCGGCACAGAAGAAACCTACTTGCACGTCACCAGACTCAGGCACCGGTTCCAAAAAGAGCGCAGGCTGATGTGGAGCTAACCAGGTTCCTCCAGGAAGAACCAGTTGATGCATCATCTGATCCCTTAACGTGGTGGTGTGATAACCACAAAAGATTTCCCCTAGTAGCCAAGTTAGCACAAAAATACATGTGCATTTGTGCAACAAGCACCAGCTCAGAAAGACTGTTTGGCACAGCTGGTAACATTGTTACCCCAGTAAGATCCTGCCTTAAGCCCCACAAGGGTAAAAATGTTGGTGTTCCTCTCGGAATCTGCCTAACAATTAAAAAACTAATCTGGCAGCAGAAAGTCCTGTTGATGCATCTGTACCTTTGTGTGAGACACTTTAAAAGTTTAAATTGACACATTACTTTGTTTTGATCTAGTTCTTGATACCTTGCACTTTTTTGTTAACGAATGTGTATTTATTTACTCGTTTTATTTATTTGGGATATATTTTTTCACATTTCACAATGTCTAAATATTGAATAGAATAAGAATAAATGTTCTTTGTTCTTTGAAACCGTGTACTTGCATTATTATGCTATTATATTGACATTAAATAATCAGTGGCATAAAATGGTCTGAAAATTACAATAATATCGTGTATCGCAATTAATTTTGGTGCAATATCGCACACCAAAAAATAGTTATCGTGACAGCTCTATTCCCGACTGTAACTTTACTTCAAATTGTGCTGATTATGAATCAATTACATCTTGACGCTGTTGATGTTGATTCTTGCGATTATCATGAGGACAAGTCAATATCTCACATAATTATTAGGACATATATAAGCCTATATAAGGTTGTAAATAATTGAACACAATTCACCTTTGTCTAAGCCACGCCCTAGAATGTAGATTGACCAATCACAGCCCAGCCAAGAACCAGCTCCCACAGAGGTCCGACACTTTTTCACAGCGCTTCATTGACTTTCAACACAGGCATCTCATATTTTTGGTCTCGGCAGGCTATTACCGTCGAAGTTTCATCCAAAATATGGTTAAACGTTGTGCCTCGGGCATTTGCAACACAGATACGCGTTTCCCAGAGAAGTTGGAGGGGGGTGTCCGTTTGTTCCCTTCCCAAAACCGAGGTAAAATCCTGACAGTGACAAGTGTCGTTTTTGGATTAAACTGTATGGACATTTTTTTTTTTTACTTCTAACCTTACTGTGAGTGTGAAGTTATATAGTTAGACCGTTTTATAATGTTTTAGGTTATGATTTCGGTTCTCATACCGGTTGATACGCTAGCACACGCTGCTAATAAATACAATGTTATACAGTACTCGTGTAGTCCGTTTGCTTTGTAATAACGATTATAGAAGTGAATAGAGACCTACCCAGCTTTGCATGAACAGTGTTTCTCCCTGATATTGTTAGTCCCAGCCTCCGTCTCGATTAGTAGGAAATGCGGTGGTTCATTTTTTGACTGTGACCGGTAACGTTAACGTTATGCTTTTGCTTCTATTTTGGATGCCTTGTTGTTTCTTGTTTCACCTGTATGTCTTGAATAAAGCCTTCGAACGCATTTTGCAGCCCCTTTTGCCTACTTCTATCGGACACTTTATTTGCTGCTTTATAAAAGTTTGATAACATTTCAGCAGGAAGAGCTGTTACAGCATAAGCCATGCAGAGCGCAGATGAAGTTTGACGGATGTAGCAACAGTAACTAAGGGGGGCGGGGCTTAGCCAAAGGTGAATTTGCTATTATGATATTGTAATAATCATGTCTAATGAAATCATAACGGCCAATGTTATGAAATAAAGCGAAGTACATTTAACTTTGATGTCATCTGACATTTTGTAATGTTTACATTAACATAAATGAAATTATACAGTAGTCCAAACACTATAGGCTATTTACTTCTGATTTTGCAGAAATCATGTAAAAACGTTATAAGCCAGCAGATGCGATAGGCAACTTTATTATTAAAAAGCAGTCTAACACTTGACAGCAGTTCAGTAGATATGCAGTAACAGGGGAATAACAGTTATTTACGACAGTGCAAGTACACCACAGTGGCTCTAGAGGTCACTGTTTTACCAAAAAATCTGAGACTGCATGGTGTGGCTTTAAGATGACTTCTATGGCTTTCGTTATTGTATGCGTGATGTTATGTGAGCACGCACGCTGAGTGAGAGTGAGAATGCTTGCGCAAAGAGGAAGATGACCGATCTATCGCGGGCTGTTTTATTTTAATGAAACAACTTTGATTTGTAGCGTTTTACAGTGTTTTCTTTAACCTGTTAACATCCGCTCTTTTGACATGTATGTGAAGAGTGTGCTTAACTGAAAGAAAGCAACTATAAAAGGACTCGTGGAACTACCAGTTCGTTTGCACTGTCTTTCCTATTCTTCATCTGGGCAGACTTCAAACTCTGACAGACGTTACAACACACAGACTGTTTCAAACAGGGGTTGGATAAATATGTTTTGCTTTTAAAACTGTGTTTTAATGCAAGTATAGGCCTACACAAAAATAAGTAAACACTTTGCAGACTGAATGTTGTCCTGTATGAACAAAATGACAGATTATGTTTTTATGTCTCCA